>CAWUFW010004568.1:1200000-1511399 GCA_963921515.1 Calotriton arnoldi | reverse complement strand
ACATTTTCTGTATGTATATATATATATATATATATATATATATATATATATATATATATATATATATATATATATATATATATTCACTGAAAAAACCATAGGTTTCAGGGACGTTATAGTTACAAATTAGCATTTAAAAACCTTTGAAATTCACTGAAAAAACCATAGGTTTTAGGGACAGTTATAGTTAGTTGGACATTGCACTCGTACAAAACCCGTGAAATTCCCCGTTATAGTTAGTCCAGCTAACTATAACTCGCGCCCCGCAATGCACTGCTGATGACGTCACATATTACATCACTCATGACATGGTCAGTGACATCACTGATGACATCACTGATGACATCATCCAGTGACTGTGTGTTTCTGTAAAGTTTAAATATTTTTAATATATATAGGAAAAGACGTATTGAAGAATGAGTGGGTGTGTAAGTGTCTGTATGGATGATTTAGTAGGTGCGTGACTGACTCTATAAGTGAGTGATTTAACGTATCTTACTGAATGCATGGGTTAGTGACTAAACTGGGTGAATGTCTGTATCCGTCTGTCTGTTGCTGTGTAAGTGGCTGTATGTGTTTGTGAATAGCTACATGAGTGTCTATATGAGTTATTGAATGCTTGTCTGAGTATCTGTATGGGTGCCTGAGTGTTTGTGTGGGAGGGGTGTGTGCAACTCTGTGCATAGATGTGTGAGTGGGTGATTCACTGGGTGGATGGTTTCAAGAGTGCATCTGTGATAGACTGTATGGGTGGGTAAGTGTGTGTAAGAGTGTGTTAGTGAGTGAATGTATGTCCCAGTGGTACATGTGTGAGTAACTACATATGTGAAAGGCAGTATATATGTGTGTTGGAGTATATAAATAGCTATAAGCTGAGAGTGAGTGATTGTGATAGTGGCTGTATGGATGAGTGTGTGCTTGTATCAGTGATTGTATAAGAGCGTAAGAATGTGCTACTATTTGTATGAGTAAGTGAGCTGGTGTGTGTATAACTGTATAGGTGAGTAAATGGTAGTGTGTTTAATTATTTGCATGACTGACTAGGTGTGTGAGTACCTCTATGGATGAGTGGCGGTGTTTGAGTGTCTATATAGGAGTATGAGTGCATATGATAGTCCTGTACTGAGTGACCGTAAGTATGAGTGACTGTACGGGTGAGTGAGTGGATGTGTGCGTAGACCTAAGAATCAGTGAGTGGGTATGTAGTTATTGGTGTTGGAGTGTCTATGGTTTTGCGAATGTCAGTCTGTAATTTAGAGTGGGTGTATCAAAGGTTATATTGGGGTGTGAGGAGGTGCATCAGATTATCACGTGGATGATGTCATCAGTGATGTCATTTGAGATGTCATCAGTGATGTCATCAGTGATGTCACTGACCATGTCATGAGTGATGTAATATGTGACGTCATCAGCAGTGCATTGCGGGCGCGAGTTATAGTTAGCTGGACTAACTATAACGGGGGAATTTCACGGGTTTTGTACGAGTGCAATGTCCAACTAACTATAACTGTCCCTAAAACCTATGGTTTTTTCAGTGAATTTCAAAGGTTTTTTAAATGCTAATTTGTAACTATAACGTCCCTGAAACCTATGGTTTTTTCAGTGAATTTCAAAGGTTTTTTAAATGCTAATTTGTAACTATAACATGTCTGAAACCTACGGTTTTTTCAGTGAATTTCAAAGGTTTTGTAAATGACAATTTTTAAATGTATTAATTGTTATATAAATTTTTTTCATACTGATTTCCAAATTTTTTAGAAACAATTTTTTTTAAAATATTTTATTTTTTAAATTACATTGTAATTACATTATACATTACATTACAAAAAATACTTTCTCAGAATGAATTACTTTAGTTTAAATACTTTGCACATAGGCAATAGACTTTTAAGTACAGTAGTTACAGTTGTTGCAATGGGCAACACATTTTCAAACACAATGCAACATTCAGCTCAATGTGAATTTCTAGTTAAATGCAATTAGTTACTTTATGGATTACTTTTCTAACCACAGGACTGGATCCTAGATTCAGTCCTGGGACATCTCCTGTAAACAGTTGAGTAAAAGCGTTTTGGTTACAGTCGTGATTTTTAAGGAATATTATTGTACTTTAAAAGTTCACACTTAGAAACTTTTTCTCATAGAATCACCAATGTTATCCTATGGAAGGAAATTCACTTAGAAGTTAAAAACTGTTATCAGTTACTTTTTCTTACTCAGTGTTGGATCCTGGATCCAGCACTGGTGCATCTCCTGTAAACAGTTGAAAGAATGCGTTTAAGTCATACAGGCGATTTTTTAGGAATATTTGTAGTTTGTGAAAATTGACACTTTGAAACTTTTCTGCTGAAAACCAGACAATGGATTCCTATGGAAGAAAATATAAGTTACTGGTAAGTACGGTTAAAATTACTTTTCAGGGTCAGTGCTGGGCTAAAAGATGCAGCACTGGGTTCTCTCCTGATAACAGGTGAGTAAATTGGAATTCGTACTTTGGTTGATTTTAGAGGAATATTATAAAGTTCCAAAACTCCACACTTAGAAGAATTTCCAAGTGAAACCAGTCAATGTTAGCCTATGGAAGGAAATTCAAGTTACTGGTAAGTACGGTTAAAATTACTTTTCAGGATTAGTACTGGGCTGAAAGATACAGCACTGAGGTCTCTCCTGATAACAGGTGAGTAAATCGGAATTCGTATTTCGGCTGATTTTAGAGGAATATTTTAAAGTTCCAAAACTCCACACTTAGAAGAATTTCCAAGTGAAAACAGTCAATGTTAGCCTATAGAAGGAAATTCAAGTTACTGGTAAGTACGGTTAAAATTACTTTTCAGGACCAGTACTGGGCTGAAAGATACAGCACTGAGGTCTCTCCTTATAACAGGTGAGTAAATCGGAATTCGTATTTCGGCTGATTTTAGAGGAATATTTGTATGTTTCAAAAATCAACACTTAGAAACTTTTTCAACAAAAAGCAGGCAATGATATCCTATGGAAGGAAATTCAAGTTACTGGTAAGTACGGTTAAAATTACTTTTCAGGACCAGTACTGGGCTGAAAGATGCAGCACTGAGGTCTCTCCTTATAACAGGTGAGTAAATAGGAATTCGTATTTCGGATGATTTTAGAAGAATATTTGCACAATGGTGAAGGGAGGGGCGGGGCCTGAGGTGACATCTGTGCAAACGCGCCCGTGGCGCGTTTTAAGTTGGGGGATTAAGTCCCCTTGAATCCTGAGGGTCCCTAGGGGCCAACTAGCCCACCAGGAACCTCCAATATGTGCCAGGGGCTGCGTTGCAGAGACGTGTAGAGAGGCCACACCCCTTTTACACCTCTCTGCAACGCAGCTCTGTGGCGCTTTCTGGATGTACCTGTTGGGCTAGTTGGCCCCCAGGGACCCTCACGATTGAAGGGGATTTAATTCCCCATCTTAAAACGCGCCACAGGGCCTGTTTGCACACATGTCACCTGAAGCCCCGCCCCTCCCTTCACCACTGTGCAAACGCGCCCGTGGCGCGTTTTTAAGTTGGGGAATTAAGTCCCCTTGAATCCTGAGGGTCCCCGGAGTCCAACTAGCCCACCATATACCTCCAAAAAGCGCCACAGAGCTGCGTTGCAGAGAGGTGTAAAAGGGGCGTGGCCTCTGTACACCTCTCTGCAAGGCAGCCCCTGGCGCATACTGGAGGTTCCTGGTGGGCTAGTTGGCCCCAGGGACCCCCAGTATTCAAGGGAATTCGTCTCTCTCTGCAAACGCGCCAGGGGGCGCGTTTGCAGAGTGGTGAAGGAAGGGGCGGGGCCTGCGGGCCCGATCGTTTTAAAAAATAATAATAATTTTGTCCTCTGAAGGGGGCTCTGTGGCCCCCCTTCCTTTTTCCAGTTTTTATGCCCTGGGGACCCCATCCCCCAGGGCCTTACCCCTTTTTTTAATTACAAATTAAAAAAACGGGAAGGGGGCCGCGTGGCCCCCTTCCCTGGGCCTGTATTGGCCCCGGGACCCCATCCCCGGGGCATGGCCTCGATTTTTTTTTTTTCGTAGGGAGGGGGCTGCGTGGCCCCCTCCTCAGGCCATTTAAGGCACCGGGGACCCCATCCCCGGGGCCGGCCTTTCCGTTTTTTTTTATTTTTTATTTTTTATTTTTGGGGAGGGGGCCGCGTGGCCCCCTCCCGGGCCACTACTTGCCCCAGGGACCCCATCCCCCGGGCTGGCCCTCTCGTTGGGGACTGTGGGGGTCCCCAATCCCCCACAGTCCCGCCGGCTCCCCGTGTCCTACGGGAGCCGGCATTGCTTTACACATGGGGAGCTGCTAAGATGCAGCTCCCCATGTGGAAAGCAATCGGCTTTGGATATTGGAAGAGAGAGCAGGTTTCCTGCTCTCTCTTCCAATATCCAAAGCAGCTTGTAATGACAGGACGGGAGCCGCGAGGCTCCCGTCCTGTCATTGCAAACAGCAGTGTCCCGGGGTAGGCACCCTGGGACACTGCAGGAGCCGGCCCTGGGGGTGGTGGTCCCCAGGGCCATCAAGGGCTCCAGGAGGGGGCCGCGCGGCCCCCTCCCATTCAGTTCACAGCTCCGGGGAGGTGGTGGTCCCCGGGCTCTGGGGTCCGTAACGGACCCCCATATTTAAATGTTTAGTGCCCCGGGAGGTGGCGGTCCCGGGCGTGTGGGGGCTGGAGCCCCCACACAGGTTTTTTAATTAATAAAAAAATCCCCGGGAGATGGTGGTCCACGGGGCTGCGGGAGGGCTCAGAGCCCTCCCGCACCATTTTTAAAAAAGCCCCGGGGGTGGCGGTCCTCGGGGCTTGGGGGCCCTTGAGGCCCCCACACATTAAATTATCCCCCCACCATGCCCCCGGGACTTGGGCCACCCAGGGGCAAATACAATCGAGCGCGGGAGACCGCGCTTCGATTTTTTTTTTTCGGCAGGATTCGCGCACCCTGAGCGCATCCTGCCGATTTTTTAAAAACATTTTTTTTTTTGCCCAGGGGTCCTTGTGGGACCCCTGAGCAAACCTAGGGGTCAGGGTGTTTCTACCCTGCCCCCTTTGTGCGCTTTGCGCACTTGTTTCTGTCCCTCGGTTCTACCGAGGGACAAAATGGCTGCCAACATTTCCTGAATCGGAATGTTGACAGCCAGCTGACAGCCAATTAACATGCAGCTCGTGGATCGGGAGGGTACGCGGACCCTACTCGGCCATAGATATCACTATCTTTTTACTTTTGATTTTCTCAGCAACTACTGAACGGATTTACACCATTTAACAAAAGGGTTCTTTCTGAACCAAGAACTACCTCTTTGCCAAATTTGTTGTAATTCCGTTCAGCAGTTCGGGCTGTAGCCGTGTCTAAAGTTTCCTATGGAAAATTGCATGGGGAAAACGCGTTTTGGGACCCCCTTTTTCTCGGCCCCCGCTTGACGAATCCCCCGAGACTTTCAGGGTAGGAGCGGACCGGAGCGGGCCACAAAGTTTGAAAATTTTGCGAAGATACGTCAACCGGCAAGAGAGTTATTTCAAATAGAATGTCGCGGATTTCCTATGGATAATAGGTTGTAACTATAACTATCTACTGGCGACCGCCAGTAGATATATATATATATATATATATATATATATAGCTAAATAGTATTACAAAATGGTGGACACTGAGAGTAGAAGATCTAGATGTGAGTTTTTACGTAGATGGTGTAGAATGTGTTTCTATTGTACAGGATTGCTAATGCTTATCTGGTTTATTTTGGCAATAATAATTCCACTTAGGTTGGTTGTAGAAAATACATCCGTAATAGTGAATGACACGAATAATGACAAGAAAGCTAACATAAAGAACACTGTAACATTAGTAGATAGTACTGATTTTCATAGGGATAAGTCAATAACAGATTTTTCCAAGAATGTCTTCACGAAACTTTTATACGAATATGTGGAGACAATGGATGTGAGAGATTGTTATGTCTGTATGCAGTTACCTGCGTCTGTAACAGAAGGCGTGACATATCATCACCTTCCTTTGACGTATGGAATAACTTGTAGCGTTTTAGCTAGCCTATTTTATAAAACAGGTAGATTAGAATATTACTACACTGACATAGATGCTGTTTTTGCTAAAATTCCCATAATCCCTGAATTAAATAAGGTAAAAGTTGCAAAGGTATTTGGAGAGTTTTTCTTAGAAACAAAAGAATTAACATTAAAGTATATATTTAGACACAATCTTACTTGTGAGTTAAAGAAAGAAGAAAAGATTTTCTTAGACATGGTAGAGGACAGAAGGGTTAAGTTTCAAAGAAAGGTAGCAGGAGAAAAGAGAAAACCCCACCTTGGGCGTTTGAAGAGAGAAGTTACGACAAAGGTGAAACAAATGCAGCTATGGTTCTGGATTGGCCCCAACAGGGAAAATTGTGCATTAGTAGAGGTAACACTATGTATGATAACTATTTCGTGGGTTCTAGTGAGTGCTGAGATACATACAAAATTCTAGGGGGATGGGGATTTAAAGGAGGAAAAGATCCAGTATTTCCAGGGATCTATTATATTTGCGGAAATAGAGCTTATTATAGGTTGCCGGACCATTGGTACGGAACATGTTATCTAGGCCTGGTCTTTCCGAAAATTTTCCACGTAGAAAGAGGAACAAAAGGAATACACGGGATAGGTAAAACATTAACCCGTAGGAGGAGGGAAAGCTTCTCAGAAATAGTAGGTGACATTTTTGGAGCATTGATACCAGCAGTGGGTATATCTTTGAATGCATACAAGATTCGGAAATTGTCTACAGTAGTAGATCATTTATCAACAAATACTGCTGGAGGGTTCTTAATGGTAAATACCGAAATGGTTGCCATGAGAGCTATGGTGATGCAAAATCGACTTGCCCTTGACATTCTTTTGGCAAAAGAGGGTGGAGTCTGTGGAATGCTGAAGGTACAACATTGTTGCACTTACATTCCAGACAAAAGTGAGAATATACAGAAGTATATAAAGAACATTACTGACTTGCACAAAGAAATTGCTCCACTGGAGGTTGAAGTTGTTTGGGAGAGACTTGGTAAGAGTTTTTCCTCAATGAAGAAATGGTTCACAGAAATAGGTAGTTCTCTTATTGGGAAAATACTAATACCAGTTACAGCACTAATAATAGTAATGCTATTGGTGAGATTAGCATGTGTGTGTATTAAGAGAAGAAAAAGACAAAATAGAGTAAAAAGAGAAAATGAGAAAAATAAAGAAAGAGAACGGGAGATGGGAGAGATAGAATTGGAAGAGTTAAAAGAGGACATGTGCAAACGGTCTAAAAGACAAGATGAGAAAAACACAGTTTTATGAACTAACAAAAAGCAAAATGGACAAGAAACATTTATCTGGTACATTTTTGTAGGGATAGGTTTTTGTGGTGATGTTAAAAATCACCAAAGGGGGGAATTGATGGAGCAGGGTAAACAAAATAATTTTGTACCCCTTGGAAATTAATGAACTCTTAATGATTTAATAATACTGACTGTTTGAAAATGCATGTACTAACCAACAAATGCACCCTTTTAGTAAGCACTACATATATGGGTAACATGCAGATTTGTGCAAAATCTAATCTATTTACAATTGTGAAGTTAATTAACATTAGTATTGTGATTTTCGTACTAATTAGAGTAAAATTGCATGATTTATGTTACGTAGTAGACTTGTATTGTGGCAAAGAGTGCAGATGGTAAGTAAAATGGCTTTAAATGTCGCTTCTGCTAGGTAACACCTAACACGGGTCTTTAGAATGGCGGGTGGTAAACAGAAAGGCTTATTTTCTCTGTTTTAATTTTGGTTGTGTTTGTTCTTATGATAGTTCGTTCGGGCCTGTTAGGCCATGCTTCGAAAATGGCTGCTGGAGCGAATGAGATCACGTGAGACAGCCAAGATGGCCTCTGCGTAGAAGCAATAAAGAAAATCAGATCACGTGGATGCGGCCTGTGCCCGGAGTTGAGAAATGTCAGGGTCAAGCTGACCTGTAAGGAGACGACTGCCAAGTAATCAGCATGCATTCGTGGGAATGGATGAGAAAGAACCGAGTGACAATGGATGGACTAAAATGTGACCATCAAGGATTGCAACAAAATAAATGGACAAGTTGGACTACTTTTGACCTAAAAGTCAGGAGACTTATTGTGTGCTATATTGTCCCTAAACCAGTTTGAACAAGGAGGGCGATGAGGTGACCATCACCACCCCTCAAATGGACCAATTAGCGTGATTCTTGCCCTAAGGATTGCAACTTTATGTGTAGTAAGCCAGAGAATAGGGTATAAGAGAGTCTGCTCTTATGTGGGGTGGACTACTGCGGCTGCTACTACTGCTGTTGGTGTGGCTGCTGCTGCTGTTGATGTTTTCCTGCCATGCCGCTTCTTTATTTTTCATTTTTCCACCTCGTTACTGCAAAAGACTCTGTCATTTTTGGACTTTGAACTTTGACTGGGGAAGGAACGAGATCGTTGCAGGAATTCTGCTCGGGAAGCGTCCGAGGAGGTTAGCGGGACAGTCAGTCAGTTTGGGTGTTCTATTCTGTGATCTGCGGTTTATCTTCCTTTGATGAACCATTCCTGTCTGCGTCCTATGATTATGGGTAATGCATAAATGTTCATTTTTCCATTAAAACTTTTCTTAAATGATTATTGATATATTAAATGTGTTTGATTAATAAAGAATCTCACCTATCTGATTGAAAATTTAGATAAAAATATATTCTAACTTAAAATGAGTCTGTGGTTCTTTAGTACATTTATGATTTAAAATGTTAAAAGGTTTTAATTGTGATTGAGCTGGTCTTAATCACCATCAACTTATTCTACTAGTTGGTCCATCGACCAAAGAGCGGAGTACCTTGATGTTTAGAACACGACAGGATCAAGGGTTAATGCATATAATGTATGGATTATTATTCTGTCAAATTTAACAAGGTATCCCGTTCGTCCAGCAGCAAATTCTCCTTAGCGTGAAATCCAGTGATTGAATGAATGTATGTTATGCGGTGTCATGGGCCCCACCGACATAAGGTTTAATTGATGATAGGTTGCATAAGTGTTTTTACCTGGAATAGTGTCCTAAGGAGAAATTTATATTAGCCGCGCTGGATCATCAGTAAGAATGGATGCAGGAAATCCCTCTCTTAAAAATACACTGTCCAGGAAACTAAGTACAGTCCTGGTGTCCACATTTTCCACAATGCTTATTTCAAACCACCTCAAAAACCTGTCAATAATAACAATAATATACCTGACACTGCCATCTTGCCAATTAATGGGCCCCATAATGTCTAACGCTACATCCACCCAAGGTAAACTTGGACAACTTAAAACCTCTGAAGGAGGATTAAAGGTTTTAAAAGACTTATCTGCAACTTCACAACTTACACACGACCTCACCAATCTTTCAATAGCATTGTCGTCACCTGGCCACCAATAGAACTCCTTGAGTCTTCTCCTTGGTTTTGGTGATGTCTGAATGACCTTCATGACAGAAATGCATAATTTCAACTCGTAATGAGGTGGGAGGAGCAATTTTTCCTTCCCTCACGAGAAATTGATCTGACAAACTTAATTCATCCCTTACCTCACAGAATCTACTGAAATCATCATTAATGCTTTTCTTTTCTGCGTTGCTTCAATCACTTTAGATTTCACCTCAGACAACATGGTATCTTCCTTATCCTAATTTAACCATTCATCTCGACTAATACTCTCTAGTAACACGCTTACCTGTGATACGCTACCTACAGAGTACTCATTCCATGGGTCTAAATCAATCTCAATTAAAAGTAAAGCCATTCTGCTAAGGAAATCTGCTGTGAAATTCTTCACACCAGGGACATAATGGATATCAAACCTAAAGTCCTGCAACCTCATAGAAAATCTTGCAATTCTAGCAGTTGTTCTGTGCAGCCCCTTGGTCGTTAACAACTTGGTCAAAGGTTTGTGGTCACATCTTACTGTAAATTTCCTATCCCATAAGAATTTCCTGAAATGCTCCAATGCTCTTAGACACGCTAATGTCTCTCTTTCAATAACGGAGTACTTCTCGTCTGTTGGCATTAGGGATCTGGAGGTGAAAGCAACAACAACCTCCTGATTGTTTTCATTCACCTGTGTGAGGACACTCCCCCAACCTTCGCTGCTAGCATCAGTTTTTACAAACGTACTAGCAACAGCATCAAAACATTGAAGATTTGGTGCTTTGCATATGGCCTCCTTCATTGCATCAAAAGCTCGTTGACACTCAACGGACCACATGAAGCTAACCTTATTCTTCAACAAGGTTCTAATAGGATGGGTTTTTTCTAAGAACTTGTTCACAAACTTTGACTAAAATTCAGCCAAACCTAATAATGACCGTAAATCATCCTTAGACTTGGGTGAGGGAGCATTGGCAATTGCCCTAACTAATTTCTCTTTTGGTTTAATGCCCTGACCACTTACTTCATGCCCCAGATATGTTACTTTTTTACAGAGAATTTGCACTTTGAAACCTCTGCAGTTAAACCTTTATTGTTTAGTAGTGACAACACTTTTCTCAACCTCTCATCATGTTCATCTACATTACGTTCTATAATGAGAATGTCATCCTGGAAGAACACAATCCCGGGCATTTCACCAAAAAGCTGAGACAGAAGTCTCTGAAACACCATGGCCGCTGAGGCCAAACCAACAGGCATGCAGCAAAATTGATATGTACTATAGGGGGTGAAGAATGCTGTAACACTTCTACTAGAAGGATGATATGCAGAGGAAAGGGGTGTGGTGGAAAACCATTTTGCACCTTGGGTCACTGACAACATTTCATCAATTCTGGGTAGCAGGAGTTGGCCCACTACAATGTTGTTATTAGGGCTCCTAAGGTCAACACAAAGACAAATTTTCCCATTGGAACGTCTCACTATCACCAATGGAGAAATCCACTCTGAGACCTCTAAAGGTTCAATAATACCAGCCTCTTGCATTTTACTCAATTCTGCCTTGACCGCATCTCTAACAATAATAGGTATATTGAGTACCTTGTGTATTTTTGTTAAAGCAGACGACTTTACTTTTACACAGTGAGTGAACCCTTTGAGTTTACCCATCTTTCCACTGAAAACATCCTGGAACTCCTCCAAAACTCATTTCTTGGTATTTTCACTATCACATGCCACCAATACTTGCTCAGGACTGTTAGGGTCAAGTATGATGTGAAATGCTCTTTGGTCATTCCACCCTAAGACTGAAAGACCCTCAGTTTTAGCATATCATTTGCAAGTAGCTCTGTGATCCTTAAAATCAAAAACAAGTAAGCTATACCCCAACCTTTCTATTTTATCTCCTGTGAAACTTTCTGGATTAATATCTGTGGGCTCCATATGTGGACCAATGATATCCAAAAATGTACTCTCCCAAACAGTGCAAGCAATAATTCTAAAAGGTGACCCTGAGTCAGCGGCCACCTGTAGCGAAATACCACCAAACATTAGGCTTGTTACTATCATTGCTCTCAATGTTGAGCACTGCACCTTTCTTCCTCTCCTCCTTGGAAGAGTACCTTTCCAACGAGTCCCCTGATTCATTCCCAGAAGAATTTGCAATTTTTTTCAGTGAGATACACTACTCTCACTTTTTTCTTACTTTTTCTTTTACATACCTTGGCAAAATGGCCTACAATACCACATTCTAAACATTTCGACAACTTGGACACTTTTCAAATCTTGCATTATGTGCGGTGCTACCACAACAATAACAAGAGAAACCTTTAATTTTCCCATGCTTGTTCACGTTGTCTCTGTATGAATTGTTTTTTACTCTACTGTGGTCATAAGTGTTTCTACTACTTGCACTGGAACTCTTTCCTTTTTTTTTGCAGACATGTTGTTGACTGAAGAAGTATCGTTCTGTGAAGAAATTACTTTGGCACTCCTTTCAGATAACTCAGCTTTCTACACTGGAATCACTGTCTATCCATACTCTATCTTGAATGCTCTTATTCTTGGTGCAAACAACAATCTGATCATGAATCAAATCATCATGCAAAACCCTGAATTTGCAAGTGGAAGCCAAAGTTTTGAGAGCAGACACGTTCTCTTCAATTGACTCGGGTTGTTGCTTTTTTGTCTTAAAGAATGCACGTCCAGTAATTGCAATACAAACCGTGGGCAAAAAATTATTATTCAAGTCTAAAATGGCGCATTTAAATACATCAATATCTCCTGCTCTTTCCAGTTTCTGCATTTGGTTGTACACCCTGGGGCCTTCAGGGGCAAACAATGCAGCATTAGAATCCTTTTTTTCCTTTCAGCTGATAAAATGCTTCCATTATTCTCCAAAGTGGCAATATAATTAAAAAATACTCTTTCCATTCAGCCTATTTAATAACAGGATCTTGTGGACTAATCAGAAATTCTTTAGGTGTATTAAGGGTAATTCCCACATTAGTGATGATTGAACTAGCACTGGCTGACCTGGAACTGGCTTCCATGGTACACAATAGTCACCAAAAATGAACTGGAGTAAACTGCTCTAGCACTCAGCACTGTTCACGAACTGAATAAGAGAAATCAACAAACAAACAAACACAACAAGCATTGGCATAGCCAATAGGTCTCGCCTTTGGGACCTTTTAAGTGTTTTGTCACATCTGCTGCTTAATCGGTCACACAATTTTAGCAGGGGCAGCAAGAGTGCTGGGTGAGTGAGAAGTGTTAGAAGCAGCTGCTTTAGAGCCGAGCGTGCTGCACTCATAAGCATCCCTGTGTGTGGGTGAGATCCAGAGTATGGTTATTTGCTCAAATCACAATGGTAAGCCTGTGCCTAAAAATGAAACTCCAAGCAAAATAAAATTACCCTTGAACTTAGTGGTGATCGAGTCTACCAATGCACCAGATCTTAATGTAAAAAGGGTAACTTATAAGGGAATAAGGTAGGCGCAAGGTGCCTGGACCCTTTTCTTGTACTTTCTGCAGTAAACGGGAGGTGGGGGGAGTAAAGACGGCACGGACAATGGGAGGGGGGCAGGAGACAACGAGAGGGGGGGGGCGAGAGTAAAGACGGCATGGACAACAGGAAGGGGGGGGGGGCGGGAAGAAATTTAACACGACAATGGGAGGGGAGGGATTAGAAAGCAGATATTTAAAATACAAAAAACATGAAATCGGGCGCGTGCGAGGCAACTCGTAATCGCCCCCAAAGTGTCTTGTAGCCTGACACAAGGCTTTTTTTATCCTGTCTGATGTTCAGTATGTATGTATGCCCTCAGGACCATCTCATAGAAAAGCATTGATAAATTTTCAAATGCAAAATGATACACAAATCTATTTCCAGCTAGAAAACTGATAAATGACAGCTCAAAATCAATCTTGTCTGGGCCACGTGCTCCACTGGATGAAGGAGAGATTTCTATGTCTGAAATTGACACTGTCTGAAATCCTCCTGTTGGGAGCAACAGAAACCAACACACCACCCTCTTGAGCGGCCACTCAGCCTAAGCCCAAATGCGCCACTACCCACATCACAGAAAGTACGGAATATTGTCGTCTTCTTCATCTTACAGTCATCCCAAGTCAGTAAGGGTATCAGCTTGCAGCATTACCTACCCAAGAGCATTCCAACATACCTCTGAGCTGACTGCTGGGTAAATCTCATTGGATCTCTGTTGGTTGCATGATTAGACAACTGCAACGTTGTTTACAATGAACAGGCTCTCTAAGACGCTCTTAGAGATGTTGCAAATATTTCGTAACCAGTAGATACTCAAAATGGTTGTTTAATTAAGCCACCAGCTTGTAAAACAATAAACAACAATTTATACTAGCACAATAAAAAAAACAATAAATACACATCCTAAATATAAGACACAAATAACATCATACAAGGCTATCTAGTGCCCAATACGGAATAGTTAAGAGCCTTGTGAATCCGTAACCGAAAATATAAAATGGTCAAGGTACAAAATTGTTTAGAATGTTTAGGAATCACACCAGCTTACAGGTTACATCCAGAGATTCCATATGCAGTAAAAACTGTATGCTGCCATTCTTGTCCTTATATTATGGTTTAAAAACAATTGGTTTAAAAAATTGCCGGCGTGCAGTTAAAAATAGATGCAATTTAATAGTACATACATTCTTCTGCAAGGCATCTGCAAACTACATCCTCATAATGATTCCACAGTCTTAAACGAAGTTATCCCTGATGGGTGAGTGTAAAGGGGGGGAGGCCTAGTCTAAATTTAAAAATTAGATTCCGCAACTGAGGATTCGCACATTCGTGAAGATACAGGAAGGTAGCATTTAATTCTCAGGGTTCGCATGATTCCAAAGTAGAGAGCTTTCCACGCAAACAACACAAATCCCTTTTCCCTTGAGGTCAGAGAGCCTAATTCACCCATTTTGAGTAGGAAACAGGGTGAGTCACATCGAAATTATTTATTTTCAGGACAGCACCCATTGCATAAAACCCCATCCTGACCCTTTTTGACCATCCGAGCTCACTTTTGATAATCTCTTCCTAACGGAGCATTGAGATTTTGAAATGCTCTGATATTATCAAACTATTCCAGGAACTTAATGAACATAATAATGCACTTGAACACCAGGATTGAAGCCCAGTTTCCATTCTTATAGCTGAAACCATGGCAGATTTAGACATGGATAACAGGTTTTTAAACAGCTCCCTGTCAGCTTTTCCCAGTCTCGGGGTTTGCTCAAATTCAGCAATTCCACTGCATAAAAGGCATGTGGTGGAACAATTATTTTATACATAGGGTGCAGCGATGGGCCTCCAAAGCCCCGGCTGAACTTTTTTAACCCACTTATGGATGAACACACCTTGGATGAAGCCCAAGTGAGGGAGTTGTTAAAAACCAGGCACTTATGATAACGCCGGTTCTTATCTAATTATCTATAAGAACCTTCTGGTCGCCAAGATCTTTTTTACCTGTTGAATAGTGTAAAGGGGAGAATCTCATCAGGTTATATATCAGCATTCATTTTGTCTGAAAGGACCACTGACTCCGAATTCAAGTTTGAGAATTTATTATCGCCAAAAATAACTGAACGTGCAAGCACCTCAACACGAGGTTAAAGAAATAGATGGGCACTAATACAAATAATAATCTACGCAGGAATCTCATCCGACTCAGGATAAGGAGAATAGAAAGTTCTAGAAGGATCAACCAAGCTATGATTGCTCCAATTTCTAAGTTGCTCTTCATTGGACTAAACAAGCTTAAAATCAATAGCTATCCCTACACTAACGCTAAGTGACATCCCTGCATAACGATTTTCCCAGGCAAGAGTGAATAAAGGTGTCAGCTGTGAAGACTTCCTAAGAAGTGCAATCACATAATACCTAAGCTCAGCTCTGTCCTTCTCTCTGGTCTCCCCTACCTCTTCTCTGGCCTCCTCCCTCAGGGCACTATCCCTAATACAAAACCATACTACAAAGGTACACGCCTTGTTTACGCCCTCTTGGCCAGGTCTTCTTTCTTGTGCTTTTCCATCGAAACGGTTACTTCATCCTGGACGGTTGCGATGACCTTGAGTCCCAGGCACCTTCTCCGCCGAAAGTATCATCCCTAAATTCCATTTCACTCCCCGTACCATGCCTCCCCTCTCTCTAGCTTTTGAAAACAAAGAGTTAGTCTTACTAACTGAGACATGTGTCCTTGCACCTGCAACGAAAGATACTTTCAACAGAAACCTTCTACTGTGCAAATTAAATCTACCGTTTGTGCCCAGAGAGCCTTACCAAGAGAAACTTTTCTCGGCCTACAAAATAAGCTAACATAAGAATAAACCAGGCCTTCCCTAAGCATATATGTAGTCAGGCCTTTACATATGACTTTTAAACGCACATCTTACTTTTCCCCATAAGCATTTTCATTACAATTCATATGCAAACAATGAATTACATGTGCAACTTTACTATGGTGCACGTTTAAACTACTGCAATTACATTACACACGAACTAATTCCGCTATGCATTATATTCACACAATTTAATAAGCATTACATTGCATCATTATCCTAACATCATTATGCTGCTGATTCGCTTTGTCTCAGCAAACTATTCATTCTTTACTAAACATGCATGAGTATACAACTGAATATAAACGAATATATGTCTGAATACATGTGGGTGCGGCCTATCAGTGATTATGATGCACCCCTACAATTCACAAGAACATTTCGCTCTATCAGTTCCCCCTTTGATGACTCCTGTCATCACATGTCATTCTACTCCTCGGAGAAAGAACCGACCTAAACAGAACTTGTTGCCATCTTCCCTGATCTAAATTTCTCCATGCTCTTGAGCCTTTGATACTGACTGTCCTGCAGTCTTGCCAATCTCATGTCATTTTCCCTCAAAGCTCTCTTTGACTCGGCCTGCTCGATACCACTTGTAGGCCTTGATCACGATCCACAAGCCAACCACACAACCCACCAAAATAAGGAGGGGTCTCAGAAAGTACCCAAGGAATCCCTTTCCTAGGTTCGCAAACCAACCTCCCACTTGACCAAAACCCTTGCCGACCTTTTCCCAGGCCCCTTCTTCGGTCAAATCCGCTTATTTTTGTGTGGATCGTAGTGATGTTACTTATATATTTCTCCAGATCCTTGCTACGGTCTGGTATATAAGTGCAGCACTCTTGAACCTTCAACATTTTACAGACTCCGCCCTCTTTTGCCAATAGGACATCCAAAGCAAGGCGATTCTGCAAAACCATTCCCCTTATCGACAACATCTCTCCTTCCACCAACACCAACGACTTTGCTGTATTCATCGAAAATTCATCCACCACAGTCGCTAACCTCCGAATCTTCACATCATTCAAGACTACTCCCAGACTAGGTATCATAGCTCCAAAGATATCCCCCACAACTATTCCTGCACTTGCAGCTCTTCTCGCTCTTGAATGCTCTCCACCTTCTAGAAGATCTAAATCTTCTGTATGGTAAATCTTTGGAAATATTATTGCCAAATAACATGTTCCATACCAATTTGCAGGCAACCTCACATAAGCATTCTTCCCACATACGTAATACACCGTTGGTATCACTTGTACAGGACCTTGGAGAAAATCTTTTGCTACATCTGCCATGGTGAAAACGTGATCACAAGTACTTTGTCCCACTGCTACCTTCTCGTAGTAAGTCTGATAACGCCTTATACACAACTTACCCCTCTGCTCCTTATCTAACGCTATAGGACCATAGCTTCCCTCGGTCTTATGCAACTGTTCTTCCTCTGTCCAATCAGTCCTGTGATGCCCCAAATCTCGGGAGTGAGTCAGCTTTCTATAACTATCCTCGACCTGATCTACAAACTTTCTCTCTACATCCGACATCAAACAAGTCAGATTGTGTCTGTGGGCGAATGCTGTATCCAATTCCAAACTCGGTATGAAGTACTTCCTCAGTCTGTCTTCTGTCTTATAATAGTCATATTTATTCAAATGCTTGTAAGCTGGGACTTCAGGAAGCACTGCGTCGAAATTGGAAAAGAAATACTCAAACTGATCTCTCTCATAAAATAAACTAAGCAAAAGACTACATGAAATACCATAAGTCAGTGGAAGATGGTGATACCTAATACCTCGTCCACTGAAGTAGGCAACTGCATACACACATAACAATCTTTCGCATCCATCACATCAACATACTCATACAACAACTTAGCATATGCATTCAATTTAAAATCACCTTTAGATAAATCTACATGTAATCTACGACTTTCTTCTAATAATAAAGCTCTATCAGCTGCCCTGTCTACCCCCTTCTGACTAGGTGTGATAGGTGTCGGTGTCCCTGTCACTTCCTCTACTTCTTGCTCGTGTGAACTAGTGTATGAGACTACAACTACTATGATTATAGAAATTATTACACTACTTATAAGAATGCCTACAATCCACTTTGATCTACGATTGGGATCTCCCGGCTCCATGGTTTCGAAAGTTCTCAAAAGTCTTGGTTATCGCAAAGAACCCTGAAAAAGTCTCTGTCCTTTATTTGTGACTTGCTTAACCAGCTCGAGCAACCATGAAATCTCCGGGCTTTCCCTTTCCGATCACAATCTTATTTACACAGTCCAGAAAAAGACTTCCCTAGTTTTCGTTCCTCTTCTGTGGAAAGTCCCTAAGTTTATTCTTCTTCCACTCGGACCTAGGTTATCTTCTTCTTTGGACTTTTATTTACAGTTTATAGTTGATCCACAATAAGATCCTCATTGAGCAATACCAGAACGTGATATAAAAGTTCAAGACGCAAAATCAGCACTTCATGTGAAAACGGCTCAACTCCAAAAGGCGGGAATTCGAGTCGATGCAGAACCAAGTTTCGGACTTCACTCAGAAGCGGGGGATTCGGTACCGTGAGGGTCAGTGTTCCTTCTATCTCGAGCCCTGGCAATTGCAGCACCACCTTCACCACCACATTCGGGCTCCGACGGACCACTTGCACTGACCTCAGCCTTCCCGTGCTCACCACCCCCTGCATCAAACACAGTGTAAGTCCACTCAGGGGTAGAGTATCTGCGACAAGGCACTCTTGTTCTCTTTGACCTTCGCTGACTGTCTTGTGCTTGGTCTTCGTCGCTTGCTTCCGTTTCAGATGCTTCGGACACTGGAGCAAGGTCTCTTTCAGGTGCTAACCTCAGGTTCAGTCGCCTCTGTCTTTCGGGCCAACTTTCTGCACTTCTGTTTTTTCGTCTGCCTTCCCCTTCTATACCCAGTACACTACTTCCTCTTTCTGCTGAATCTGACTCTTCTCCGCCCACTGCACCGTTTCTGTCTTCGGTGTCTGAGTCAGGGTTCGAACTGTGGAAACCCCCTTCAGCTTGCTCTAGTGCACCACCAGCTGTGTCAGCGACCCTTACAGCTTGACTTGTCCTCCCATGTGGCCCTGCCACATCAGCTGGATTTTCATTTACGAGAGAAGCTGTTTCTTCCAAGGGTGCTGGAACTCTGCGGGTATGGGAAGCATGCACCCAATTCGGCAATCCTCCACACTTCACTGCTGTGTTCGTGACAAGTATCACCTGATACGGGTCACGCCAGCGGGCATCCAAGCAACTCTTCCTCACGTGCTTTCGGACGAGCACCCAGTCACCGGGACACAAGTCGTGGCACAGATCACTCGAGGCTGGGACCACTGCTGCTTGCACCTGCTGGGATACAGAACGGACCACATCAGAGAGTCCTTTACAATAATCGAGAATCAAATCATCAGTGATGCTTATCAAGGCTGTAGCTGGTACTGCTGGCAATCTCATTGCCCTCCCCATTAATATCTCATGGGGGACAACCCGGTCTTTCTGTCTGGGACACTTCGCATGCTCATTAGCACGAGTGGCAAGGCGTCGGGCCATTTCAGGGATGTCGAAGAACACATTTTTGCCATCCGGGCCTTCAAAGTTCCATTAACTTGTTCCACCGTCCCAGAAGCCTCTGGTCTGTAACTACAGTGGAGTCTCTGGTCAATGTTCAATGCAGCACAAAGCAACTTCATGATTTCACTATGGAAGTGCCCTCCTCTATCTGATTCCAAAGAGGTCGGGATCCCGAATCTAGGGATGAGCTCCCTCAACAGTAATTTAGCCACTGTGAGAGTGTCACACCTGCGTGTGGGGTAAGCCTCCACCCACCGTGAAAATACACATACTAACACTAAAATGTACCTCAATCCATTGCACTTAGGCATCTCCACAAAGTCCAGCTGTATTCTATTGACGGGCCCTCCTGACCTTCCAATGTGACTCAACGTAACTACAGTTCTCTTTCCAGCATTCATCTGCTGACACGTAACACACCTCTGACATACCGTCTCAGCCATTGCTCGGAACCGTGGGTTATACCACATCTGTCTAAACACTCTCATCATTGCGTCTCTACCAAGGTGTGCCTGTCCATGTATCAGTCTTGCCATCGGACTCAGCAATTCTTCAGGCAACACGGCTCTCCCATCGTTTGATACCCACACATCCACATCTCCTTTCTCACACCCAGCTTTGATCCATCCTCTCTCTCTTGGTTTGAAACTTCATCCTGCAATCGCTTAAGCTCTTCCCAAGTGTCTGCCATGGTCAACATTATGCTGAGCTCGGTTCCTTCTTGGCTCTCCCCTATCTCTCTTTCCGTGAATATGCATCCTTGTTCTGCACAGAAACGAGGCGACTTCAGTCCGCATAATTGTTTCCCAAGGATACAAAGTCCTCCCCTTTCCCATGGGCTGAGCACTTTACAACAGCAATTTCCTTTGGATGCTGTAATGCATCTAACAATTGTCTTACATATTCTCCATTACGAATGGGTGAGCCAGATGATGTCAAAATCCCCTCTGAGACCATAACTGCCCGGAGTCGTGCACCACGCCAAACCCATATTGGCTGTCTGTGTAAATCGTGATTCGAATTCGATCAGCGGCCAAACAGGCACGGGTCAAGGCAATGATCTCAGCTACCTGCGCGGAGCGTACTCCTTCTAGGCAAGCAGCCTCGACCACTCCTGAAATGGTACATACAGCAAACGCTGCTCTCAATTGCCCCACACTGTCTCTTAAGCATGAACCATCGACAAAGAAAATTTCATCTGGGTCAGCCAATGGTTCATCGACAATGTCAGGTCTCGGTTTGGTGCAAAGTTCGGTCACATCGAGACAATCATGGTCCGCACAATCTTCATCATCCGTGTTCGGTGTAGGCATCAACGTCGCAGGGTTCAAGACAGAACACCTTTTCAGAGTCACATTCTCTGCGGCAAGTATGACTTGCTCGTACCTCGTTAACCTATTGTTCGTTAGGTGCTGTGTCTTGGTCCTGGTCATCAATAACTCAACCGAATGTGGCACATGTACAGTCAATGGATGTCCCATTACAATGCTTTCACATCTTTCAATGCTGACACCTGTTGCAGCAACGGATCTTAGACATCCGGGCAACGCAGAAGCTACTGGATCTAAAGTAGCTGAAAAGTAGGCAACTGGTCTACGGACACCTCCATGGTTCTGAGCTAACACTGCTAATGCACATCCTTCCCTCTCGTAACAAAACAATGAAAAGGCCTTGTTGTAATCAGGCATTCCCAATGCCGGAGCCCTGCACAAATCCTCTCTCAGTTTCAGGAATGATATCAAGCACTCCTCGTCCCATGGTACCGGATCACTCACATCCTTGTGCGTAAGCCTCTGCAAAGGCTTTGCTCTCAAGGAGAAACTAGGAATCCACTGTCGACAATAGCCAACCATTCTCTCTGTGTCGTGGGTACTGCCATGCTCATTATTGCCTCTATTCGATCGGGTGACACCTTCCTCTTGCCTTTTTCCAATCTGTGTCCCAAGTACTGTACCTCTTTCAAACAGTACTGCAGCTTGTTCGGGGACACCTTATGTCCGTTTTCTGCTAAGTGGTTCAACAGAGCTACAGTGTCAATTCTGCAAGCATCTTCTGTTTCTGAGGCAATGAGCAAGTCATCTATGTATTGCATGAGAACTGAGTTCTGCGGCAACACGAGACTCTCAAGGTTCTTCAGGATCTGGTTAAAGATCGATGGACTTTCCGTATACCCTTGAGGGATACGACACCATGTTAACACACGATTTTCTAGCCTGAACGCAAAAAGAAATTGGCTTTCCTCATGGAGCGGTATCGAAAAGAAGGCTTGACACAAATCGATAACCGTAAACCACTCGGCTTCACATGGGATCTGGAACAGTATTACTGAAGGATTCGGTACCACTGGACAACAAGGGACAACTATCGTGTTAACCTTTCTGCAGGTCTTGCACGATCCTGTATTTCCCGCTCGGTTTCTGTAGTCCCATTATGGGCGAATTACAGGGCTACCTCTGATCTCTTTCAAAATACCCTTCTCAATGAAAGTCTCGATCACAGGTCTTATTCCTGCAATCGTTTCGGGCGACAGGTTGTATTGAGGTGTCCTGGGGAAATCAACATTCTGTTTCACCTCTATCCGCACTGGTTCAACCCCTCTGATTAGACCTATTTCGTCGCCTGCGAAATCCCACACCACAGACGACACTGCGTCTCTCAGATCAGGTGGAAGTTCTTCCACAGTCACCATTGGGTACAGATCTATACACAGATGCTGATTGGTAATTTTAAAGTCAGCATCGTCATCTCTCGTCTGGACCTCCACTCCCGTGGTGTACAATAAATCGTGCAGTTCAACTTGCACAACAGATCTCTCCCAAAAGGCAAACTGGACTCGTATCACACACTACAAACTGATGTCTAGTTTGGAAGGAACCTATCTTTACTAGGATCGGTTCTGTCAATGGGCTGCTTATTCTTTTGTTCGCTACTCCAACAACCTGGATTGATTGTCCCGAGAGGGGTAGGTTAGGGACTACTGCTGATCTTACAGTAGACCGGGTAGCACCAGTATCAACCAAAAGTGTGGCAGGATGACCCTCAATCTCTGCCTCCACAAAGGTCCTCTCTGGTCTACCTCCAAGACCGCTCCAAGTGTGCAGTCTTCCTCCCCCTCAGGCACCGTCAGGATAAAGGGTCTAAGCTATTCTCGTCGTAATCTTCGAACAGGGGCATCTGTTGGTACGTTCGTGTTCCTTGTGAAATCCTTGGAGCTTGGGGAACCTGGGCGTGAGAACTGTAAACCCCCCTTTCATCGTCCTAGGTCTCCGTTATTGTGTTAACTACCTCTTGCGCAGGTGCCTGAGCCCCCTCTTCCTCTTCCTGTAACTGATTAGCTGGGTTCAAAGGACACTCGCGTTTCCAATGTCCGACCTGGCGACAAAGATGACACGCAGTGGTCTTCTTCAGTGTGGCCACGTCCACTCCTGTCTTGGGGTCTACTGGTTTTCCCTTTCCCATGGCTTGCCCATTCTGGTTTCCTTGGAAATTTCCTTGCTTTCTTCCTAAGGTCCCTCCACTAGGCTGACTCTGTGCTGTCTGCATCTGGACAAGCATCAATTTGTCTTTTAGCTTTCGATGTTTCGATTCCACCTCATCACTACAGTATCTCGCATACCGCAAAATTTCATCTAGTGGCTTGTTCTGCCAGCAGATCAAATGGTGCTGTATCATGAGGCTGATTTCCATTCTCAGACCCAGTACAAACTTTGACACAAACTGTCCCATATCCTTGGGGTCCAAGATATCTAACCCACTATACTGTTTAAAAGCTTGCAGAAGTCTTTCATAATATTCATGCACCGTTTCCTTGGGTTCCTGTACAGTCCGATCTATCTTAACCCAATCTATATCCTGAGGTGAAATCTTCAGTTTCAACCATGTAATCACCTGCTCATACTTTTTCATGACTAGGGTGATGGACCATTTGTAACCGCCTCTCTATCCGGTTCGAAGTCGGCCACTCAATAGCGACTTTACAAGCTGTCCACAAATCTCCCGGTACCACTATGTCAAACAAAGTGTTCAAATCAATCCACAGTACTTTTGAAATTTTCACAAACCGCTCAACCTGTTTATACCACTCTACTGGTTTTTCCTCAGCCGAGGAAAATCATTTGTAAATGCTGCCAAATCACCTCTATTCCACGGCACATGCACGTACTCCTCCATTCTGTACTTCCCGTAAAGGAAAATTTCCAACACCCGTCGCCCCCCCTGGAGGCGGCGTTTCCCCTTCTGCTCTCTTTACTGGTTTCTTCTTGGACCACCTTTCTTCCCATTTGTCCAACAAAATCCATATTCTCATTCCTATAATCAGGTCTCTGGTGTGTGTCCTTAATCCTGTGATTCTTTTCTCCTCCAGCTCCTGGTCACTGTAATGCAATCTATGTGGCCCCTGCAACGCTTTAGTTTTGTTCAGGTCCACCTCATATCTCTTGGCCAATTCCTTCAATCTATCATGTGCCATCCTAGCTTTTCGAGTCACATCTTTTGCTACAAACAGCAGCTCATCTGATCCATAAATTTCTATCCTTTCCAAAGGCAGACCCCCACTGATCATTTCGTCTACCTCTGCTTTCAGCCTCACTACGTCTAGCAACCTTGCCTGTACTGCACTCCTCAGTACGTCTCGACAACCCGAGCCATCCCGCTCATCACAGTCACTATTCTGTCCTTGTGACCTATTCCCTTCCATCATATTCCTGGAACTTGGTCTGTCTTCCGAGACGTTTTGTCCCCTATCTCCTTGCATCCTATCCTCTTGGTTCGTTACTGTTGGTGTCCACATCCTCAAAGCTGACTTAGATTCCCACAAAGACCTCGGTCTTTCTGGTCTCTCCTCTTCTTGCCTAAAGGAAGAGTCCGAAGTAGCCGGTAACGGCGTACTTGTCTCCACTGGTCTTGGGAAATGAACCACTCTTACTCCAAACCCATTCCCACTCTCACTGTTTCCTTCCTCCCTTCCCGTCGGTTCGGAGCCCCCTTCTCTCACTCGGTCTGGGTCATATATCGGTACTATAGGGCCAATGGTAACCGGTACTGTCAAGGAGTCCGGTAATCTTGTGTTCCCCGCAGGAGGCTGTGTTATCATAGACGCCGTTGCCCCCTCCGTTCCTGTGGAAATCCTTCCCACCACTCTCATGCTAGTCTGATTCTGGCTCTCATCAACTATTGCTACTGCTGGGGTCGGCTTTCCCTCTTCTGAATCTGGATTAAATGGTGGTGGCCTCTCTGCCAACAACCTGTCTAACAAGCTGTCGTCTGTATCACTATCCTCTTCATCGATTCTTATAATCTTTCCGTCTCGTACTATTAGTGGGTATAACTTGTCCACTTCAACCGTTGCCACCCTCCACCGTTTCTCCAGTGCATCCCACTTTGCATCCTGAAATGCCCTGATCGATTTCTTCACCCTTTCCTGACTCTTGTCTTTTTTCCTTTCGTGTGCTGCTCTAATCCACGCATGTAATGCCTCAAACTGTGTCGGTCTAGGTAGTGGTCGTAATGAAGCCATTACACTTTTTAGCTGGTACAATACCTCCATCCTGAAAGTACCATATCGAGGAACGACAATTCTCCTTCTGCTTCTGTCATTTTATGCCAATTCTCAAGCCAAATTATAGTATGCAATCCTACATTCTTTGCCATATAATGTGCTGGTGTATCCTCGGGAGGAGCTTCCTCTCCTCCCGAACAACCACATGTCTATCACCTCTACAAAGTTCCCGTAAAGCTTTAAAACATTTCATGATGAATCAACTTCGTATTTGCACTCAAAATGTCAGCTCTTGCTTCTCGATTTCACTCCACCAATACCAGCGGCTCACACCAACCGGCCTATCGCAGCGCGCACTTGTCTGACGTCACTTTTCCTCCACTCGCAGCAGTTCCCCTCCTTCCTAATTCACTCGCTCTCTCTCGCACCTGTCCCAATCATACTCTGAAATAATGTCCGTCCTACCGAACAATTACCTCTCTGACCGTCGGTCTTACCAATGACCGATCAGCCTCTTGAGCCTGTTGACCTCAATCTGGCAAAGTAACAGGTTTGAAAGGTTTCTGTAAAGCAATTAGTAACCTGGAACAACCAGCTGGTCGAAGAGAATGTGTACATTCTTCATACATCTTGAGACATTTCACCACACAAAGTTTTTCCTTCAAAGGAAAAGCATTGTAATCAATAGATTTGGAAAAAGTTTTGGTACGAGCAGTAATAACAAAAGACACGCCTTCAGGCGAAAATATTCTACCGTCCAAGTCTAGAACTCTAACATCAGAAACTCTGCGGCAAGCCGATAAACACAACAACATGGCTAATTTAGCTGATAATTGCTTTCGAGAAAGTAAATCATTATTAGGCCAATTATCAAACAAATTCAAGACTTTAGAAACATCCCATAAAGAGGTATACTTAGCCTTAGGAGGGTTGGCTATGCGTTTTCCTTTTAGAAGTTTGCACACCACCGGATGCATGCCCACGGGTCTGCCATCCAGATGAGAGTGGCCTGCTGAAATGGCGGAGCGAAAGTTGTTCACTGATCTATAGGATAACCCATCAGCGGCTTTCTGGGAGAGAAAATTCACAACCTGAGAGATGTCTGCTTCCACGGGATCCAGGTGCTTGTCCAAGCACCAACCCAACCAAGCCTTCCAGGTGGAACAGTATCGTTTCCTGGTTGAAGGAGCCCAGGCTTGTTGGATAAAACCGGAAGCCTGCTCCGAAATTCCTGGCAACGACCACTGTTGCCGGAAAGCCTCCAGGCCATCAGGGATAGCTGCCCTGCCAGGACTAATGGGTGGAGCTCTCCCTGAGGGCCCTGGAGCATTGAAGGAAAGGACGGGAGACGAAGTGGGCAGTCGCATGCCATCTCCAGCAGGACTGGTAACCATGGTTGAGACTTCCAAATCGGGGTGACCAATATAATTTCCGCTTCCTGCCGAGATACTTGATTCGCTACTCTGGGAATCAAGATAAACGGAGGGAATGCGTAGTGGAGACTTAGCGACCAATCCTGTGTGAATGCATCTGTCGCTCTCGCTAGGGGATCTGGCCTCCAGCTGAAAAAGGACTCCAGCTGATTGTTCAGTCTGGAGGCAAAGAGATCTACTTGGAACGGACCCCACAGCGATTGAAGCTGGCGAAACAAGGACGGGTGAAGCTTCCAATCGCTGTAATCTTTGAGGTGGCGTGACTGCCAGTCTGCCACTGCATTGTCTCGTCCCGGAAGATATTCCGCAATCACTGTTATCTGATGCGCTAGGCAGTAATGCCAGAAATCCTTGGCGATCTCCACCAATATCGGGGATCTGGTTCCCCCCAACTTGTTTATATAGCGCACAACTGATATATTGCCCATTCTCAATAGAATACAGCAAGACACCTTCCTGGGAGAGAGAGTGCGAATCGCAAATGACCCCGCCAGGAGTTCGAGACAATTGATGTGCAGTTCCAACTCCTGAAGAGACCATCTGCCCCCCGTGGTCACTTCCGCGCAGCGGGCTCCCCAACCCGACCTGCTGGCATCGGACTCTATGATCAGTTCCGGGCGAGATCCGAAGATCGCCCGACCATTCCAAGCATCCACCTGAGTCAACCACCATTGAATCTCTGCCCGGGCTTCGTCCGTAAGCGGGACTTGATCTGAATAAGAAAGGCCCTTCTGAAGATGTTTGATCTTGAGACGCTGAAGGGCTCGATAATGTAGGGGCCCCGGAAAAATCGCCTGAATGGAGGAGGCTAACAGACCCACCAAGCGAGCGATCGCCCGTAAGGACATCAACTGTGTGTCTAGAGTCTTCCTCAATTCTCTCTTCAAATCCTTCAGCTTCTGTTTGGGTAACCGAAGCTGGGCTGACTGGGTATCGATTACAAACCCCAAGAACTCCAACGACTGCGTTGGAAAGAGGATCGATTTCGGTTTGTTCACGACAAACCCCAGACTCTCTAACAGCGTCATCGTTATCTGTAGGTGTAGAGCCGCTAGATGCGCTGAGGGGGCCATGAGTAGAATGTCGTCGAGATACACTATTAGACGTATCCCCTGTTCCCGGAGATGTGATACCACCGGCTTCAGTAGTTTGGTGAAACACCACGGAGCCGAGGAAAGACCAAAAGGCAGGACGAAGTATTCCAGGAGTCTGCCGCGCCATCGAAATTGCAGGAACCTGCGATGAGGAGGAAAAATGGGAACCACCAGATACGCGTCTTTGAGGTCGAGGCGGACCAACCAATCTGCCTGCCTCAAGATGTCCGCTAGAAGATGGATCCCCTCCATCTTGAAATGGCGGTAAAGAACAAAACAATTGAACTCTTTTAGATTCAGCACCAGCCGGTAGCCGCCACCCCTCTTTTGGACCAGGAAGACGTTGCTGCAGAAACCCGCCGGTTCTCCTTCCTCGCAATAGGCAACCGTGTGTTTCTCCAGCAATTCGTCTATTTTGTGATCTATAAAAAACTCGTCTTGTTGGGAAAAATACAGAGGGTTTGGAGGGACCTCTTGCTGGGGAGTCTGAAAGAAATCTATGCAAAAACCCTGCACTGTCTGAAGGACCCAGGAGTCCTGAGTAATAACCTGCCAGTTGTGAAGGAAATGGCGAATCCGACCTCCCAGAGGGCATAGAGACAGAGACAGTGGACTCACCTGCTGTAATCTGCGGCTGGGTGTTTCCTCTATGACCACCTCGATGGAAGCTGCGGCGGCTGAAACGTCTTGTTGGATAGAACGTACCGCCTCTGGTGGGGTCTTGAATGTCTCCTCGACCCCTGCCGTAACCCCCTCGTGAGGGACCTTGTTGGTATTGGCGGCCTGGCAAGCGGCCCCTGCCTCGCCCGGCCCGTCCAAAAAGGCCAACGTTGAACACCCGCTTGATGTTAGATTGGGCCTTGTCTAAGCTGGTGAAGGTTCCCACGTATTTGGAGACGTCTTTCACAAAACGTTCACCGAATAATAAACCATCCGCCAAGGCACCGGGCTCCGCTGAGGCGAGCTCCGGTAAATTAGTGTCCATGCGCATTAGGAGGGATTTTCTGCGCTCCGCGGAAATGCCGCAATTTGCGTTGCCTAGAAAACATATAGCGCGTTGCGTCCACCCAGCAAGGATATTGGGATCGATGGGTTCACCAGATTCTTTGGCCACGAGAGCCAGCTCCAGGATTTTGGACATGGGGCCGATGGTGTCTAGCAATTTATCTTGGCACCCTCGCCAGGCTCGATCGATACCTTTCTTGGGATCCTTCTGAAATTTCTTCAAGAAGGCCAACATGTTGGGGTCAATATCCGGGGTCTCCGTGATCTTGTCAGGCACATCTGGACGAGGACATTCTGAACGCATCCGGTTCCGGACTTCCCTGTCAAAGCTACGTCGCAGGTTCTGATGAATATAGTCCGCCACCTCTGGAGGGGGGGCCCAATCGGAAGACCGCGGATGCACAATATCTTGGGGATTGAAATCAAAAGGATTTGTAGGTTGGTACACAGGAGGAGACTGTGGGCGAACAGAGGCTTTTTTGGCCTTCTTTTTCTTAGGAGACACAGTGTGTCCGGTGGAATCAGTGTCCGTACCAGTGTCAGTATCTGTGCCCACCTTGGATGACGTGGGAAGTGGGGTCGAGGATCCAGAATATGGATGATCCCTGGCGGAAGAAGGGGGAAGTTTAGAAAGGGCCTGCGCATGCGGCCAGCTGGGCACTTTAGTAGACGTAGGCTTTCCTCCTAACGTGGAAGGATTCGCGCTATCCGGCTGAAGTAGTCTATGGCGTTTCGCGAAGTTTTCCAGTTGCGCTGTAATAGGTTTTAAAGCGGCCGCTAGCGCTTTGTTAGCGGTCTTAGGGACGGCCACTTCCACCGCCTTATTAACGGAATCTTGGACGGATGCATCCAAAGCATCCACGAGGTTGTCTTCTAAGAGGGGACCATGCTCCTCCTCGTAGTACCCATACTCATCCTCCTCAAAATAGGCCCAGTCTTCCATGCCCAACGTACAGCTGGCGACACTTAAGACAAAATGTAAATACGGGTCCCAAAGGGATTAATCAAGGGGGAGCAACCCTGGTGCAAATAGTAATTAAAATAAAGAAATGCTCCTCAGCAAAGCTGTAGTCAACAAAGTCAGCCCGAAGGCGTCACGAGCCTCTCAAAGATACACAAGCTTGCACTCAGCTTGGGGCCTGCCTTGTTCTCCAGCCCAGGGGAGGCGTCACTGAAGGGTACACTGAATCCTTTCGCATTCAGGAGAAGGTATTGCTTAGACAAGGGCAACCACTCAAAAACAAGCAATTGTCTCGTAACCTGAGAGATATCAACATCTCTAACCTCTCCATCTTGAGCAAGAATCTACTTGAACCTCCAACTAACATGAATAATCTGGAAGAGTTGACGGATCATTACTTCAACACTATGTCTAATATTCTCGACTCTGCAGCACCGAAGCTACTTAAAAGGATTCCCTGCAAACAATCCAAACCTTGGTTCAATGGTACCCTTAATGACGAACGTCGCAAGCTGAGGCTCTCGGAGAGACGTTGGAGAAATGACCCTCCACTTCTAGCCTCGAACAGTTAAGAAAGATGAGAAGCTCTTACAACAAACTCATTCGCATCTCTAAATCAGATCATTTCAGAGATCAGCTTGACAGCGAAAAACCGTCCCAGGAAACTGTTTGATATCATCAAACAACAGGCTAATCCTATTCCAGCAATCAAAATCGCTGGACCCAGTGAGGAGGACTTCTCAGAGCACTTCGCTGAAAAGTCTAGAAGTATTGAGCGAGAACTGCAACGGGCCGCTGAGAATTTGTTGCCTATGAGTTCCGAGGGTTTGCCTGGTTACACGGCAGTACACACCCAAAATCAATGCCTGTACACACCCAAAAACAATGCCTGCTGGAATACCTTCCGACCTCCAGACTTGGAGGAGCTGTCACTTTCCCTGGCTTCTCTGAAACCTTCCAACCATTTCAAGGACCCACTCCCCGCCAAGTTGCTCAAAGACCTCAACTTGGCAGTTCTGCCTCTCTGGTCCAGGATCATCCAACAATCTCTCTTACAAGGGAGGATTCCCGACTGCCTTAAAATGGGGCAAGTCACACCCATCCCCAAGAAGCCCAATGCAGACCTTACAGATCCCAGTAACTTCCGACCGATCACCAACATCATGTCCCTAGCGAAATTGCTCTGAGAAATGTGTTCACACACAGCTTTGCGACCACATTGAGAAATTTCAGCTCCTAGACCAACATCAATCAGGCTTTAGATCAGGTCATAGCACAGAAACAGCGCTAACTCACATTGTTGATGACGCATTGAGAGCTCTGGACCAAGATACACCTTGTCTTCTAATCCTTCTGGACTTGTCCTCTGCTTTTGACACTATCAAACATGATAACCTGATTAACCTTCTTCAATACAGGATGGGGCTATCGGGCCCTGTCCTAAATTGGTTTTCCTCTTTCCTGCATAATCGAACACAAAGAATCAAAGTCAACCAATCTTTGGCGGCCAGCACTTCAGTCTCTATTGGGGTGCCTCAAGGTTCTGCACTTTCGCCCACGCTCTTCAACCTATGCATGGAACCTCTAACTGCCATTCTAAATGACTCAAACATTCAGTACCACATGTACGCGGATGACACTCAACTATATTTGAAGATCTCCTCTCCAGATGACATTAAAACTCTTAACGGAGCGCTTCAAAAAACTCAACAATGGCTAACACATAACCACCTATTGCTTAACTCTCTCAAAACTGAATTTCTCCTGATTTCCCCACGCAACCACGAGGCCCCCACGCAAAACTGGATCAAAAAATCTCAGCACTCAACTGCACCCCGCATTTGGTGGACTCCGCCTGCTCTTTAGGGGTCACCCTAGACAAATTTCTAAACATGCAAGGTCACATCAGTGCAACCATTAAGAGTGCCAACCATCAGCTCAACACTCTTAGGAAAATCAAACCGTTCCTACCTCCAGAAGACATGCAATCAGCAGTCCAATCCTTAGTCATATCACGAGTTGAATATGGCTTGGTGACCCTAGCTGGTCTTCCTAAATCTAGGTTAGCACCGCTAAGAGCTACTCTGAACGCCTCTGCCAGACTAATCACAGGCTCAAGAAAATATGATCATATCACACCTGACCTAATCCAGCTTAACTGGCTCCCATTGAAGCTAGGATCCACTTCAAAGATAGCCTGCCTGACACATAAAGCTTTACATTTCAATAGCCCCGTTTACCTGGCAAAAAAACTTGAGCTCTCCGGATCCAGAAGAAACCTAAGAAGCTCCAATACCCTACTACTGAAACCACCAAAATTCAATAAAAAAGAACTTACAATCGTACCTTCTCAGGACTGGCTCCAAGAATTTGGAATGCCCTTCCAACAGAGATCAGAGCCAATCCTCGACTGCCTCATTCAAAAAACAGGTCAAATGGCTACTATTGGAAGAACTGCATCAACAATAGCCTCCATGTCATTTGCTAGTCAATTACCTGCATTCTTGACAAGCATTTTTACTTTGTTGTGTTGAAATTTATGCTTGACAATGTACTTTCACTTTAGGTTTGTAACTCGGACTTGACAATCATTCTCACTTGGGGTTTAAAACGTATCTCAGCTGTCTTAATAGTAAGGTGATGATGAAACTGCTCGGCCTCATCTGGGTGGGCTGTTTATTGTTTGTTCATTTTCTACCTACTCTTCCCCTAGCGTCCTCATTTATTTTATGCCTCAGGTTCCTCTCATGTTGCCTTATGGGGGTGCTTGGGTGTGTTATTGTATGCTTAACAATTTACTTTCACTTTATGTTTGAAACTTATGCTTGACAATCATTTCTACTGGGGGTTTAAACTTACTTTGTTTGTCTTTGAAGTCAGTCTATGATGACACTGCTTGGCCTCATATTTGCTTTTTGTAAGTGTATTTATATTGTCTCTGTACGTATACGTCAGCTTTCCTCTTTGTACAGCGCTCTGATACCCGGTTGGGTCTTGTTTGTGCTTTATAAAACTTTTCAAATAAATAAATAAATCTAAGAAGCACTCTTCCCTCCACCAAACCCAACACCCCCTCCCCCACCACCAAAAAAATACAATGGGTTGCTGAGGCCGTCACCGATGTCCTGGGGTGCTTTCACACCTCGTAATGGAGGCTGGCTGCTCAGAGCCACTAAAGACAAGCTGGAAAGCCACTTTATGCAGCGGTTTCAAGCTCGCCTTCCCTGCCACTGTGTGATTTGGCTCCTCACCGGCAGACCATGTGACGGGAGCTGGAATTATGGGACACATGGTGGCACCAGACCATGTGAAGGGAGCTGGAATCATGATACACATGGTTGGCACCAGACCATGTGAAGGGAGCCGGAATTGTGGGACACATGGTGGCACCATGTGATTTGGCAGGTCTGAACCATCCCACATGCTCACATTTACCACCGCCTTGTATCGTGCCTCCAACACTCACGCGGGTACAGGCGGCAGCCACAGCCAGCACCAGGTGCGGCTGGCACCGATCTGAGGTAGGGGGTTGGGGGTGGGAAGGAGGGGACGACGTGTGTGGTAGGGGGGAGGATGCGGGATGGGGGAGGACGCAGGGGAAGCAGCTTAGAAAAACATTAATTAAAAACGTAGCTTTTCGCCGCTTCCTCGCCCGTCTCTCCTCCGTAGTCCTCCCTTACTTGGAGTCGGCCACAGGAAGCACACCCAGGCTCCCAGTCAGCCAATCACAACGATGCCTTTGCAGCGTTGTGTTTGGTCTGTGCGCCATTTTCCGGCACTCAGATGCTGACTAGAGGCCTGGGCATGTTCTCCATGTAGGCTGCGATGCAGCCTGCATGGAGAACATGCGAAGTGCGCAAGACTGTTTTTTGGGCGGCCCAAGAGGGCCGTCCAAGCAGTCATTGCGCACTTTAGGAGGGTGCAACCACTCCTCCCCTGCCCCGCCCCCTCACGCAAAGCTGTGGGCGGAAGTAGGAGAAAATAAAATGATAATAACGCAAGTTATTATCATTTTATTTCTGTATCTTTCACTGCAAAAATGCAGTGGGGCGACGCTCCTCCACCTTAGCGGAGGAGCCACTACTGGCCAGCACTACATCCAATGTCCACTAGTGCAAAGCTTTTACCTTTCACAGGTTGCATCTGAAAAATCGGAAATAACCCCGACCTATGTCCTCTCTGGGACTCAACATACTGGCGCCTTCTATTGACCCGTGGCCGTCTCTGTCCACAGTGGGCAGATCCAGGGCATTTATAGATTCTGATTGGTCTTGGAGTCATCAAATTGGCTCCTCAGTTTGGGTGGCTCTTCACTCCTCTGGCCTTTCCCACCCAGTAGCGGTTGTGAACACACATCCATCAGTCCAGAAGATGTACAAGCAGATAGCAAACTCCTCAAACAGACAAACCAGACACTCACAGCTCAATGAAGAAGACATTGCCACTTGACCTTGAACATGGCCTGAAGACAGTACCTGTCATACATCATCTCAAACTCAATGAGTCACAACACTGCCAAAAGTGCTCCGAAGCCACCCTGGTGGCAGAGTGTGCACTATATACATGCTGATGATATATGAGTCATTCAGCCTAGACTTCAGCACTGCCGTTCACCTTCGCCTGAGTGTGTGATAAGGCGGCTGCGCCCTCTAACACATGCAAAATGCAACTTCAGGGACAACGCTTGTAACTACGGAAATGTGAGCAGGTGTCTCCAGCATTGCACACTCTTCATTGTCTACACAAGTATTATTGGCTTTAATGGAGCCTTCAGGGACACAGTTTTTCCATTACAGAACACTGTAAATTACATCTGTTACTGCCACCAAATGCCGGGCTTTAAGTGGGGTGGGTGCTGCCAGTGCTCAGACCGGGCAGTATTCGAAAACTAACTTAGAAACCGGTTCCACGGGTCCTATATTCATGGACGTACCTTTCATTCTGACAATGTGTTCGCGACCGGAGGGGAATCCATGTCGGCCAAGCAGTCCCTGCTTAGATTTCATGGCTCTCTTCATCTGGCATTCCCTGAGAGTATTTGCTTTCCCCAGGGGTTGTGTTTCTGTAGGTTAATTTTCAGGCAATATATGAATCTTCTCTACTGCCTTTTGTGAACTCAGCCTCTTTTATGTGATTTCAGGGTGTGAATGAGGTGTTCATGACCGGGTATGACAGTGAGCTCTGGAGTTGAAGCTGAAGGCAGTGTGAAGTTCTCACAGTGCCTGTCTGTGGGTCATAAAGGTGTCGAGACTACATGCTCATTCCATCCTTGGCCTCTCTGCAGAGAGCAGAGCGATGGTCACATATATGCGATGTGCCATTACCACATTATATGGAATTGAAATATTGATATTGATAGCACCAAAGGGAAAAAAACTGAGAGATATATTTATGACCCCAGTTGCATCGCTCTTGCACCACGCAGCGTGGTACATGCGCAACGCAACATAAAAATGAGATTTATGAAGATACGCAAGGCCACCTTGTGTGGCTCTGAGTAGCTTCATAAATTTTGAGTAAAGCAACGCAGCGCAAATCGCTGCGTTGCGTTACTTTGCCCCAGGGAGACACTCCATGAGCGTTGCGTGGGCGTTCCTACGCATCTGCCATGGTTTTTGACGCATTCACAGATTTACCAGAACTGGAAACCTGGGAATAGGCCAAAAAGATCCACCGTCCCAGGAGAGGCGTAATGAGGAGAAATGTCTTTATTTCTCCTCGCTATTTCCTCTTTCTACGTGTCCTGCATTCTGCAGGACACATAGAAATTGGAATATGACTCTCAGGATTGTTTTTGTGCAGAATGGTGCCCCTTCCTGCACAAAAACAATCCTCCATGCAACACACGCACCCTTGCACCATGGTGCAAGGGTGTCTGCATTGGCGCTAGGCAGCCAAAACGTCTCCAGCGCAGGGGAAAAGGCAGGAATGCGCCATATTCTTTTAAATACAGTGCATTCCTGCCCTTTCCCTGTCACGCAGTGCAGCACAGCAAGGTGACTGCGTGACAAATCTAAATATGCCCCTCTGTGTTTACAGGAAAAAGAGAGTGTTAGTGTGTGAAAAGACAGTGATGAAATGGAAGGAGAAGACGTGTGAGATATGACGATAGATGATTTCAGGAAGATGTGGCGATAAAACGGTGTAGGGTTCTAACAGATTGAGAAATTACAGGAAAACATGGGGGGAACAGGAGTGACTGAAACACTCTGAAGACCACTACCCTTTCTACGGACCTTAGTAAAATTTAATTCAGATTTTCAGAATTGAAACATTTTCATTCATAAGTATTCACAGCAATATTCCTTTTATTTCCTATTATTTTCCAAGAACAACAAACAAGATACAGTACAAACCTGGCTGAATGACATGAACGTTGATGGCTTTGAATCCCGACTTTCTCTGAATGCCAAGTCACTTGTATTCATCCTGGACATCAACCTCACCCTCAAGGTGCACATTATCAAAAAATTTAACCACCTGGTTGTATAAAGGAAGTGAAATTGTTTCTTCCTGAAAACGTCTTCATAACCGCGGTTTCAGCCCTCATATTCTTGCATCTGGATGGTGGTAATGCCCTACTTTATGCAGGCCCTGGCATGATGGACACTTGAGATGTGCTTGTCAGCAGTGAGCACTTAATATCCTGAGTTGTCTTGCCAGTCCCCAGTGCAGGAGAGTGACTTTGTTATGTTATGTGTATCTGTAAAGCGCACTTCCACCCACGAGGGTATCCTCGCGCTGAGCAGTGGTGTGTGCCTAGCCCTGCCTACAGTGGGTTTGTTAATTGGAAAGCCGGGTCTTCAGTATCTTGTGGAATTCAAGAAGACTTTCAAATGTCCTTGCATGGTCCATGTGGTGAGCGGACACTGGGAGCCCATTTTGACCTGCTCCAAAAGCTGGCGCTGCAATGACGAGATGTGTAAAACAAAAGGAATGCTGCCGCCTAATGAGACGTGACCGCTTTAGAAGCGGTCCTTGACGCTGAAAAAGAGTACAGAGACTGGAAGGTGTCCCCTCGGGCATGCCCCGACAGTCCCTCAAGAGAGCGCAGCTACTCTCTCCGTTCTGTTTGCATGGCACAAGTCGGGGTCGCAGTAGAACGGCATCCCTCCACTAGGTTTAACAAGCATTTGCAATGCAATAGGTCTCGCAATTGCAAGAGTTTACGCTATTGGCATTGTAAATGACAATGCCTTTCATTTATCTGTTTTGATAATTAACACATAAAAAAGGCATTGTCATTTACAATGCCAATAGCTCAAACTCTTGTAAATGCGAGACCAATTTCATTTCAAAGAAGCGTCCGCCATTGTCCTAGGCTGCTTGGAAATCGACAGCGCGCATGGCGCGCTGAATGTTGCAGGAAAGCATGTTGTGCCTGCAGTAGGAAAAGCTCATTAAAGAAAATAGTGCTTACGGCTAAATAAGACATACCATGTAACAACAGAAGTAAAAGGGCCAATCCTCATGGGAGGTTACAAATGAAGAAAAGGCGGTACTAAGGAGGGACTAACAAGCCTATTAACGAATCAGAAGCCAGCGTTTACGAAGGGCAATGACATAAGCCAATGAAAAATATGGGCGGAGAGTGGGTGGGGATTCAAGTCCATACTCCAATACAGCATGACTCTCAGAGCCACGCATTGCCTGCCTATGCTCGACCTAAAAAGGGGACCCCCCTACTAGTTTTAGAAAGGGGTACGATGAGATGTGTCACCCTGTGCCCCGCACTGCAGCTGCTTGCATTTGTAAACACCTCAAGCCTGTAACCTGACCTCGGGTGTTTTAAAACTGCCATCCCATTTTCAACACCACCTTTATTTGAAAGAATCTCCCAGCAGGGGTCATGTTTTAATCAGTTATCTGAAGATTAAAGAACTTGACACCATTAAACCTTCTATTGCTTACCGTACTACAAATGTGGACCATTTGAAGGTACATAAACAACACCAGAAGGAAACAATATGCATTAACAGCAAGTTTAAAAAATACACGCAGCACAATTTGTTTAGTCCCTAAAAGCAGTTTACAGAAGTAATTTACAAGCTCCACGTGGCTACTTAAAATTCACTTTCAGTCAATTCTGAGCTCAGTTACACCTTTAATATATATAAAAAAATATGATTTATAAAAAATAAAAAAAACGTTCTTCATATTTCTTTATGACTATGTTAATGTGTTGTTTCTGTAAAATAGGCCCTTAAAGTAAGGATTATCATAATTATATTAAATATTGTGCCGTCACATCCCGTGTCCTCATTTCTAATTTGAATATGATAATTATGCCTCCCCCACTACTTTCTTTAGCACTTGTGTCCTGTCTTATGCACCCTCCCTGTCCCGTGTGGGAGAGCACAGGAACTGGAGGGAGCCTCTCTATACCCCCCATCCCAGACCCTAAAGAGAGCGCAGAGGCTTGAAAGATGCCCTCCCTCCCCTTGGTAGGTCCCTACTGGCCTTGGAAGATCATACAGAAACGGAATGACGCTCTCTCCCCTCTGCATCCTTTCTGCCCCACCAGCACGGGTATGGGGAAAAGAGAGTTGAAAGACGGTCTCCTGGTAGAGAGTACCAGTGCTTAATTTGAGCTGGTGGTTTCTGGTGCTCAGTACTGGCACTTAATTGTGAACACCTGCGCTTGCGACAGTCTGCCACAAGGCGGCGCTGTCTGGCTAATTTTGAGATGACCACAACAACAGGTATATTAAGCACTGAGTCAAGTACAGACACTGACAGTCGCGGTCGGTGGAGGAGTGCCGGCCGGGCGGTGACGTGGGGCGGGGGAGGGGCAGGGTGGGGGGTAGCAAAGTATGGATTACGGACCTATACAGGTAAGTAAACATTTAAATCAATGAAACGAATTTCGTTGCGCGCACTGCATCGCCAAATGCGATGCAGTGCGCGCAACGAAATTCGTTTTATTGATTTAAATGTTTACTTACCTGTATAGGTCCGTAATCCATACTTTGCTACCCCCCACCCTGCCCCTCCCCCGCCCCACGTCACCGCCCGGCCGGCACTCCTCCACCGACCGCGACTGGACACTGAATGACTTCTCTACCCTCTGTGACCCGCCACCAGCCCCGGAAGAGAAGACGGAGGCTTGACAGATTCTCTGTCTGTCTGCCCCCAACCCCACCCCACCCCACCCCAGAGAAAGTACGTGAACTGCATGGTTACTCTCACCCGTCCGTGTATGAGCCATCCCAATCCTGAAGGATGCTCCCCCCAATCCTGGAGGATGCTCCCCCCAATCCTGAAGGATGCTCCCCCTCTCCACTCCTCCCAGAGACAGGCAGGCCCGTCAGGTGTCGCTGGGGACGCCCTGCGGGTGATGGACAGCCCCTCCCCGGAGCCCTGGACGGTGTTAACCGCTGAGGGCGCGGGGAGGCAGGCTTGCAGATAAATCAATCTGCCGCACGACCCTGGTGAACATTTCAAATTGCTTCTCATTCCAGCGCTACAAGATCCATATGGCGCTGGCCCCCCAAGAGGGGCGGGCTGAGGGGGGATTAATAGGATTTCAATCACAGTGAGCCTGCCAAAAACCCCATCAGGCGGGCCCGAAACAGAAAGGACACTGCCTTTCCTAGACGGTTCTTCTAATGGACTTTCTTTTCACTCCCGAGGAAGCGGGCCTTGTTACCGGTGGAACTATAGGCTGATGACGTGTACACGAGGTCTGCAGTACATGCAGGGCTTTAAGTGAGATGAAAATATTCGGGGGGGGGGGGGAGGGTCTCTCAAAGGGGCGTGGACAATGTAATTAAAGGCATGGTTAAAAAACACTAATAGCTGAAAAATTGTGCTTAGCACATAGTGTGCCGCCTGACTGGTGTTTTGCTGTTTCTGCATTGCATCCAGATATATAATACAACAAGTAACATTACACCACAACAAGCCAGGGCTATTGGCTTTGTCAATGGTTGTTAGCTGCATAAGATAAATAAGCCACAAATATGGCTTCGTTGTACATAATATTGAAAATGCTTCAGTTCTGAAATGATGATCCTGTGAAAGAAATATAACGAGTCTCTTTGAAGTTACATCATAGGCAGTGAAGTGTGGTTGGGAATTTTTTTTCACCCTGAGGGTAAGGGTAGCAAGGGAGAGCTCGACTGGGCCCGTCTCAGCACCTGCTCTTTAGAACTGCCGGTGCTGAGCACAGGACCCTGCCCACTTAAAGCCCAGAGTATACGGCTGCTGGGAGTGCACACCCTCAAAGGAACCCCACTCTGCCCATTCAATCCTTGCACCCTCCATGGACACTCTAGCTCCTGATTTAGAGAATGAGAGAGTGTGTGTGTGTGTGTGCCTGCATGCCTGCGTGTGTGTTTGTGTGTGTGCGAGCACGCCCGCGCACAGGTAGGCGCAGGAAGGGGAGGGTGATTAGAAGAGGGCGCTGTGCACCAGCTGATTATCCCCTGAACAGAGGGATGCAGCGACTCCAGCCCCACTCGTCGCAGAAAGGACACTTTAATATTTTCAAAACAGTTGGAAAGATTTATTTTCAACAAAACAATCAATCTGTTCTGTCCTGTGATCTGTAGCACGCCGAGCCTTGGCAATCAGTTGGCTCTATCAACACAATAAATAAATATATAGATAAATAAATAAGGGTAAGGCAGTGGTTCTTAACCCTTTTATTTCTGAGAGCCCCCCACTGAATCATTACTGCAATCTTACAAGCCCCTATTGCCGCGGGAACGTCACTTTTTACGACGTTCCTGTGGCGTTTATAAGGCAGCGTTAAGCCACTTAACGTGGCTTAACGCTGCCTTGTACATAAGGCCCCCTTTCACGCTATGGTTAGCATCAAAGGGTGGGCAGTGGGTGTTGCGGTGGGCGTTCCACCGTAACACCCATTGATTGTGACGCTGCCCCCTATTTACAAGGGAGGAGTAAACAGGAGGCAGCGCCAAAATTAAGACCAGGGAAAACCTGGTCTTACCCTGGCGCAACGAGGAGAAATTTTTAATTTCTCCTCGTTTTTGCTGTTTTCATGTGTGCCGCGTTGAGCAGCACACATGAAAACAGCAAGAGGCCAATGATTGTTTATGTACAGGAAGGTCCCCCTTCCTGCACATAAACCATCATTTTTTTAAAATGCCGTATTGCAACTTCTGTGTGTGCTGCATTAAGCACCACACATAGAATTTACAAAACGGCATTTCAAGATTGTTTATGTGCAGGAAGGGGGACCTTCCTGCACATAAACAATCTTCCCCTGCACATAGACACCCTTGCACTATGGTGCAAGGGTGCCTGCGTTGGTGCTACACTGCTAAGTGTTGCGCCAGCGCAGGGGGAAACGCAGGGCTGCACCATATTCTTGTAAATATGGTGCAGCCCTGCGTTTCAGAAGTGGCGGAGTGAGGCGTGAAGCCAGGAAGGCTAATGTCGCACTCCGCCACTTCCCTTGTGAATATGCCCCTGAGACCCTTCGCTGAGCGCTGCCTCTGCAGGTTTATCTCAGTGCAGTACATGGTCTCTCCCTCCCTGGGCTCTGAGCGCTGCCACTGTAGAACATCTGACAGAGCAGTTCATGGTCTCCCTGTCCTGGGGTCTGGGTGCTGCCTCTGTAGGTGACTGTCAGTGCACGTCATGCTCTCCCATCCTTTGGGCTGAGCACTTACCTCAATGGGTGTATAGGTGTCTGTCAGCACGATTTATTATTTCTCTCCCCCTGGGCATTGAGCACTGCCCCAGCACACATCTGTCAGTGCAGTTCATGGGCTCTCCCTTCCTGGTCCTCTGGGTGCTGCCTCTGTAGGTGTCTGTCAGCGCAATTCATTGTTTCTCTCCCCCTGGTGTTTGAGCGCCTCCCCTGCAGACATCTATGAGTGCAGTTTCTTGGCTCTCTGCTTCTTGGCCTCTGGGTTCTGCCTCTGTAGGAGTCTGTCAGTGCAGTTCACTGTCTCTCCCACCCTTGGGCTGTGACTGCTGCCTCTGTAGGTGCCTGTCAGTGCAGGTTATGGTATCTCCCACGCCTCGCTGGGGCTGGGTGCTGACTCTGAAGGTGTCTGTCAGTGAAGTTTCCTGCTGTCTCCCACTGTGGGGCTCTGAGTGCAGCCTCTGTAGAATTCTCAGTGCAGTTCATGGTCCTTCCCCTTCCCGGGGCTGTGATTGCTGCCCTGAAGCTGTCTATAAGTGCAGTTTCTCTCTCTCTCTCTCTCTCCTTGGACTGTTAGAGCTGTCCCTGAAGACGTCATTCAGTGCAGTTCATCGTCCCTCCTTCATTGGGCATAGTGCTGTCAGTGCAGTTCATGGGCTCTTCCTCGCTGGGGCTCTGACTGCTGCCTCTGTAGGTGTCTGTTGGTGCAATTCACGGGCTCTCTCTCTCCCTGGGCTTTGAGTGCTGCCCCTGCAGACGTCTGTCAGTGCAGCGCATGGAAGGTCTCCGCTGCTAGGCATCTGGGTGCTGCCTCTGTAGGTGTCTGTCAGTGCAGTGCAGTGTAGCCCCCTTCATGAGCCTCTGGGTTCTGCCCTCTGCAGGTTTCTCTCAGTGCAGTTCATCGTCTCTCCCTCCCTGGGGCTCGATACTACCTCTGGAGGTGCCTGTCAGTGCAGTTCATCGTCTGTCCCTCCCTGGGGCTGGATGCTACCTCTGGAGGTGCCTGTTAGTGCAGTTCATCGTCTCTCCCTCCCTCGGGCTGGATGCTACCTCTGGAGGTGCCTGTCAGTGCAGTTCATCGTCTGTCCCTCCCTGTAGCAATAGAGCTGCCTTTGCAAGTGTCTGTCAGTGCAGTTCATGGTCTGTCCCTCCAAGTTCATCGCCCCTCCCTCCCTTACGGCTGTGAGTGCTGCCTCTGTAGGAGTCTGTCAGTGCAGTTCACTGTCTCTCCCACCCTCGGGCTGTGAGTGCTGCCTCTGTAAGTGTTTGTCAGTGCAAGTCAGGGTCTCTCCTTCGCCTCTCTTGGGCGGGTGCTGACTCTGTAGGCTTCTGCCTGTGCAGTTCATCGTCTCGCCCTCCTTGAAGCTATAGTGCTGCCTCCTCAAGTGTCTGTCATTGCAGTTCATCGTCTCTCCCTCCCTGAAGCAATAGTGCTGCCTCCTCAAGTGCCTGTCAGTGCAGTTCATTGTCTCTCCCTCCCTGAAGCAATAGTGCTGCCTCCTCAAGTGCCTGTCAGTGCACTTCATTGTCTCGCCTCCTTGAAGCAATAGTGCTGCCTCTTCAAGTGCCTGTCAGTGCAGTTCATGGTCTGTCCCTCCAAGTTCATCGCCTCTCCCTCCCTGCGGCTGTGAGTGCTGCCTCTGTAGGAGTCTGTCAGTGCAGTTCACTGTCTCTCCCTCCCTCGGGCTTTGAGTGCTGCCTCTGTAAGTGTTTGTCGGTGCAGGTCAGGGTCTGTCCCTCGCCTCGCTGAGGCGGGTGCTGACTCTGAAGGTGTCTGTCAGTGCAGTTTCCTGCTGTCTCCCACTGTGGGGCTCTGAGTGCAGCCTCTGTAGAAGTCTCAGTGCAGTTCATGGTCCTTCCCCTTCCTGGGGCAGTGTTTGCTGCCCTGAAGCTGTCTATAAGTGCAGTTTTTCTCTCTCTCTCCTTGGACTGTTAGAGCTGTCCCTGAAGACATCATTCAGTGCAGTTCATCGTCCCTCCTTCATTGGGCATAGTGCTGTCAGTGCAGTTCATGGGCTCTTCCTCGCTGGGGCTCTGACTGCTGCCTCTGTAGGTGTCTGTTGGTGCAATTAACGGGCTCTCTCTCTCCCTGGGCTTTGAGTGCTGCCCCTGCAGACGTCTGTCAGTGCAGCGCATGGAAGGTCTCCGCTGCTGGGCATCTGGGTGCTGCCTCTGTAGGTGTCTGTCAGTGCAGTGCAGTGCATTGTAGCCCCCTTCATGAGCCTCTGGGTTCTGCCCTCTGCAGGTTTCTCTCAGTGCAGTTCATCGTCTCTCCCTCCCTGGGGCTCGATACTACCTCTGGAGGTGCCTGTCAGTGCAGTTCATCATCTGTCCCTCCCTGGGGCTGGATGCTACCTCTGGAGGTGCCTGTTAGTGCAGTTCATCGTCTCTCTCTCCCTCGGGCTGGATGCTACCTCTGGAGGTGCCTGTCAGTGCAGTTCATCGTCTGTCCCTCCCTGTAGCAATAGAGCTGCCTTTGCAAGTGTCTGTCAGTGCAGTTCATGGTCTGTCCCTCCAAGTTCATCGCCTCTCCCTCCCTGCGGCTGTGAGTGCTGCCTCTGTAGGAGTCTGTCAGTGCAGTTCACTGTCTCTCCCACCCTCAGCTGTGAGTGCTGCCTCTGTAAGTGTTTGTCAGTGCAAGTCAGGGTCTCTCCTTCGCCTCTCTGGGGCGGGTGCTGACTCTGTAGGCTTCTGCCTGTGCAGTTCATCGTCTCGCCCTCCTTGAAGCAATTGTGCTGCCTCCTCAAGTGTCTGTCATTGCAGTTCATCGTCTCTCCCTCCCTGAAGCAATAGTGCTGCCTCCTCAAGTGCCTGTCAGTGTAGTTCATCGTCTCGCCCTCCTTGAAGCAACAGTGCTGCCTCCTCAAGTGCCTGTCAGTGCAGTTCATCGTCTCTCCCTCCTTGAAGCAATAGTGCTGCCTCCTCAAGTGCCTGTCAGTGCAGTTCATGGTCTCTCCCTCCCTGAAGCAATAGAGCTACCTCCTCAAGTGCCTGCCAGTGCAGTTCATCGTCTCTCCCTCCCTGTAGCAATAGAGCTGCCTCCTCAAGTGCCTGTCAGTGCAGTTCATCGTCTCTCCCTCCCTGAAGCAATAGTGCGGCCTCCTCAAGTGCCTGTCAGTGCAGTTCATCGTCTCGGCCTCCTTGAAGCAATAGTGCTGCCTCCTCAAGTGCCTGTCAGTGCAGTTCATCGTCTCTCCCTCCTTGAAGCAATAGTGCTGCCTCCTCAAGTGCCTGTCAGTGCAGTTCATGGTCTCTCCCTCCCTGAAGCAATAGTGCTGCCTCCTCATGTGTCTGTCATTGCAGTTCATCGTCTCTCCCTCCCTGAAGCAATAGTGCTGCCTCCTCAAGTGCCTGTCAGTGTAGTTCATCGTCTCGCCCTCCTTGAAGCAATAGAGCTGCCTCCTCAAGTGCCTGTCAGTGTAGTTCATTGTCTCGCCCTCCTTGAAGCAATAGTGCTGCCTCCTCAAGTGCCTGTCAGTGCAGTTCATTGTCTCTCCCTCCCTGAAGCAATAGTGCTGCCTCCTCAAGTGCCTGTCAGTGCACTTCATTGTCTCGCCTCCTTGAAGCAATAGTGCTGCCTCCTCAAGTGCCTGTCAGTGCAGTTCATCGTCTCTCCCTCCTTGAAGCAATAGTGCTGCCTCCTCAAGTGCCTGTCAGTGCAGTTCATCGTCTGTCCCTCCAAGTTCATCGCCTCTCCCTCCCTGCGGCTGTGAGTGCTGCCTCTGTAGGAGTCTGTCAGTGCAGTTCACTGTCTCTCCCTCCCTCGGGCTTTGAGTGCTGCCTCTGTAAGTGTTTGCCAGTGCAGGTCAGGGTCTGTCCCTCGCCTCACTGGGGCGGGTGCTGACTCTGAAGGTGTCTGTCAGTGAAGTTTCCTGCTGTCTCCCACTGTGGGGCTCTGAGTGCAGCCTCTGTAGAAGTCTCAGTGCAGTTCATGGTCCTTCCCCTTCCTGGGGCTGTGATTGCTGCCCTGAAGCTGTCTATAAGTGCAGTTTTTCTCTCTCTCTCTCTCCTTGGACTGTTAGAGCTGTCCCTGAAGACGTCATTCAGTGCAGTTCATCGTCCCTCCTTCATTGGGCATAGTGCTGTCAGTGCAGTTCATGGGCTCTTCCTCGCTGGGGCTCTGACTGCTGCCTCTGTAGGTGTATGTTGGTGCAATTCACGTGCTCTCTCTCTCCCTGGGCTTTGAGTGCTGCCCCTGCAGACGTCTGTCAGTGCAGCGCATGGAAGGTCTCCGCTGCTGGGCATCTGGGTGCTGCCTCTGTAGGTGTCTGTCAGTGCAGTGCAGTGTAGCCCCCTTCATGAGCCTCTGGGTTCTGCCCTCTGCAGGTTTCTCTCAGTGCAGTTCATCGTCTCTCCCTCCCTGGGGCTCGATACTACCTCTGGAGGTGCCTGTCAGTGCAGTTCATCGTCTGTCCCTCCCTGGGGCTGGATGCTACCTCTGGAGGTGCCTGTTAGTGCAGTTCATCGTCTCTCCCTCCCTCGGGCTGGATGCTACCTCTGGAGGTGCCTGTCAGTGCTGTTCATCGTCTGTCCCTCCCTGTATCAATAGAGCTGCCTTTGCAAGTGTCTGTCAGTGCAGTTCATGGTCTGTCCCTCCAAATTCATCGCCTCTCCCTCCCTGCGGCTGTGAGTGCTGCCTCTGTAGGAGTCTGTCAGTGCAGTTCACTGTCTCTCCCACCCTCGGGCTGTGAGTGCTGCCTCTGTAAGTGTTTGTCAGTGCAAGTCAGGGTCTCTCCTTCGCCTCTCTGGGGCGTGTGCTGACTCTGTAGGCTTCTACCTGTGCAGTTCATCGTCTCGCCCTCCTTGAAGCAATTGTGCTGCCTCCTCAAGTGTCTGTCATTGCAGTTCATCATCTCTCCCTCCCTGAAGCAATAGTGCTGCCTCCTCAAGGGCCTGTCAGTGTAGTTCATCGTCTCGCCCTCCTTGAAGCAATAGTGCTGCCTCCTCAAGTGCCTGTCAGTGCAGTTCATTGTCTCTCTCTCCTTGAAGCAATAGTGCTGCCTCCTCAAGTGCCTATCAGTGCAGTTCATGGTCTCTCCCTCCCTGAAGCAATAGAGCTGCCTCCTCAAGTGCCTGTCAGTGCAGTTCATCGTCTCTCCCTCCCTGTAGCAATAGAGCTGCCTCCTCAAGTGCCTGTCAGTGAAGTTCATCGTCTCTCCCTCCCTGAAGCAATAGTGCTGCCTCCTCAAGTGCCTGTCAGTGTAGTTCATCGTCTCGCCCTCCTTGAAGCAATAGTGCTGCCTCCTCAAGTGCCTGTCAGTGCAGTTCATTGTCTCTCCCTCCTTGAAGCAATAGTGCTGCCTCCTCAAGTGCCTGTCAGTGCAGTTCATCGTCTCTCCCGCCCTGAAGCAATAGTGCTGCCTCCTCAAGTGCCTGTCAGTGTAGTTCATCGTCTCACCCTCCTTGAAGCAATAGTGCTGCCTCCTCAAGTGCCTGTCAGTGTAGTTCATTGTCTCGCCCTCCTTGAAGCAATAGTGCTGCCTCCTCAAGTGCCTGTCAGTGCAGTTCATTGTCACTCCCTCCCTGAAGCAATAGTGCTGCCTCCTCAAGTGCCTGTCAGTGCACTTCATTGTCTCGCCTCCTTGAAGCAATAGTGCTGCCTCCTCAAGTGCCTGTCAGTGCAGTTCATCATCTCTCCCTCCTTGAAGCAATAGTGCTGCCTCCTCAAGTGCCTGTCAGTGCAGTTCATGGTCTGTACCTCCAAGTTCATCGCCTCTCCCTCCCTGCGGCTGTGAGTGCTGCCTCTGTAGGAGTCTGTCAGTGCAGTTCACTGTCTCTCCCTCCCTCGGGCTTTGAGTGCTGCCTCTGTAAGTGTTTGTCAGTGCAGGTCAGGGTCTGTCCCTCGCCTCACTGGGGCGGGTGCTGACTCTGTAGGTGTCTGTCAGTGCAGTTCATAGTCTCTCCCTCCCTGTGGGTGATGCCTCTATAGGAGTCTGTCAGTGCAGTTCACTGTCTCTCCCTCCCTGCCGCTGTGAGTGCTGCCTCTGTAAGTGTTTGTCAGTGCAAGTCAGGGTCTCTCCTTCGCCTCACTGGGGCGGGTGCTGACTCTGTAGGTGTCTGTCAGTGCAGTTCATCGTCTCTCCCTCCCTGAAGCAATAGTGCTGCCTCCTCAAGTGTCTGTCAGTGTAGTTCATTGTCTCTCCCTCCTTGAAGCAATAGTGCTGCCTCCTCAAGTGTCTGTCAGTGCAGTTCATTGTCTTCCCTCCCTTGTGCTGAGTGCTGTCAGTGCAGTTCAAGGCCTCTCCCTTCCTGGTCCTCTGGGTGCTGCCTCTGTAGGTGTCTGTCAGCACAGTTAATGCTCTCTCTCTTCCTGGTCCTCTGGCTGCTGCCTTTGTTGGTGTCTGTCAGTGCAGGCCACGCTCTCTCTCTCTCCAAGGACTGTGAGCGCTGGCCCTGCAGACGTCTGTGGGTGCAGTTCATGGTCTCCCCCTTACTAGGCCTCTGGGTGCTGCCTCTGTAGATAACTGTCAATGCAGTTCAATGTTTCTCTCTCCCTGGGGGACTGAGTCCTGCCTCTGTATGTGTATGTCAGTCCTCCCCTCCACCCCCCTCTTGCTGCTGAATCTGTAGGTGTCTGTCAGTGCAGTCTCTCTCTCTCATAGCTTGTTTGGGTAAGCCACCTCCGGGCATTGGCTGAATGACGTGTCTGTCAAGCTTTGAATCAGCCTACGACATTTTGTGAATAAATACATGTTAAAAATAGAACTAACCCTCAATCTTCCAGACTCACATTTACTTAACTTGGAAGCTATGAGAGTGCCCACACCCCAGACTTTAGGACGGATGGGCTGGTCGCAGCAGCAACTACTATGAAAGCAGCATCCTCAAGCAAGATGCCCACACTAGACCGGAAGTCAGGCACCCTCCTGTTTCGTACCCTAAAATTGGAGCTAATAGTGAAATTAAACAAGCATTTGCAATGCAATATGTCTCGCATTTATAAGAGTTTGAGCTATTGGCATTGTAAATGACAATGCCTTTTATTTATGTGTTGTTTTGAAAACAGATACATAAAAGGCATTGCCATTTAAAAACGACAATAGCTTAAACTCTCTCAAATGCGAGACCTATTGCATTGCAAATGAGTGCTATAAAATGTTTAAAAAGCAAACACAAGGAGATGATGGACGGAGCGCTGAAACTTTTCAGACGCTCACCCCCAGTCACAGATCTGGGTTGAATCCATCATCGTTCTTTAGCTCACTTCACTACCCCAGTTCAGACACAGCTGTATGCAAATCAGTCTTGACCCTGTGCCTCATGGGAACAGTCCAGACCGAACTGCCAAGCCATGTCTTCCCTGGACCGGAAACAAGCATCCTGGGACCGGTTTCGGGCTAACAGCCCTCATCAGCCAGGCTAGCTTGAATCCAGTGGCAAAGTGAGCAAGGGACCCACGTCTGGGCATACCCTGCCAACTTAGGGCGAACAAAGCAAACACAAGGAGATGATGGACGGAGCGCTGAAACTTTTCAGACACTCACCCCTAGTCACAGATCTGGGTTGAATCCATCATCGTTCTTTAGCTCACTTCACCACCCCAGTTCAGACACAGCTGTTGTTTTTGCATTTGTCACCCCGAGTGGGACGGGTATGCCCAGACGTGGGTCCCGTGCTCTCCATGCCACTGGAATCAAGCTATCCTGGCTGAAGAGGGGTGAAACCCCGAAACCGGTCCTCGGATGCTTGTTTCCAGTCCAGTGAGGACCTGGCTTGGCATTTCGGGCTGGACTGTTCCCATGAGGCACAGGGTCAAGACTGATTTGCATATGGCTGGGTTTAAACTGGAATGGCATGGTGAGCAAAAAAACAATGGATTTAGGCCCAGATCTCTGTACTGGGGTGAATGTATGACATTGTTCTGCATTCTGTCCATCAACTGTTGTTTTTTGCATTTGTCACCCCGAGTGGGACGGGTATGCCCAGACGTGGGTCCCGTGCTCTCCATGCCACTGGAATCAAGCTATCCTGGCTGAAGAGGGGTGAAACCCCGAAACCGGTCCTAGGATGCTTGTTTCCAGTCCAGTGAGAACCTGGCTTGGCAGTTCGGGCTGGACTGTTCCCATGAGGCACGGGGTCAAGACTGATTTGCATATGGCTGGGTTCAAACTGGAATGGCATGGTGAGCAAAAAAACGATGGATTTAGGCCCAGATCTCTGTACTGGGGTGAATGTATGACATTGTTCTGCATTCTGTCCATCAACTGTTGTTTTTGCATTTGTCACCCTGAGTGGGACGGGTATGCCCAGACGTGGGTCCCATGCTCTCCATGCCACTGGAATCAAGCTATCCTGGCTGAAGAGGGGTGAAACCCCGAAACCGGTCCTAGGATGCTTGTTTCCAGTCCAGTGAGGACCTGGCTTGGCAGTTCAGGCTGGACTGTTCCCATGAGGCACAGGGTCAAGACTGATTTGCATATGGCTGGGTTCAAACTGGAATGGCATGGTGAGCAAAAAAACTATGGATTTAGGCCCAGATCTCTGTACTGTGGTGAATGTATTACGTTGTTCTGCATTCTGTCCATCAACTGTTGGTTTTGCATTTGTCACCCCGAGTGGGACGGGTATGCCCAGACGTGGGTCCCGTGCTCTCCATGCCACTGGAATCAAGTTATCCTGGCTGAAGAGGGGTGAAACCCCGAAACCGGTCCTAGGATGCTTGTTTCCAGTCCAGTGAGGACCTGGCTTGGCAGTTCGGGCTGGACTGTTCCCATGAGGCACAGGGTCAAGACTGATTTGCATATGGCTGGGTTCAAACTGGAATGGCATGGTGAGCAAAAAACGATGGATTTAGGCCCAGATCTCTATACTGGGGTGAATGTATGACATTGTTCTGCATTCTGTCCATCAACTGTTGTTTTTGCATTTGTCACCCCGAGTGGGACGGGTATGCCCAGACGTGGGTCCCGTGCTCTCCATGCCACTGGAATCAAGCTATCCTGGCTGAAGAGGGGTGAAACCCGAAACCAGTTCTAGGATGCTGGTTTCCAGTCCAGTGAGGACCTGGCTTGGCAGTTTGGGCTGGACTGTTCCCATGAGGCACAGGGTCAAGACTGATTTGCATATGGCTGGGTTCAAACTGGAATGGCATGGTGAGCAAAAAAACGATGGATTTAGGCCCAGGTCTCTGTACTGGGGTGAATGTATGACATTGTTCTGCATTCTGTCCATCAACTGTTGTTTTTGCATAAAATGTTTAAAAAGCGTTAGGAGAGAGCGTGTCCTGCCTGCAAGAGTAGGCAGAACAACGTTATTTGAGAAAATAGTGCTTGGAGGCTGTAATTAAAGCCTACCGAGCAACAATACACGTAACAGGGGGTGTAGCTATGGGAGGTCACAAAATGAGACAAGGCGGTACTAAGGAGGGACTACTAAGCCTTTTGACCAAAGACCAGCCACAGTTTACATTGCACAATGACTCAAGCCAATGAAAAATGTGGGCGGAGAGTGGGTGAAGCTTCAAGTCCCTACCTCAATACAGCATGCCTCGCAGAGCAGCGCATGCGCTGCCCAGGCTCGACTAAAAAATGGAACATCTCTCCAACCAAATGTGTACTTAATAAAAAGAGCCCCAATCAACATCTGGGATGTTGGGTCACAAATGTAGCACACGTTGCACACTACATCCGTGCCACCCTAACATCTTGGTACCCAATAAGTAAGTGAGTGACAGCAAGAGGTCCAATGATCCTAATCATAGGGAGGTGGCTCCCATTGGGAGCAGCAGGGGGTGTTCCAGATACTGAAAGTTATCGGTGCTCGCTCGTAATGGGAGGCCCAGCTCTGTAAGAGGTACTGCTCAGGTCGTGTCCTCTTAAAAAAGGGCAGGGCTACTGGAATAATGTGATTTTGTGGCAGCAGCATTTTCTGCATAATTATGAGTTTGCCACATAATCAATAATCTCCTGCATAATCTGCAGATCTCAGCAAAAACTTTTTTCTAGCTGAAACGGATCAAAAGTTACTAAAAACGCAGCAACACGTGTTCCTGCGCAGTGGACGGTCCTTCACAAAGGTTGACTGGTCGCCGTCTGTTGCATATTTCTGTATTCGGTCGTTAAATTGGTAATAATGAGGTGAAACCTTTGCCCAAGGAGTGTTAACATGAAAAAATGTCAAAACAATGATGTAATACTAATACAAAACGAGCTGCATTACGTCTCATAATTTACCATTTGATTTCCCTTGCAGATAACTCGAGTGGCCCTTCAAATGGTAGAGAGTAAGTGTTGTAGGCTTACTTATGACTAGCCCTTTTGTAAGATAAGGGTGTCTTGTGAAGGGCAATGAGATCTGGAGCAGGTGTGTCCAGTTAAAAAACACGAATGGTGTGAATTAAAAATGCGTCAGCGTGATGTGCATATATGATGTGCAGAATTACTGATAATAATGCAATTATGCCTGCTTGCATAATTAAGAGTAATTTAGGGGAACAAATCCTACCACAAGAGCTCATTTAGCGAGCACGAGCCGCAGCACATACAGCTGTTCATGTGCTACTGCATTTAGCGCTATTTTCTTATATGTATATATAGATACATTTTGCGCTAAACAAATATCGCTAAATGCAACAGAACATAAACAGCTGCATTTGCAACGGCTTGCGCTTGCTAAATGTGCTCTCGCGGTAGGATTTGTTCCCCTAAATTACTTTCAATTACCCAAGCTGGCATAATTGCATTATTATCAGCAATTCTGTATCAAAGAGTAACGCGAAATTCACACTGCACAAACAGTAACAGGAATGTTTATTGCTATCTAGCGCTCTCCATGCAGTATACTTGCACACTGCATGGGTGAATGTGTATTTAATGTTATAGGGGTGCATTTGCAGTGTGCATGGAGTGTAAGGAGTGTGTATTCTATTGACTTTTAGAGCACATGCTTGTGACAGTCAAGTGTACCCTCATGCAATAAGTGCACATGTAGTGAAATATGGGCGATGCAATCATTAATATTACAGTAATTCAGTAGAATCACTGTGTGCATAGAGTGAAGGTGAGTTTAGTCTGTTATCCCAAAGGCATTTGGCAGAGCATGCAGTCACAACCTAGGCTACAGCAGGATTCACCTCACTGCCTCTATTGCAGGGAATAACGTCTATGCTTCTAGGCTTAGAATTTTACTTTTAATTATTTTTGGCCATCTATATGTGTTTAAAAAATGTCTTCCAGTTACAGCAAATCAAACCCCATACTACATTTTCTTTGTACCAATAAGTATCGCGTTTCCTTGTGATGTGCATTAAAAAAAAAGAGTTTCTATACCTCATCAAAGTATTCCTTCATTCCCCAACACATCCATGTGAGTCAATTAAAAGTATATGCTATGGTTACATTTTTCAGTATGACATTTGTGTTGCAAGCATATGACCGTCATGTTTAGGCAGCAATGTGTTTTCTTTTTTTCCCTCTTTTTATTTTTGTGGCAGATGCATGCAGTAAAAAATAAAAAAACAACTATTGCACCAGCTTTCCGAGCTTGGATCTGTTGTCTTTGCCAATGCTTGTTGTAAAACATCAACAAGTTAGTGAAGTTTGCAGCTTTGCACAGTCCTGCTACACAAAAGCAATGCCCTAAATGTGAGTAATTCAATCTCTTAACTTCAGCATGCAAGGGCCATAGACTCCAACATACAGCGCCAGCGCTGGGCTTCCAAATGTTTTCAGCACACTGTTGAAGATCCTTAGCTGTGGCCAATGTTCTCCTACAGCTCACCATTGTGGACGTTGTCAGATGGTGACCTATGTTCAGAACGTGATGACGCGGAACATAGCGAAGGAGCACATGACAAGCGAGGCATGCCCGCGTGTCACCAATGTCGACGTGTCTCTCTGTAAGCTACTCGGTATTCCAGTTGCTTCCAGAAAGAGCAGGCAGGATACCATGGCAACAGCTGCAACCGCAGGCCTGAATGACTCGGCCATCATTAAGGGATACTCCTGCCTGCCTTCAGAAATTGATATGATTAAAAAAATAAATACATTCCTTGTACAAACTACCTCCACTTATGTTGATGAAACTCCATGTCTGTGATTTAAAGGTGACTGATTGCCAGGGGCAAGCGAAAGTGAGATGCCGTTTTTTGAGTAGCCCGAGGCTCGTGATGCGTTCCACCGGAACATTAGCTAAGCTGCAAGGCAAGATTGACTGCAAACGATGGTTTTCAGATGTCTTAATGCGGCACTGACATTTACCAGCCAGTGCACGAGCGCAGTGTGCCTGTGCGACAGCAGATGATGACCTTTTCCCAACTCTCTCTGCAGGAATTTAAATCCACACTGCTCACCTCCATTTGCACCAGGCCTACCCCCACTGTGCCTCCTGGGAATGGAAAGGTTTGGAAAAAACTTCCAATCAGAGACTGGCTTCTGGCCTTGGTCACAACCAGCATCGACTCTACCTTGGAAGAGTAGGGATGGGTGACGGCTGCCCACACTGAATTCACAGAACCGGAATGAGGGCGATATCCAAAAACACCGCTTAGGGCAGGGCTTTGTGAATTTTGCAATTGACCAGTACTCAGCTGGAGGATGGTCTCCTGTCCTGAGGTTTCACTGGACTTTGTCCAGCTCTGATTCCTCCCTTAAGTCTTTTGCTCAGAACTGAAGTCCTCGCCTGGAACATTTTGTCCATCTCTGAAAAAAACCCTGAAGTCTTTCTTTCAGTTCCAAAGTCCTTACCTGGAACATTTTATCCTGGTCTGAGTCCTCCACTGAAGTCTATTTTTCAGTTCTAAAGTACTTACCTGGAACATTTTGTCCAACTCCGAGTTCTCCTGTGGAGTGAATTTCCTACCTGGAACATTTAGCCCAGCTCTGAATCCTCCCCTGGAGTGCAGTCCTCACTTAGAACATTTTGTCCACCTCTGAAGGATACCCTGGAGTATTTTGTTCAGCTCAGAAGCCTCACCTGGAGAATTTTGTCCAGCTTCGAAAGCCTCACCTGAAAATATTTTGTCCAGCTGCGAAGCCTCACCTGAAAGTCTTTTGTCCAGCTCCGAAGCCTCATCTGAAAGTATTTTGTCCAGCTCCGAAGCCTCACTTGAAAGCATTTTTTCCAGCTCCGAATCCTTGCCTGAAAGTATTTTTCCAGCTCTGAAGCATCACCTGGAGTATTTTGTTCAGCTCCAGAGCCTCACCTGAGAGTATTTTTCCAGCTCTGAAGCATCACCTGGAGTATTTTGTCCTGCTCCGGAGCCTCACCTGAAAGTATTTTGTCCAGCTCTGAAGCCTTACTTGAAAGTATTTTGTCCAGCTCTGAAGCATCACCTGGAGTATTTTGTCCAGCTCCGAAGCTTCACCTGAAAGTATTTTGTCCAGCTCTGAAGCCTCACCTGGAGTATTTTGTCCAGCTTTGAAGCCTCACCTGAAAGTATTTTGTCCAGCTCCGAAGCCTCACCTAAAAGTATTTTGTTCAGGTCTGAAGCCTCACCTGGAGTATTTTGTCCAGCTCTAAAGCCTCACCTGGAGTATTTTGTCCAGCTTTGAAGCCTCATCTGAAAGTGTTTTGTCCGGCTTCGAAGCCTCACCTGAAAGTCTTTTGTCCATCTCCGAAGCCACACCTTAAGGTATTTTGCCCAGCTCCCAAGCCTCACCTGAAAGTATTTTTCCAGCTCCGAAGGCTCACCTGAAAGTATTTTGTCCAGATCCGAAGCCTCACCTGGAGTATTTTGTCCAGCTCCAAAGCCTCGACTGAAAGTATGTTGTCCAGCTCCAAAGCATCACCTGGACTATTTTGCCCAGCTCCGGAACCTCACCTGAGAGTATTTTTCCAGCTCCGAAGCATCACCTAAAGTATTTTGTCCAGCTCTGAAGCCTCACCTGGAATATTTTGTCCAGCTTTGAAGCCTCATCTGAAAGTGTTTTGTCCGGCTTCGAAGCCTCACCTGAAAGTCTTTTGTCCATCTCCGAAGCCTCACCTGAAGGTATTTTGCCCAGCTCCGAAGACTCACCTGAAAGTATTTTGTCCAGATCCGAAGCCTCACCTGGAGTATTTTGTACAGCTCCAAAGCCTCACCTGAAAGTATGTTGTCCAGCTCCAAAGCCTCACCTGGAGTATTTTGTCCAGCTTTGAAGCATCATCTGAAAGTATTTTGTCCAGCTCCAAAGCCTCACCTGAAAGTATTTTTTCCAGCTTCGAAGCCTCACCTGGAGTATTTTGTCCAGCTTTGAAGCCTCACCTGGAGTATTTTGTCCAGCTTCGAAGCCTCACCTGAAAGTCTTTTGCCCATCTCCGAAGCCTCACCTGAAGGTATTTTGTCCAGCTCCCAAGCCTCACCTGAAAGTATTTTGTCCACTTTCGAAGCCTCACCTGAAAGTATTTTGTTCAGCTCCTAAGCCTCACCTGGAGTATTTTGTCCTGCTCCAAAGCCTCACCTGGAGTATTTTGTCCAGGTTTGAAGCCTCACCTGGAGTATTTTGTCCAGCTCCGAAGCCTCACCTTGAGTATTTTGTCCAGCTCCGAAGCCTCACCTGGAGTATTTTGTCCAGGTTTGAAGCCTCACCTGGAGTATTTTGTCCAGCTCCGAAGCCTCACCTGGAGTATTTTGTCCAGGTTTGAAGCCTCACCTGGAGTATTTTGTCCAGCTTCGAAGCCTCACCTGAAAGTCTTTTGTCCATCTCCGAAGCCTCACCTTATGGTATTTTGTCCAGCTCCCAAGCCTCACCTGAAAGTATTTTGTCCACCTTTGAAGCCTTACCTGAAAGTATTTTGTCCACCTTTGAAGCCTTACCTGAAAGTATTTTGTCCACCTTTGAAGCCATACCTGAAACTATTTTCTCCAGCTCCAGAGCCTCACCTGAAAGTGTTTTGTCCAGCTCCGAAGCCTCACCTGAAAGTATTTTCTCCAGCTCCAGAGCCTCACCTGAAAGTGTTTTGTGGAGCTCCGAAGCCTCACCTGAAAGTGTTTTGTCCAGCTCCGAAGCCTCACCTGAAAGTATTTTCTCCAGCTCCAGAGCCTCACCTGAAAGTGTTTTGTGGAGCTCCGAAGCCTCACCTGGAGTATTTTGACCCGTTCTGAGTCCTCATCTGCAGGATTTTGCCCACCGAAAGCCCTGAAGCCTAAAGGTCTCACCTAGATAATTTATCCAGGTTTGAACAATGAACTTCTAAAACAGGGTACCCAGAGATTTCGTTTTTGCATAGCAGTAAGATTACAGACAGAGTAAAATTAGATAGACCAATACATTCGGACAGTTTTCAAACATTTGTAATTATGTTATGTTTGATTTACCCGACAGTCCCTGATGACGCGGGGTAATCTCAGAAAGCCACAGCTCCTAACAGCTGTGCACAACACCTCGGACAGTATTACACACAATGGGCGTATGGGCCTGCTCTCTCCTCACTTGGGGCACTTAGGTAGAACACAAAGGGCCACTGAGGCTTGCACAGCCTTTTCTGTAATACAGATCACACCGGCGCTACATGTGTGCCTGTGGACACTTAAGGGGGTGTTCCTTATATTGCCCTGTGCCGCTGCTTTATTATTGCAATTGCAGGCATAGACCCAAAAAAGCTGCTGAGAGGCACTCTTGCTGTGTGCCACAAAGAAGTGCCACACAGTAAGCAACCCTTGAAAGGGAGAAAGGGTGACCTATGGACCCCCCAGATATCCTCCTGAAAGCAGCGATAGTCATTCACTGAGCCCGCCTGCAGGGTGATCTCTGCAGCCCCTTCAAAATGGAGGCCAGTTGCCATCTCCACGGTAAAAGGTGGCCATGTGAATTTAAACAGATGGGCCATCTTTCATTAATGTGCTATTACCAGTGCAGACACGTGTGCGCCACTGTGTTGGAGATATTTACTGTGATATGGCGCAATGTCCCAGCCTGCACACACATTTAAAGGTGCGCTGTTGTGCAAACAAGAACACTGTGGCCTATGTATAATGCAGGGCCAATCTCACCTACAGGCTGTATCATGATTCAATTCTTTGCACGCGCTGACACAGAAGTGGTCTCAATCAATCAATCAGGATTTGTATAGCGCGGCTGCTTCACTTGTGAGGGTCTCGAGGTGCTGTTGGGTCCTGCTGTGGGATCACGCTGCCTGTTCCTATTGGTTGAACATTCAGGTCTTGAGAGCCTTCATGAACTGTTGGTGCGACGGTGATGCTCTGAGGTGTGGGGTGAGGGTGTTCCAGGCCTTAGCCATCAGGTGGGAGGAGGAGCGGCCTCCGCTGTTAGCCCGGCGGATGCGCTGGGTAGCTGCTAGGGAGAGGTATTCGGAATGGAGTTCCCTGTTCAGTTCGTGGAAATTCACTTGTTTGTTGAGGTAAGCTGGTCCTTCGTTGTGTAGAGTCTTTTAACCATGGGTTTTCAGCTTGAACTGGTATCTCTTTGCAACTGGTAGCCAATGGAGTTTCCTGAGGTGAGAGGTGATGTGCTTCTGTCTGGGGAGGTCGAGGATGAGTCTGGCGTCTGTGCTCTGGATAGTCTGGAGTTTCCTCAAGAGTTGGGTGGTGATTCCTACGTAGAGGGTTTTGCCATAGTCGAGTCTGCTAGTGACGAGAGCTTGCGAGACAGTTCGCCTGAAGTTAGTCTGCACATTTATTTTTTCCATCTATAGCACATATATTAAATGAACAATCTCTAGGTTAGTGCATGAGCTACTGACACAAGAGCTCAGAAACACAAAGCGGCAACTACTGCCCTCTTGTGTCTGACCTCTGCTGCCTGGAGCCCAAGCACTACCTTGGAGGTTGGTTTGTTAAAGTTAATATATGCTCTGAAGAGTAAGACAGAAAAAAGAAATGCACTGACCACTTCTGTGTCAGCACAGCAGAGATAACAGGATTATAATATGGCCCGAGGTGTTCTAAATTTGACACACTGATGCCTTAGACTCACTGGCATTAAACTCATTTGATAACAGAATTTCAGAATTGCTGACTAACTAATGCATTTCTTGACCTTTAAGCATAATACATTTTATTTCAAAGAGGTAAGTCTAGTCCGCACATAAATAACTTCATTAAAAAGTGAACTACACTTAAGTAAGTGTAGGAACATCAACATGTAAGCTAAAAAAAAAGCCGACAAAGAATTATTTGTCTGCCGACTACAAAAAAATAGTAATTTATGAAATAAAAACATTCAAAAGTTATTCAGCAAACAGTTCAGCATAGTAAAAATTAAAAATCCCATTCTTTAAGGCCAAATAAACAACTAAACTATACAGGAAATAATAGACAATGTTGTGTTTGTCATATACAAACATTAAAAATGAAAAAGCCAAGCAATCGGTAACACTAGGGAAAAATAGATAAAAAACATTAACAATAATGTACAAAGTGTTGCACCATTACCAAAATATATATAATTTACTTAAAAGAGAATGCAAACAAAATAAATTGGAAAACCGAGTAGCCAGTATGAAATGTGAAAACACAAAAAACACAGACAAATGTGTTCCAGTTCACAACAGCAGAATACATCACAAAAGTAAAAACAAAACATTCTATTAATATTTGGAAAAACAGCTAATTACCAATATGTTACACAATAAATGCACATAAAACACATTTACTGATGCAACCATATAGTGAGTCCTGTAATGTTGGCATTCGAGGGCGTCTCTACCCCCTGGGCACCCAGTTTGTAGGGCGTTTCTAACACAAACTGTGCATACATCTCCGTTGGCTGTGCCTTTGTTCTGCTACGGACAGATCTGATTGCAGGACACAGGTGGGTTAAACTACTGGGACAGAGTGTGTTTTCTATAGGTCATTGCAGTGAATGATTCTGTTTATTTTAGTAAACCCGCCCTGACAGTGAAAGGGTGTGCATCTTGAATAGCCTTGTGAGGAGGCTGTACAGACTGCCTTGCTGGCCTTGGAATGAAGTCATCTCTCGGCCCATCCTGACTTTCCTTACCACGGGCTGGAGCCAAACTGAACATGGCATTTTACCTGAAGGCGACTGTCGCGCCCGAGGCAATAGCTCCATTATCCGCAGATTATGCAGGGGCTGACCCATCCCTCTGTGCTAATGAGCTCCCTGGGAGCCGCTGCCTCTTGTTATCCTGACACACTGAAGGCTGGTCTTCTCTCCAGGGCTCTTCTCCTGACACCCACCACCCCCTCTGCTTAGGAGTGTGACAGGGGTGGTGAGTACAGACAGGTGCAGGGAGACCTTCAAAGAGCCCTCTTCCCCAGTACCTCTCGCTTACAGAAGTCTGCAGGGCTGGAAGACGTCAGTGGTGCATTCATGGAGAAGGGGGTTAAATTACATTTCAGCTGTGGCCAGTGCTGACAGGGGCGCCAATGTAGGGTATATCGGAGTAGTCAAGGTGGAGGAGAACAGTAGAGCTGATGTCTCGGATCCTAAGTAGGCAGCTTGTCTCAGGCGCCTGGGGTTGCTTTTCTACTGTTCTGCTGGAATGTGCTGAACAATATCTGATCTCACTGTACTTTGAGGTAGTTCACTTATCCACAGAATCTTTTAGCATCAATGTCTTAGAGCGATCTCATATGTGCAGCATACTGTCTGAGTTATCTCACCTGGGGGAGATGAAATAGATAAATACATATCTTGCCTCCGAAAGATCCTTGTGAGGTACATTGTGCATTTTAAATGGTTCATCAGTACACACGGGTAAAATATTCATTAAGGCCTTTTTCTTAAAATGACATAACATCACTCATTTTTGTTATATACATGGGTAAAGTAATTAAATAAACTGATTCGGTAATAAGCAAATGGTTATCTTTAATTGTATTTAAAACATATACAAAATGCATAATGCACACAGCAAGATTCAAAACAAAAGCTCACTTATACGTTTTCTAAAACAACAGTAAAAATGTTTGTAGATTATGCCAGCTTCATGACCCAGTCACTTGAACAAGAAAAGCAAGTGTATTTAAATAGTCAAAAAATAATCATAAGATATTCGTTTAATAACCTAGACAATGTACATAAAGTAGTCTGTGGTACTTTTTGTGCAGACGATGAACTCAGAAACTTTCACCAGGACACATAATTTTGGATTCGAAGAACATGATTGGATCCCTGCAATGTTGACCTTCGCACGTGAGTCGTTTTTAGGGCATCTTGGTTGGTCACCGCCCCGTAGATATAGACGAGCTCACATTTTTACTTGGTCTTTACTGCTATACTTGGTCAGGACAGTTCCAAGAGCTGTAGGGTTGCTTCTCCTGTGTATTTGTCATCTGCTGATTGTCTTTTTCTCTCATTGATATGCACCATCCGTGATCAAGATTTCGGCTCGTCCACTACAGCTCGGCCAATTCACCGCTCTACCATTTACTTTGGGATTTTAGACTTGATTGTGCTGTAGATTACTTTAAACTGCTCAACACTTGTGTATTTATAGCGCCTGATTGCTCTAGGCCTTGGAGACTGGCTGTTATGGGGTGACTGCTGCTGCAGGTTTGAGGGATGATTGAAACAAGAGATAGACATATGGGCAGGACTCCTGCCACAGACACGTGACCTATCTGCGCATTGGAGTTTAGAACGGTCAATACTGACCAAAGGGCAGAGTTCACTTAAATTTAGTGCTGGTCCACATCTGGGGGGGGGGGCAGTCGCGGTCGGTGGAGGAGTGCCGGCCGGGCGGTGACGTGGGCGGGGAGGGGCAGGGTGGGGTAGCAAAGTATGGATTACGGACCTATACAGGTAAGTAAACATTTAAATCAATGAAACGAATTTCGTTGCGCGCACTGCATCGCCAAATGCGATGCAGTGCGCGCAACGAAATTCGTTTTATTGATTTAAATGTTTACTTACCTGTATAGGTCCGTAATCCATACTTTGCTACCCCCCACTCCTGCCCCTCCCCCCGCCCCACGTCACCGCCCGGCCGGCACTCCTCCACCGACCGCGACTGGGGGGGGGGGTGTATGGCCCCTGTGGTCGGCCAGTGAGGGCTGATGAGTGAGTTGTAGGGAGCATTATCTTTAAGGTAAACATCCTGCTTTGCTTCGAACTACACAGACCACCATGATCTGAACTTGTTGCTTCAATATTACTCCAAGTTCTGTTCTTCATGTGCAGTTCCAACAAGGCCGCCCTGTTCGCCCATATATCTTCCATTAGCTTGCTTCTGACAGTTTCTGCAATGATGGACGCTCTCGGATGGACCCCACGCATGACACTGACATTTTAACTAATGTGCCCACGCGCCATCTGATGGCGGGAGAGGCTTCTGATTGGCGGAGCCCCCTGAATCCGTCAGAGGTACCTTCGACGGCGCGCGCTCATTCCTAGAGGCACGTCACGTCCCCGTGGCTGTCTAGCGCCTGCCATACATTCCATCCTTGGGGATATCGCCCAAGTCTTAAATGGGATGTGGCTCCTGTTCGCCTCCATTTGCATGTTTTAGAGCCAGTGATTATTCCGGCACCTGAAGCCTGTCTCGTGAATAAGCCCTCGACATTTCCCTCTGTTCTTCGGGCGTTCGTCCTCGCCGTGGTGATAAATGCGAGCTTTTTTTATGCTCTTCCCTGCAATTACTTTTTATACCTCTGCTCTGTGATACGAGTATAACTCACCAGTGCGGAATTTTACTAGATGCCGCCTGTGTGCGTGTATGTCAGAGCTTTCATTAAAGCGAGTGATTAATCATTCGTGCTCTATTTAAATTCATATTAATATTCAGAACGCACGAAGCCAACCAGGGACCGCCTTTCCAAGCCTACGGTTCTCTCTCCTCCTCTGGCAGTGATCGCTCCCCTGCCACAGTTTCCTCTCTGCCTTGTAATTAATGCTTTCATTTGCCCTCTATCTCCCCGTCATGTATGCATTAATTTATTTCTACTTTTGTAGTTTTACATAGCGCACAAACTTGGCCCATGGATTTTGGAGCGCTTTACATGAACACCAGATTACAAGATATAAGGCCTGATTGCGATTTTGGTGGATGGAATACTCTGTCGCAAAAGTGACATCGTATTACAAGTCCCATAGGATATAATGGACTTGTAATAGGACGGACAGGATATCTGTCACGTTTGTGACGGAGTAAACCTGTCCGCGAAGATCGTAATCAGGCCCAAAGTGATTTGCCGTGAATCATTGGATGCTGAGACAGTTTCAGGACTCAAACCTGGTTCCCCAGTTCCAAAGTGGGCAGCTCTAGCCGTTAAGACACATTTTCTCCCAACGTGTGTGTGTGGATGGATGTATTTAAGTTTGTAACACATGAATATAGCCAGGGCTACTGGTATAATGTGATTGTGAGGCTGCGGTAGTTTTCACATAATTATAGATTTGTCGCATTTGCCACATAATCCATCATCTGCCACATAATCTACGGATTTGAGCAAAAAAAAAAAATGTTCTAGCCCAAATGGTCTAAATTTGGGCTATATTTGGGTATTAAACTGGTACTAATTAGGTAAAACCCACGCCCAGAGAGTGTTGCCAAGTTTAAAAATGATGAAATAATGAAGTAATACTATTGCAAAATGGTCTGCATTATGCTGCATAATTTGCCTCTTTTTACTGCATAATATACTGAACCCTGCCACATAATTTGACTGTCTCCTGCCACATAATGCCAGTGGCCCTGAATATAGCTACAAAGCGACCAGAGCTATACAGCAGTGAGGGGGTACAGTGCTGGACCACAGGGGTAGGGAGGAATAGGAGAAATCTTACACAATTGGGTGGAGAGTGATAGGGTGGCCTGGTGGAGTTAATTGCTAGGCAGCTGGGTGGAGTAAGGAATCTTGAAAGGTGTTGTGAGAAATGAGGTGCCAAACAGGCCAAAAATCAATTGCCTCATATTACTAGGGGTGTGTGAAATGTGCGTAATTTGTTTTAGTGTAATTATGTCAAATTTTGGCAAAATTATACTTAATTACATGAAATGCAAATTTGTCATTTCATGCTATATTTTAGTGCAAAATGTTTCCTTGTGTCAATTTTTGATGCAAGGATGCATTTTGTGCAAAAAAATAGTGCAGAAACAAAAGCACCACAAACAACAGTTGCTCTAGTTCTGTTGTGGTTCCTGTATGTTCACTGTGGCACATTCACTGTAAATCTTTTTTACAAATGGCACATAATTGTGCAAAATGACACACTGGCGTAATTTTAGGAATTTCGCATGACATGTGCAATGCAAAATTGCCAAAATTATGATAATTATGCCAACATAATTTACATTTTGCACAGCCCCAAATTAGCTTATACTGACCATAGTGGGTAACATAACATTGCAACTATACTGGTTTATGCATGAAACATATTGGATGTGCCTTCATGCATACTACACTGCTTAGCACAAGTTATCTTGGTTTGAATACACTATGCTGGTTTGTATACAATAACATTGGTCTGTGTAATCAATATGCAGTTCGAGGAGCTTTCCGAATCAGGGGAACTGCCCCCATCAATGAGAGAAGCCATGATAGTCACTATACTTAAGCCCGGTAAGCCCCCAGAGGAGTGCTCCTCTTTTCGCCCGTTGTCGCTACTGAACGTGGACACCAAAATATACGCCAAAATTCTAGCCAACCGTCTTGCTCCCTTGGTCCCGAGTCTGGCCAGCACAGAACAGGCAGGGTTTGTCCCGGGCCGCAACCTAACATACAATCTGCGCACCTTCTTCGGCGCACTCCAACATGTCAATCCAGAGGTCAAGTCTACTGCAGTATTTTTAGACGCAGAAAAAGCGTTTGATTTGGTAGAATGGCCATTTATGCGTGCAGTATTGGAAAGAATGGGGGTGGGTGGTGTATTCCTGAATTTAGTTGCAGTACTGTATAATTCGCCTACTGCTAGAATACGTATGGTTACTACACCAGTAAAAATCTCAAGGGGCACTAGGCAAGGATGCCCGCTGTCACCTCTTCTATACGCTATAGTAGCCGAACCCCTTGCATGTGCTCTCAGGGAATACCATGGATTTCGAGGGCTACGATTTCCGGCCTATAACTTAATAGTGTCATCATATGCTGACAACACGTTGCTGTACATTAGGAACCCAGATGTCAACCTGTCCCCGGTACTTAGGGAAGTTGGTCGCTTTGGTGAACTTTCAGGTTTTAAAATCAACTGGACTAAGTCCATAATCTTCCCACTGACGCCATCCACCACACCTATTGAGCTAGATTTCCCCTTAACTTGGACCACGGAACCGGTCCGCTATCTGGGAATACAGATCCATACTGACTCGGAGACAGTTTATAAGGAGAACTATGAGAGGGCAGTCACTAAACTAGAGGAAGACGTTGAACGATGGATACGATTGCCTATCTCGCTCTTGAGGCGAATATCATTGATGAAAATGATGATACTACAGAGATTTTTATTTTTAAATATCCCTATGGTCCTCCCAGCACATTTTTAAAAAACTATTACCTCCATACTGACTAAACTGGCGTGGGCGGGAAAGCAGCCGAGAGTACAATGGAAGGTCCTAACCTTACCTTACTATCTTGGAGGACTGGGAGCCCCAGATATGGACTTGTACTACAGAGTAGCGCAAAGTTCACATGCATTTCATTTGCTACATCAGACACTAGACCCTCCGCACTTGCACATTGAAAGGGTGGCGGTCGCCCCCCCTGACCTCCCCGCTAGTCTATTTTGGCCCCCAGATCGCTGCACGGGAATCCTGGATTCCATAAACTCTACGGTGCACACATGGCATGACTTGGTAAAAAGACAAGACTGTAACATACTATACTCCCCGTTGGTTCCCCTGGAATGGTGCGCCTGGCTCCCTACGAGCAGGGATCGCGCAGCACTCAAGGCACTGCAGGCTTTGAGTGTAACTGCGGCGGGCGACCTCTTTCTGGAAGGGAAAGCTCGTACGTGGGACGAGGTAGCAACAGAGGGCACCGCGGTCACCCCATTAGTGCAGTTTCAGTACCATAGGGTGAGGCATGCCTTGCGTGAGATACTAGGCGAAGATATGGCGGAGCCACCCGAGGTGACCCCACTCACATTCATACTGAAAGCAGAATCACCTGTTAAGCTAGTGTCCAGTATTTATGGGGTTACACAGGCCTATCGTAAGAACTTTTACACAAAGTCTAGATTGGAGTGGCAAAAGGACCTAGGCATTAATATAGATGATGATACTTGGAGATATAGTTGCGAGGCGACCCGCCGAGTGTCCTTAAATGGCCGGCACCGACTAATCCACTTTAAATATTTGCAAAGAGTCTACTACACCCCGAAGCGGCTTTTTCGATATGGGCTGCGTGAGACATCTGAGTGTGAAAGGTGCAGGGTGTGTCCTGCGGACTTCTTACATGTAGCCTGGCTATGCCCAATAATTGCCAAGTACTGGGAAAAGGTATTTCAGACACTGAGCGACATCACCGAGGTGCCTCTGCTCCCTGATCCGCTAATTGCTTTCCTGGGCTATACTAAGAAAATAAAAAAGGGAATTAGACGATTGATTGAAATGGGAGTGTTAATTGCAAAGCGTAGATTAGCAATGCGTTGGGCGCGAGGCCCTCCACCCACAATACAGGAGTGGTCACGAGATATGTTGTACTGCAACACACAGACGGAACTGTATAGTGAGCTGCTCCCCCCCAAAGCCGTCCCAAGAACTTTTGGGGATTATATCTAATATATCTTGCTGGAAGGCTCTCCCGACCACAGACCCACTCCCTGTCACGGTGGACAACCCAGGGTAAATGTTAATACTACTAGCCAACGTGTCACTGACATACGAGAGCAACAAGTGTAACTAACCTGGCAACCGAACTGTACTATAGGTGATATGGAATTGTGCCTGCTGTGTACGCCAAATGACTTTCTGTGGCACCTGTTTGTTTAAAAATGGTTTGCATTACTTCTTTTACTGTATATACTCATGAGAATGCTTCAAGAATGCATACTCTGTAATGGTTTATTCTTATCGCCAAACTGTAGAAGCAAGACATGACTTTATTTTAATGTGTAACCTAATAAATACAACAATAAAAAATAAAAAAAAACTATGGCTTGTATATAATATTGAAAAAGCTTCCACTTAAAGCCCTGGTGACACCACGACAATGTTGCTGCACTTGCGTTTCAAAAAGAGAAGGGAAATCCAGAGAGAAAATGACTCTCTTTAAAGGATTTCCCTTCCCCTACAATGCTCACCTGGCATGACGTCATGCCGTAACTTCTCCACTAGTGAGAAGTGAGTAGTGTGAGCACGCGCACATCGATGTGCCTGCTGTCACTGCAGTCCAGAAAAAAATGGACCGCCTGTGCCAGGGCACAAAACAGAGCCCAATAGAGACCTGTTTCGAGACCCCCTTTAAAAATCTGCCGGTGCTCAGCTTCGGTGAGACCCGGCCTACTTAAAGCCCTGGTAGTAATCCAGGTTAAAAGGAGTACCACTTCATGGGCTGTCCAAGTATCACGTATTGCATTCGGAAAATGCGCCCAGTCCACGTTGGTGGCATCATGGCGGCCGCAGATATACAGCTCTGATGCTGGACCTCTCAGTTTGAATGTACTGATTGGCTGGATATGCAGGGGGGGGAGACCACCCAGCTTTTGAGACAGAAATGGCACATGCGGGTGCGGACAGCTGCTAAACTGGCTCTCTGCAGCACCGCTCCCGACATCCCTCCCAGAACTGTCATCAGTGATAGTCCAAACCTGAGGGTGGCGCTGCGTTGGATGGGGTGGGACAGAGGACCCCTTTCTGGAAGGTGAGGTGCTTGGGCCAGGATCTGCAGCTAGAAGCTCTCAATAAATAGGGCCTAGTAGGCATTGATCGGCTGGGGACGTATGGAAGGGTTCCCACATGAAATAATTTCAAGACCCAAGGGCGGACTTTAGCTTACACCAATCGCAACTCTACAATGGCCTCCGAATCCGACATGCACTGTGATCCTACGGAGAATCCATTGGGAAGCATATTGAATGTATCCCCATGAACGCACAGTTACTAATGGGCCCACTGGGACGAGGTGGCATATCCCTTATACACAGATCGATAGTTGTTACCTCGCCTGACCTGTTTGCGAAGCTGAGGACCAGATGGAAAGCATGGGTGCCCTGGAAGACAGTGTTGGAGGGAGGCTTTCAGTAGCGGCTCCTCCGCTAAGGCTGAGGAGCGTCCCCCCACTGCTTTTAAGCAGTGCCAAGTAGAAACATAAAATGATAATAACTTTGAGTTATTATCATTTTCTGCTTCGTGCTGCTTTGCGGGCGGGCGGGTGGGTGGGCGGGGCTCCTCTGCTCTCGGAGCAGGGGAGGAGTGGTTTGCCCACTCCTAAGTGCACATGACTGTCCGATCCTCTCGGGCCGCCCAAAACAGTAATGCGCACTTTCCCTGTTCTCCATGCAGGCTGCATTACAACCCGCATGGAGAACATGCCCAGGCCCCCAGTCCCTGGCTGAGCGTTGAACCAGGATGCTCAGACCACAGCATTGTGATTGGTCAGTGGGGCCTGGATGTGCTTCCTGTTCCGCAAGTTCCAAGAGGAGAGCAGAAGCAGAGAAGCGAGAGCCCAGCGGCAAGGTAAGATTATCTATTTTTTAATGCATTTTTAATATTCGCACCATACGTGACCCTCGCCCGCCGTGCGACCCCCCCTTTCACTGACTGCACACTGCATCCGTACAGAGGAAACTACAGCCCATAAGAATGCGTTCCGTCCACTGCACACTGCATCTGAACAGAGGACACTACAGCCCATTAGAATGTGCTCCATCCACTGCACACTGTATCTGTACAGAGGACACTACAGCCCATGAGAATGTGTTCCATCCACTGCACACTGCATCTGTACAGTGGACACTACAGCCCATAAGAATGTGTTTAATCAAATATACACTGCATCTGTATAGAGAACACTACGGCCCATAAGAATGCGTTCCATCCACTGCGCACTGGATCTGTACAGAGGACACTACAGTCCATAAGAATGCGTTTCATCCACTTTACACTGCATCTGAACAGAGGACACTACAGCCCATTAGAATGTGCTCCATCCACTGCACACTGCATCTGTACAGAGGACACTACAGCCCATAATAATGTGTTCCATCCACTGCACACTGCATCTGAACAGAGAACACTTTAGCCCATTAGAATGCATTCCATCCAATGCGCCCTGGATCTGTACAGAGGACACTACAGCCCATTAGAATGCATTCCATCCACTGCACACTGGATCTGTACAGAGGACACTACAGTCTATTAGAATGCGTTTCATCCACTGCACACTGCATCTGAACAGAGGACACTACAGTCTATTAGAATGCATTCCATCCAATGCGCACTAGATTTGCACAGAGGACTCTATAGTCCACAAGAATATGTTTCACCGTCTGCACACTGCATCTGTACATATGACACTACAGCCCATAAGAATGTGTTTCATCCACTGCACACTGCATCTGTACATATGACACTACAGCCCATAAGAATGTGTTCCATCCACTGCGCACTGGATCTGTACAGAGGACACTACAGCCCATAAGAAAGTGTTTCATCGACTGCACACTGGATCTGTACAGAGGACACTACAGCCCAGAAGAATGTGTTTCATGCACTGCACACTGGATCTGTACAGAGGACACTACAGTCAATAAGAATGTGTTTCATCCACTGCACACTGCATCTGTACAGAGGACACTACAGCCCATAAGAATGTGTTCCATCCACTGCACACTGGATCTGAACAGAGGACACTACAGCCCATTAGAATGTGTTCCATCCACTGCACACTGGATCTGTACAGAGGACACTACAGCCCATAAGAATGTGTTCCATCAACTATACACTGGATCTGTACAGAGGACACTACAGCCCATAAGAATGTGTTCCATCTACTGCACACTGCATCTGTACAGAGGACACTACAGCCCATAAGAATGTGTTCCATCCACTGCACACTGGATCTGTACAGAGGACACTACAGCCCATAAGAATGTGTTCCATCTACTGCACACTGCATCTGTACAGAGGACACTACAACTGTACAGAGGACACTACAATCCATCAGAATTTGTTTCATCCACTGCACATTGTGGGCCTCATTTATGAAGGCCTGCAACACTTTTATGCTGCCGTTGCATCACTTTTTGTGATGTTGCGGCGGCGTAAATAATGCACCACATTGCACCATATTTACAAAGTTTCGCATCTAAGCAGAGGCGTCACTTTGTAAAGGTATAATGTATGCAGGTTTGGTGTTCCCCCGCAATAAAGGGTCATAAAAGTGGCGCATTGAAATCTATAAGATTTCACTGCAACACCTCTAGGATGCCACTGCATCAATATCTTCCGCCTGCCTCACAGCAGGCATAAGACTGACGCAGGCCCTTTCACATGGGGCCTGCCCCATGTGAAAGGACACATTGCTGGAGTTGCGTCTGTTTTCAGATACACCCCAGCAGTGAGTCACTTTTGAACCTACAGATACGTGAGAAATACTGACGAATCTTTAATTCTTTGCAACATGGAGCGCCGTACATTATATACGGCGCATCCATCATGTTGCAAGGTGGGCGCAATAAAAACTGTTGCATTGCTGTTTTGTTGCAGCGATGCAACAGTTTTCATAAATGAGGCCCTGGATCTGCACTGAAGAAACAGGGGCTTTTTTACAAGCCCTTGCACCACCGGTGCATCACTTTTCATGTGATAAAAGGGGCGTACCGGCGGCTCAAGGGGCTAGTAAATAAGGCCGCAGTCACTCCTTTTGCATTTTCAGCCACGCTCCACTGACACCCAGACAAGGGACCCCCTCATTACGTGTGACCACCTTGTTTCCAGGTGCAATGAACAATACCTAGTGCTGTGTGTCCTTGGAAACAGGTTTATCTAACAAGTAGGTCAGGCCAGGAAGACTGGAAGCGACCAAGCTGCAGGCTGGAACTTCACTGTCAGAGCTTCAGGCTGGAAGTTAACCCCTGAGACTTAAGAGGTCCCATGTATAGAGTATGTTCCTTCTGCAAGCCTGTGCATGACGTCAGTGCTTCCTCCTGAATAATGGCCAGTAGAGCATCAGAGGTAGCCTGGGTGACCAGGTGGTGCCAGCTCTTAAAGGCCACCTTTTCTGAGCCCTATAAGTATAATTTTATCGGTATGGATTCAGAAGGTACTGAGACCTTCAGCCGGAGGCCACGTGTACCCGTACCCCATTCTGTGCTGTTAAATTGTCAGTTACAGAAGTGGTAACAAGGAGGGCCGCCACATAGTAGTAATGTTAATGCTGAAAGCACCTCGCGGGTTAGTACACGCCATGTAGAGAGTATCTACCCTCAGCTCATACCGAGGGGACCTTGGAGGTGCGTGCCTTCCCCTGTGCACTTAAAGAGTATCTACCATCCTTAGTCACAGCAAGAATCAGGAACTAGGTAAATGGGCCCCCCTCAGATCTCTGCCCCCCAGTGCCACTGCACCTGATGCACCCATGGAAGCTACGCCCCTGCTCTTCCTCCTCCTTTCAGTTTCCTTTCCTCCAGCCTCCTAGTGCTCGCTCCTTCCTTTCCCTCGTACTGTTCTCGCTTCCCCTTTCACCTGCTCACCCATCTCTGCATCTCTTCCTCTCTCTTTCTCTCTTCCCCTCTCTCCCATCTCTTCATTACTTCCTCTCTCTTTCTCTCCTACGCCTGTCCCCTCTTACCCATACTTTCATCATTTCCTCTCTCTTTCTCTCCTACGCCTGTCCCCTCTTACCCATACTTTCATCACTTACTCTCTCTTTCTTTTCTACGCCTGTCCCCTCTCGCCCATCTCTTCATAATTTCCTCTCTTTTTCTCTCCTACGCCTGTCCCCTCTCACCCATACTTTCATCACTTCCTATACCTTTTTAGGTTGAGCCTGGGCAGTGCATGCGCTGCTCTGCAAGGCATGCTGTATTGGAGTATGGACTTGAAGCCCCAACCACTCTCCGCCCATATTTGTCATTGGCTTGTGTCATTGTCCTTTGTAAATGCTGGCTTTGGATTCGTTAATAGGCTTGTTAGTCCCTCCTTAGTACCGCCTTGTCTTCATTTGTAACCTCCCATGACTACAGGCCCCTTTACTTCGGTTGTTACACGGTACGTCTTCTTTAGTCTGTAAGCACTATTTTCTTTAATGAGTTTCTCCTACTGCAGGCACAACGTGCTTTCCTGCAACAGATTCAGCGTGCCATGCGTACTTTCACTTTCCGAGCAGCCGGGACAATGGCGGCCCCTTCTTTAAACAGGTCTCGCATTTACAAGAGTTTGAGCTATTGGCATTGTAAATGACAATGCCTTTTATTTATGTGTGAATTAGCAAAACAGGTAAATAAAAGGCATTGTCATTTACAATGTCAATAGCCTAAACTCTCGCAAATGCGAGTCCTATTACATTGCAAATGCTTGTTCTTCTATGCCTGTCTCCTCTCTCCGATCTCTTCATCACTTCCTATCTCTTTCTCTTATACATTTGTCCCCTCTCCTCATACTATTATCACTTCCTCTCTCTTTCTCTTCTCGTCCTGCCCCCTCTCACCCATACTTTCATCACTTCCTCTCTCTTTCTCTTCTCGGCCTGCCCCCGCTCACCCATACTTTCATCACTTCCTCTCTCTTTCTCTTCTCGGCCAGTCCCCACTCACCCATACTTTCATCACTTCCTTTCTCTTTCCTTTTTACGGCTGTCCCTTCTCGCCCATCCCTTCTTCACTTCCTCTCTCTTTCTCTCTTCCCCTCGCCCCTAAGTTTCATTACTTCCTCTCTCTTCCTCTCTTCCCCTTCCGCCCATACTTTCATCACTTCATCTCTTTCTCTTCTACACCTGTCCCCTCTCACCCATTTCTTCATCACTTCCTCTCTCTTTCTCTCTCCCATCTCTTCACTATTTCCTCTCTCTTTCTCTTGTACACCTGTCCCCTCTCACCCACACTTTCATTACTTCCTCTCTCTTTCTCTTCTCGGCCTGCCCCCGCTCACCCATACTTTCATCACTTCCTCTCTCTTTCTCTTCTCGGCCTGTCCCCGCTCACCCATACTTTCATCACTTCCTCTCTCTTTCTTTTCTACTGCTGTCCCTTCTCGCCCATCTCTTCATCACTTCCTCTCTCTTTCTCTCTTCCCCTCGCCCCTAACTTTCATTACTTCCTCTCTCTTCCCCTTCCACCCATACTTTCATCACTTCCTCTCTTTCTCTTCTACACCTGTCCCCTCTCAACCACACTTTCATTACTTCCTCTCTTCTCCCCTCTCCCATCTCTTGATCACTTCCTCTCTCTTTCTCTTTTACGCCTGTCCCCTCTCACTTATCTCTTCATCACTTCCTCTCTATTTCTCTCTTCCCCTCCTTCCTATCTCTTCATCACTTCCTCTCTCTTTCTCTTCTGCGCCTGTCATCTCTCACCCATCTCTACATCACGTCCTTTCTCTTTCTCTTCTTCACCTGTCCCCTCTCACCCACCTCTTCAGCACGTCCTCTCTCTTTCTCTTCTACGCCTGTGCCCTCTTCTCATACTTTCATCATTTCCTCTCTTTCTCTTCTATGCCTGTCCCCTCTCCCCATACTTTCATCACTTCCTCTCTCTTTCTCTTCTACATCTGTCCCCGCTCACCCATACTTTCATCACTTCCTCTCTCTTTCTCTTCTCGGCCTGTCCCCACTCACCCATACTTTCATCACTTCCTCTCTCTTTCTCTTCTACATCTGTCCCCGCTCACCCATACTTTCATCACTTCCTCTCTCTTTCTCTTCTCGGCCTGTCCCCGCTCACCCATACTTTCATCACTTCCTCTCTCTTTCTCTTCTCGGCCTGTCCCCACTCACCCATACTTTCATCACTTCCTTTCTCTTTCCTTTTACGGCTGTCCCTTCTCGCCCATCCCTTCTTCACTTCCTCTCTCTTTCTCTCTTCCCTCGCCCCTAAGTTTCATTACTTCCTCTCTCTTCCTCTCTTCCCCTTCCGCCCATACTTTCATCACTTCCTCTCTTTCTCTTCTACACCTGTCCCCTCTCACCCATTTCTTCATCACTTCCTCTCTCTTTCTCTCTCCCATCTCTTCACTATTTCCTCTCTCTTTCTCTTGTACACCTGTCCCCTCTCACCCACACTTTCATTACTTCCTCTCTCTTTCTCTTCTCGGCCTGCCCCCGCTCACCCATACTTTCATCACTTCCTCTCTCTTTCTCTTCTCGGCCTGTCCCCGCTCACCCATACTTTCATCACTTCCTCTCTCTTTCTTTTCTACGGCTGTCCCTTCTCGCCCATCTCTTCATCACTTCCTCTCTCTTTCTCTCTTCCCCTCGCCCCTAACTTTCATTACTTCCTCTCTCTTCCCCTTCCACCCATACTTTCATCACTTCCTCTCTTTCTCTTCTACACCTGTCCCCTCTCACCCACACTTTCATTACTTCCTCTCTTCTCCCCTCTCCCATCTCTTGATCACTTCCTCTCTCTTTCTCTTCTACGCCTGTCCCCTCTCACCCATACTTTCATCACTTCCTCTCTCTTTCTCTTTTACGCCTGTCCCCTCTCACTTATCTCTTCATCACTTCCTCTCTATTTCTCTCTTCCCCTCCCTCCTATCTCTTCATCACTTCCTCTCTCTTTCTCTTCTGCGCCTGTCACCTCTCACCCATCTCTACATCACGTCCTTTCTCTTTCTCTTCTTCACCTGTCCCCTCTCACCCACCTCTTCAGCACGTCCTCTCTCTTTCTCTTCTACGCCTGTGCCCTCTTCTCATACTTTCATCATTTCCTCTCTTTCTCTTCTATGCCTGTCCCCTCTCCCCATACTTTCATCACTTCCTCTCTCTTTCTCTTCTACATCTGTCCCCTCTCACCCATACTTTCATCACATCCTCTCTCTTTCTCTTCTATGCCTGTCCCCACTCACCCATACTTTCATCACTTCCTCTCTCTTTCTCTTCTAAGCCTGCCTCCCTCACCCATATCTTCATCATTTACTCTCTCTTTCTCCCTTCCCCTCTCTCCCATCCTTTCATTACTTTGTCTCTCTCTCTTCCCTCTCACCCATACTTTCATCACTTCCTCTCTCTCTTCTACGCCTGTCCCCTCTGACCCATCTCTGCTTTACTTTCTCTCTCTTTCTCTCTCCCCTTCTCTCCCATCTCTTCATTACTTTCTCTCTCTTCTTTTTCCACTCTTCCCCTTCCCTTCATTACTTCGTGTCTCTCTCTCCCTCTTTCTTCCCCTCTCTCTGATCTCTTCATTACTTCATCTTGCTCTCCTTCTCTCTTCCCCTCTCTCCCTTCTCTTCATTTCTTTGTCTCTCTCTCTTTGTCTCTTCCCGTCCCTCCCATCTCACCCACATAAACAGAGGACGTAAACATGTTATCGAGAGGGAAGAAAGGGTGGAGAAGCTCAATGGAAGAAGAGAAGAGAAAACAGGATGATAATAAGTGAGGAGGAGAAAGCAGTGGCGTAGCTAGGGGGGATAGGTCTAACTATGCCACTGGATGACAGGAGGGGACAAAGGAGCAAATGTGAGGGGCTGGTGATCCATCTCTGTTCTCCAAGGTCACGTATCAGTATTATCCGCTCAGCTACCTCTGCTCACCCATGCCAGCACCCCGCTCCTTTCCTCCCCCCACTGCAGAGGTGCATCTGGAGATGAATACATTATGTGCAATAAAGTTTAATTCCTTTACCCTGCAAAGGTGGCAGCTGTATGAGCAATAGAGGGAGGAAACTTGGGGGAGAGACAGTTAAAGAAAATAATTAGCTACATACACACAGCAGTGGAGCAGGAGGGGTGATCTGAGAGTAGTATAGACACATATACCCAGCAGTGGAGCAGTAGGGGTGATCTGAGAGTAGTATAGACACATATACACAGCAGTGGTGCAGTAGGGGTGATCGGAGAGTCGTATAGATGCATATACACAGCAGTGGTGCAGTAGGGGTGATCGGAGAGTCGTATAGACACATACACACAGCAGTGGTGCAGTAGGGGTGATCTGAGAGTCGTATAGACGCATGTACACAGCAATGGTGCAGTAGGGGTGATCGGAGAGTCGTATAGATGCATATACACAGCAGTGGTGCAGTAGGGGTGATCGGAGAGTCGTATAGACACACAGCAGTGGAGCAGTAGGGGTGATCGAAGAGTCGTATAGACACATACATACAGCAGTGGTGCAGTAGGGGTGATCTGAGAGTCGTATAGACGCATATACATGTAGTGGTGTAGTAGGGGTGATCGGAGAGTCGTATAGACGCACATACTCAGCAGTGGTGCAGTAGGGGTGATCTGAGAGTCGTATAGACGCATATACACAGCAGTGGTGTAGTAGGGGTGATCTGACAAACGTATAGACGCATAAACACAGCAGCGGTGCAGTAGGGGTGATCTGAGAGTCGTATAGATGCACATACACAACAGTGGAGCAGTAGGGGTGATCTGAAAGTCGTATAGACACATACATACAGCAGTGGAGCAGTAGGGGTGATCTGAAAGTCGTATAGACACATACATACAGCAGTGGAGCAGTAGGGGTGATCTGAGAGTCGTATAGATGCATATACATGCAGTGGTGTAGTAGGGGTGATCTGAGAGTCGTATAGACGCACATAACCAGCAGTGGGGCAGTAGGGTTGATCGAAGAGTCGTATAGACACATACACACAGCAGTGGTGCAGTAGGGGTGATCTGAAAGTCGTATAGAAACATACATACAGCAGTGGAGCAGTAGGGGTGATCTGAGAGTCGTATAGATGCACATACACATCGTTGGTGCAGTAGGGGTGATCTGAGAGATGTATAGATTCATATGCACAGCAGTGGTGCAGTAGGGGTGATCGGAAAGTCGTATAGACACATACTGTTGTAAAGTCATCCTGTGCCCTGGGCACCCCCCAACTTTTTGCTGACTGGAACTGGTGGTAACTGACTCTGACTGACCCTGGGCTCTGTTTAACCAGGCCCAGGGCCAGTGCCATGCTGAAACACTTAGATAACAGTAAAGCACCTACATACACTAGGGTACACTTTGGGTTGGGGTACCCCTGTAATTGGCATGACCTACCCCCTAAGCCCCTAGTATATAATAGGGCAGGGGATTGAAACTACCTAGAAGTCCCCAGTATCCTGGGGCATGGCAGTTTAGAGGCCAGCAGCCTTTTTGCACTTGCATGTGTGCCCTGCTGAAGCCTGTGGTCAGTTTAAAAGCAGCCCTGGGCGCCAGGATTGCTCTTAAACATGTAAATTGTGGCCAAACTCGATTTTGGGGTTTGGGGCACTTAAAACTGGTCAACCTAAAATGTTTTGGCATAATAATGACCCCCAGGGTCTCCCCTAGGTATCCCAGGGGTGGGGGGTCAGGTATCTATAAGGTAGACCCTTATAACATGAGTTTATATATGCCCTGGGTTAAGTGAAATTCACATTTCACTCTCCCCATTGTGTAAAGTGCTGCCCAAATTCGACTTTGATGCTGGGGGCACTGGGCATGGAGGATCTGCAATATTTTTACAGATTCAGCACCCCTAGGGTCTCCCTAGGTGACCTATGGGGTGGGGGTCCTGTGAAAATAAGCCAAGTACTTATAAAATATGTTTTTGTAAGTCCTGGTGCTGGAAAAATGGCCCATGTCATTTTTCCCATTGCAAACCCCCTGCCCCATAGGTTAACATGGGGGAAAGTTATTAAACAATAACTTCTGATAGGAGAGGGATAAAGATTCCATTCAAAGACTCACTAGAATGGTATTGATAAATCCTACAACATGATGTTATTGAATTTTTCCCAAAGTGAACAGACAAGAAGTTATAACACTTTCTGGGTTTTAGTTCCAAATCCAGCCTTCCAGTGCTCTGCCCTGATTGGTCAGAGTTAAGGGGATTAGCCAGCCTGCCTGAAGAGGTGATAAAGATCCCCTGGGGCCAGCCAGATGGACTGGGAGGGCAGTGAGCTGTTCTGCAGGAATGCCAGGCCAGGGGAGGGGTCGTAAACAATGAGCTTCAAAGGGGCAGAGCCCAGAGCAGTGTCATTAACAGCTTTGAACCCCCACCTCAGCCAGATGGCAGGATTAAGGAAGATATGTGCAGATGTAGGGAGGAGAGGCTAGGTTAATTAGCCAACTCAGTGGGAGTGTTTAGCCAGCTCTTACCTCCTTGCTGGAAAATCAGCCATTATGGATTTGGAAGCTTTGTTGCACTCTGGGATAGAATAATGCCACACTCTGCAGGAAGGAGTCACTCAAGTGGGAGGTTACCCTACTCCTATTGGTGAAGCTTGACCTCCTGGATGACCCAGAGACTGTGGAATAAGTATCTGAGAGAGGCCCAGCACCTCAGATCTGCTGCTTGAAACTGAAGAAAGCAAGTCTGGCCCTGCTGAAAAGTTCTGCTGTGCAAAGACTTCTAAGGCCTGACCTCTGGCGACTGCACCACCTGAAACTACAGCTTTGTGGACTAACTGTGCTGAGTAAAAGAAGTCAAGAGTGGACTCCCTGCAAGCTACAGGTTAACAGAGCTCATCTGGACCCTCACCACCAAGAATCATCAACCTGGGGAGCTACCAGTGGATTTGTAAGGGTGACGTCCAGTGCATTGTGGGAATTGAAGTCCTCAACTTTCAAGGACCATCTTGGAGCTTCCAGACACTTGGAGTAAGTTTGAGACACTTTGGGACCCTTTGAGGAACTTCAGGAAGAAGTTCAAGAAGTTTGGGGAACTTTGGAGGAACTTTGAAAAAGCTCCATAGGGGGACCGACTCATCCTGGTCAGCCAAGCCGCCTGCCTTCAACCGCGAGCCGGCCAAGCACACCAGGTTCGTCCCGCTAAAAGCTCCATCGCATCGACTTCCAGAGATTGACCGGGACTAGCGAAAATCTGAAGCCAGCGAACCCTCACCGGATCCGGCTACATGAGGAGCATCGAGGGACCCCACGAGAAAAAGCTCCAGAAAAGCTTCTAAGTCCGCTCGTAAGAAAGTCGACCGGGAACAACCGCGAGTGCCAATCCGCCTCCCTTCCATCGCGTGTCGGCCTGGATTGTTGGATTGCCCCGCTGAAGCGATCTTGAAAAAGTTTCTAAGTCCGCTCCAGGGAAGTTCACCGGGAGATCGTCGAAAGGCTATCCGGCGGAGCCGCACCGGATCCGGACTGACGGAGAGCGTCGAGGGGCCTCGAGGAGAAAAGCTCCAGAAAAGTTTCTAAGTGCGAAGGTAAAAACATTGACCGGGACCTTCCGCGTGGGGTATCCGCTCAGGGCTCCATCGCGGTCGGCCTTAAACTTTGACTTTGGCCCGGTCTATCGCGAGCCTATGTCCCAATATGGTGCTATATGCTTCTAAGTGCTATATTTTATTTAAACTTTGAAAATTCATATCTCCTGTTCCCTACATTGGATTTTTGTCGTTTTGGTGTCATTTTAAAGATAAAAATATTTCCTATTTTTATAAATTGGTGTTGGATTTTTATTATGTGTTGTGTCTTAATTATTTACTGAATTGGTGTTTTTAAATGCTTTACATACCTGTCTTTGAAGTTAAGCCTGTCTGCTCGCAGCCACGTTACCAGGGGTTGAGCATAGGAATACTTTTCTGAGACCTATGCTGAGTCCTATCATGTGTTAGTGGCCTTATTGCCAGTGGCAGACCTACATTTGCCCCTACCAATAATCCACTTTCCAACATTTGGTGCTCAGCGGTGTGGATGTGGACTTGTGTTTAAAAAATACACCTTTCAGTGAATGAATTAAGATTATAAAAATCCTCTAAATTGCCTTAGAACAAAACTTTTGAGTTTGATTTTTGGAATTTGGACTAAACTGTTTTTAATCCATTGTTTTGATTTTTCCAAATTGTTCTAAGTCTATTGTGCCTCGTGTTGTGACCCAAAACTAGGGAACCATGGAGTTGGACCTGGCTAAACTGTCCCAGTGTAAGTTGACTGAGCTTAGGGAACAGTGTAGGCTTAGGGGGCTGCCTGCTTCCAAGAGGTATAGGAAGGCAGGGTTGTTTCAGTTTATACAAGCCCATGACCAGGCAGCTGAGGGGAATCAAGGGGGGATAGAGGGTGTTCTCCCTACCTCCCCAAGAGAGGGAGGAGGTTGAGGATGATGCCTCTTCCATTATAACTACTGTAAGCCAACAGAATCATGATGGTGGGAGTGGGGAAGGGTCCCTTACTCAGGAACCACTACGGTCCCTTGCAGAGAGACAGCTTCAGGCTCAATTAGCTTTGATAGCTTTAGAGCAAAGGAAACTGGATTTGGCTGAGAAGAGGTGGGAGAAGGAGGAGAAGAGAAATGGTGGCAGCGAAAGCGAAGAAGATGCTGAGATGTCCAGGGGTGGCAGATTTGAACCTAAACTTCCAAAGGGTATTGTGCCCAAGTACACTGAGGGGGATGACATTGACAAATGGCTTGCAGCTTTTGAGAGGGCCCTTAAGATGAGTAGGGTCCCCTCTAGGTATTGGGGTGCACTCCTGTGGGAGTTGATTCCAGTAGCTGGGAGGGATAGGCTCCTGACCCTGAAGGGAGAGGATGCAGAATCATACCAGCAGATGAAAGCCTGCTTAGTCAAGAGGTTTGGTCTGACTCCAGAGCAGTACAGGGTGAAGTTTAGGAACACCCAGAAATTGAGTTCCAAGTCTTGGATAGACTTTGTGGATGTTTCAGTGAAGGCACTAGAAGGCTGGATTTGTGGTAACAAAGTGAGCACTTATGAGGGATTGTATAATTTGTTTTTGAAAGAACACATTTTGACTCATTGTGCAGAAGAGAAGTTACGCCAGTATCTAGTGGACTCTAAGCTGACAGACCCCAGAGAGCTGGGGGAAGCAGCTGATGAGTGGGTGAGAACCCGGGTTTCCATACAGCACCAGGGGGTGACCAGAAGAAAGGAGGACAGGTCCCTCCCCAGGGGAAAGCCCAAGGGAAAGAAGGTCAAAATCAGAAAGAGTCCTCTAAAGACCCACAAAAACCTGCACAAGGAGGGGGGCCCGAGCCAACCCAAATTCAAAGGGAGGGGGTATCAGGGAAAGCCTGGTAGGTTCTTTGATCCCTCAAAGGTGGGTAAGTGCTTTGACTGTAACCAGCCAGGGCACAAGCAGGGAGATGCTGTCTGCGCTAAGAAGCTCCCCCCTAAGGGGCCATCCACAGGGATTGCCAGTGTGAGTGTAGGGGTGGAGAGTGGTACACCAGAAGGGGGTATTCCAGTAGTGGCAGCAACCTTAGTGTCCCTGGGTGGGGTGAATATTGCAACCCTTGATGCCTTACCTCCAAACATGGAGAAGTACAGGCAGAGACCTAAAGTGAATGGGACTGAGGTTGAGGCTATCAGAGACACTGGGGCTAGTGTAACTATGGTCCTGGCTGAGCTGGTGCCTCCAGAGAGGGTGATACCTGGTGAGTTTCACCAGGTGACTTATGCAGACAGCACTACCAAAATCCATCCCATGGCTGTGGTGGATTTGGAATGGGGAGGTGTGACAGGCCCTATGAAGGTAGCTGTGTCAAAGGTGCTCCCAGTCCAGTGTTTACTGGGCAATGACCTTGAAGCCTCTGCGTGGTCAGAGGTGGAGAGAGGACTCCATATGAAAATATTGGAGCTCCCTGAGTGGGTATGTGCTGTGACTAGGTCACAGACTAGCCAGAAGGGAGGGGCTGGACACTTGGACCCTGGAACAAAGGCCCAAGCATCCATGGACAAGGGTACTGGGCCTGGTGAGCCAGCCCAGGGAACTCCAGAGGTGCAGGCAGAATCCAACCCTGCTGGGAAGGATCTGGCCTCGGAGGGAGGGACTCCATCCCTGCCAGAGCTGTCAGATTTGACAGAACTGACAGGAGCAGGTGGACCCTCCAGAGAGGAGTTCAGTAAGGGACAGCGTGACTGTCCCACCCTTGAGAGCTTGAGGCGGAATGCTTCTAAGCAAGAGGAAGGGGATGACAGTGGGTTTCATAGAATCTACTGGGAAGATGGACTGCTTTATACTGAGGCCAGAAACCTCAAGGAGGGGGCCACCAGGAGGTTGGTGGTGCCCCAGAGGTACAGAGAGTTCATCCTGACTTTGGGTCATGACATCCCCTTGGCAGGACATTTGGGACAGACAAAGACATGGAACCGGTTGGTGAACCATTTCTACTGGCCCCATATGTCTGAAAAGGTAAAGGAGTTTTGCAGCTCCTGTGTCACCTGTCAGGCCAGTGGCAAGGCAGGGGGCAAGACAAAGGCTCCCCTAGTACCACTGCCAGTGGTTGGGGTTCCTTTTGAAAGGGTGGGGATGGACATTGTTGGTCCCCTGGACCCACCTACTGCATCAGGGAATAGGTATATTTTAGTGGTAGTGGACCATGCCACTAGATACCCTGAAGCCATACCTCTTAGAACCATTGATGCTCTTGCAGTGGCTAGAGCACTACTTGGTGTGTTCACCAGAGTGGGTTTTCCAAAGAGGTGGTGTCAGATAGGGGCACGAACTTCCTGTCCAGCTATCTGACTGCTATGTGGGATGAGTGTGGTGTCAACTACAAGTTCACCACCCCCTATCACCCACAAGCAAATGGTCTTGTTGAGAGATTCAACAAAACCCTGAAGGGCATGATAAATGGGTTGTCGGAGAAACTCAGGAGGAGATGGGATGTTCTCCTCCCATGCTTACTGTTTGCCTACAGGGAGGTGCCACAGAAAGGGGTTGGTTTCAGTCCCTTTGAGTTGGTGTTTGGATACCCTGTGAGGGGGCCATTGAGCCTGCTAAGAGAGTCTTTAGAGAAGCCTCTTAAAGAAGCTAAGGACAATGTGCTTGATTATGTGCTAGGCCTGAGATCTAGAAAGGCAAAGTACATGTACAAGGCAAACAGGAAACTGGAGGCCAGCCAGGAGCTCATGAAGCACTGGTATGATCAGAAGGCTACTATGCCTGAGAATACTCCAGGACAATTGGTGTGGGTGTTGGAGCCTGTGGCTCCCAGGGCCCTCCATGACAAGTGGAGTGGGCCCTATCCAATCTTAGAAAAGAAGGGTGAGGTTACCTATTTGGTTGACCTTGGCACCCCCAGGAACCCTCATAGGGTCCTGCATGTGAATAGATTGAAACCCCACCATGACAGGGCAGACATGACCATGTTACTGGTCACTGGTGAGGGTGTGGAGGAGGAAACTGAGCCTGTGCCCAACCTCCTCTCCACTAATGTACAAGATGGGTCAGTGGAGGGGGTGATACTCTCTCCCAAGTTGACAGACCAGCAGCACAGAGACTGTAAGTAAGTGCTGGAGCAGTTTGCTGGCCTGTTCTCTTTGACCCCAGGCATCACTGAGTGGTGTGTGCATCACATTGACACTGGTGACAGCCTACCTGTCAAGAATAAACTGTACAGGACATTTGACCATGTCAGAGCCAGCATTAAAGCTGAGGTTGCTAAGATGCTGGACTTGGGGGTAATTGAACTGTCTGAGAGTCCATGGGCCAGTCCAGTGGTGCTGGTACCCAAACCTAATCCTCAGGGGGACCCAAGGAGTTAAGGTTCTGTGTGGACTACAGAGGATTGAATGCAGTCACAAAGACTGACGCTCACCCTATACCTAGAGCTGATGAGCTCATTGATAGGTTAGGGGCTGCTAAGTACCTGAGTACTTTTGATTTGACTTCAGGTTACTGGCAGATTGCCCTCACTGATGGAGCAAAGGAGAGGTCAGCATTCTCCACCCCAGAGGGACATTATCAGTTCAAGGTAATGCCCTTTGGATTAAAGAATGCACCTGCCACCTTCCAAAGGTTGGTGAACAGGGTCTTGTCTGGGTTGGAACAGTTCAGTGCAGCTTACCTGGATGACATAGCTGTGTATAGTTCTACCTGGGGAGATCACTTAAGCCACCTAAGGGAAGTGCTTCAGGCCATGCAGTAGGCAGGCCTGACTATTAAGGCAAGCAAGTGCCAAATAGGGCAGAGTTCTGTGGTGTACCTGGGCCACCTGGTAGGTGGGGGCCATGTACAGCCTCTCCAAGCTAAAATCCAAACTATTTTGGATTGGACAGCACCTGTTACCCAGACTCAGGTCAGGGCATTCCTTGGACTGACAGGGTACTATAGAAGGTTTGTTCAAAATTATGGGACCATTGTGGGGCCCCTAACAGAACTGACTTCTAAAAAGAGGCCCAAGAAGGTGACTTGGACCCCAGAGTGTCAGAAGGCTTTTGACACTCTGAAAGCTGCTATGTGTTCAGCACCAGTGTTACTGGCCCCTGACTACACAAAAGAATTTGTAGTTCAGACAGATGCTTCAGAGCAAGGGATTGGGGCAGTGTTGTCACAGCTAAATGAAGGGGGCCTTGATCAGCCAGTTGCCTTTATTAGCAGGAGGCTTCTTCCCAGAGAGCAGAGATGGAGTGCCATTGAGAGAGAGTCTTTTGCTGTGGTGTGGTCACTGAAAAAGTTGAGACCATATTTGTTGGGACTCACTTTCGTGTTCAAACTGACCACATGCCTCTCAGATGGCTCATGCAGATGAGATGGGAGAATCCCAAGCTGTTAAGGTGGTCCATTTCCTTACAGGGAATGGACTTTACAGTGGAACACAGACCTGGGGTTGCCAATGCCAATGCAGATGGACTTTCCAGGTTTTTCCACTTAGCTGAGGAGGACTACCAGGGTGTAGGTTAGTAACCCCTCACCTTTCATTTGGGGGGGGGGCTATGTTGTAAAGTCATCCTGTGCCCTGGGCACCCCCCAACTTTTTGCTGACTGGAACTGGTGGTAACTGACTCTGACTGACCCTGGGCTCTGTTTAACCAGGCCCAGGGCCAGTGCCATGCTGAAACACTTAGATAACAGTAAAGCACCTACATACACTAGGGTACACTTTGGGTTGGGGTACCCCTGTAATTGGCATGACCTACCCCCTAAGCCCCTAGTATATAATAGGGCAGGGGATTGAAACTACCTAGAAGTCCCCAGTATCCTGGGGCATGGCAGTTTAGAGGCCAGCAGCCTTTTGCACTTGCATGTGTGCCCTGCTGAAGCCTGTGGTCAGTTTAAAAGCAGCCCTGGGCGCCAGGATTGCTCTTAAACATGTAAATTGTGGCCAAACTCGACTTTGGGGTTTGGGGCACTTAAAACTGGTCAGCCTAAAATGTTTTGGCATAATAATGACCCCCAGGGTCTCCCTAGGTATCCCAGGGGTGGGGGGTCAGGTATCTATAAGGTAGACCCTTATAAAATGAGTTTATATATGCCCTGGGTTAAGTGAAATTCACATTTCACTCTCCCCATTGTGTAAAGTGCTGCCCAAATTCGACTTTGATGCTGGGGGCACTGGGCATGGAGGATCTGCAATATTTTTACAGATTCAGCACCCCTAGGGTCTTCCCTAGGGGACCTATGTGGTGGGGGTCCTGTGAAAATAAGCCAAGTACTTATAAAATATGTTTTTGTAAGTCCTGGTGCTGGAAAAATGGCCCATGTCATTTTTCCATTTGCAAACCCCCTGCCCCATAGGTTAACATGGGGGAAAGTTATTAAACAATAACTTCTGATAGGAGAGGGATAAAGATTCCATTCAAAGACTCACTAGAATGGTATTGATAAATCCTACAATATGATGTTATTGAATTTTTCCCAAAGTGAACAGACAAGAAGTTATAACACTTTCTGGGTTTTAGTTCCAAATCCAGCCTTCCAGTGCTCTGCCCTGATTGGTCAGAGTTAAGGGGATTAGCCAGCCTGCCTGAAGAGGTGATAAAGATCCCCTGGGGCCAGCCAGATGGACTGGGAGGGCAGTGAGATGTTCTGCAGGAATGCCAGGCCAGGGGAGGGGTCGTAAACAATGAGCTTCAAAGGGGCAGAGCCCAGAGCAGTGTCATTAACAGCTTTGAACCCCCACCTCAGCCAGATGGCAGGATTAAGGAAGATATGTGCAGATGTAGGGAGGAGAGGCTAGGTTAATTAGCCAACTCAGTGGGAGTGTTTAGCCAGCTCTTACCTCCTTGCTGGAAAATCAGCCATTATGGATTTGGAAGCTTTGTTGCACTCTGGGATAGAATAATGCCACACTCTGCAGGAAGGAGTCACTCAAGTGGGAGGTTACCCTACTCCTATTGGTGAAGCTTGACCTCCTGGATGACCCAGAGACTGTGGAATAAGTATCTGAGAGAGGCCCAGCCCCTCAGATCTGCTGCTTGAAACTGAAGAAAGCAAGACTGGCCCTGCTGAAAAGTTCTGCTGTGAAAAGACTTCTAAGGCCTGACCTCTGGAGACTGCACCACCTGAAATTACAGCTTTGTGGACTAACTGTGCTGAGTAAAAGAAGTCAAGAGTGGACTCCCTGCAAGCTACAGGTTAACAGAGCTCATCTGGACCCTCACCACCAAGAATCATCAACCTGGGGAGCTACCAGTGGATTTGTAAGGGTGACGTCCAGTGCATTGTGGGAATTGAAGTCCTCAACTTTCAAGGACCATCTTGGAGCTTCCAGACCCTTGGAGTAAGTTTGAGACACTTTGGGACCCTTTGAGGAACTTCAGGAAGAAGTTCAAGAAGTTTGGGGAACTTTGGAGGAACTTTGAAAAAAAGCTCCATAGGGGGACCGACTCATCCTGGTCAGCCAAGCCGCCTGCCTTCAACCGCGAGCCGGCCAAGCCCACCAGGTTCGTCCCGCTAAAAGCTCCATCGCATCGACTTCCAGAGATTGACCGGGACTAGCGAAAATCTGAAGCCAGCGAACCCTCACCGGATCCGGCTACATGAGGAGCATCGAGGGACCCCACGAGAAAAAGCTCCAGAAAAGCTTCTAAGTCCGCTCGTAAGAAAGTCGACCGGGAACAACCACGAGCGCCAATCCGCCTGCCTTCCATCGCCTGTCGGCCTGGATTGTTGGATTGCCCCGCTGAAGCGATCTTGAAAAAGTTTCTAAGTCCGCTCCAGGGAAGTTCACCGGGAGATCGTCGAAAGGCTATCCGGCGGAGCCGCACCGGATCCGGACTGACGGAGAGCGTCGAGGGGCCTCGAGGAGAAAAGCTCCAGAAAAGTTTCTAAGTGCGAAGGTAAAAACATTGACCGGGACCTTCCGCGTGGGGTATCCGCTCAGGGCTCCATCGCGGTTGGCCTTAAACTTTGACTTTGGCCCGGTCTATCGCGAGCCTATGTCCCAATATGGTGCTATATGCTTCTAAGTGCTATATTTTATTTAAACTTTGAAAATTCATATCTCCAGTTCCCTACATTGGATTTTTGTCGTTTTGGTGTCATTTTAAAGATAAAAATATTTCCTATTTTTATAAATTGGTGTTGGATTTTTATTATGTGTTGTGTCTTAATTATTTACTGAATTGGTGTTTTTAAATGCTTTACATACCTGTCTTTGAAGTTAAGCCTGTCTGCTCGCAGCCACGTTACCAGGGGTTGAGCATAGGAATAATTTTCTGAGACCTATGCTGAGTCCTATCATGTGTTAGTGGCCTTATTGCCAGTGGCAGACCTACATTTGCCCCTACCAATAATCCACTTTCCAACACATACATACAGCAGTGGAGCAGTAGTGGTGATCTGAGAGTCGTATAGATGCACATACACATCGTTGGTGCAGTAGGGGTGATCTGAGCGATGTATAGATGCATATGCACAGAAGTGGTGTAGTAGGGGTGATCTGAGAGTCGTATAGACACATAAACACAGCAGTGGTGGAGTATGGGTGATCTGAGAGACGTATAGATGCACAAACACAGCAGTGGTGTAGTAGTGGTGATCTAGCCCCTATTGCAAGCAAGGAAATTGGGCCTGTCCCCTGGTTTTGTAGTAAGAAACTGTCACTAATTGGGTTTAACTGGGCCCATTAAGCCACTGGGTCTGGTGCCATTGCACCTGTTGCACTATTGATAGCTAGGAGTCTGATGAAGTGAGAGGGCTAGAACAAAGAAGATAGTAGAAGAAAATTGATAGGAGCAAGAGAGACCAAAAGAAGGGCGAGTAGAGTGAGAATGTGAGAGTAGACAAAGAAAGAGAGAGCACAAGAGAAGGAACACATGTTTAAAGTGAGAGATAGAGAGAGAACAACATCAGGAGAGAGTGGAAAGATGAAAGGAAGGGAAAGTGAGACAAAGATAACAACTAAACAAACGAATAAAGAAAGGGGGAGAGAGAAGAGCAAGGAAAGGGAAAAGGAGAATAATAACATTGACAAAGCCAAGAGGTCTTGCCTTTTGGTTTTGCCAATGCTTTTTGCTGATACTGTACAGTGGTAACAAAGAAATAGAAGAGGGGCCGAAGGGGAGGGGGAAGCAACGGACAGTCTGGAGGGAGGGAGAGCAACACAGAGCGCAGGGGGGATGAGGGATGGACGATGGGGGCATGGGTGTGAAGTGGAAGCAGCACACAAGGGCAAACAAACGACTTAGTGCCCCGCCCAGGTCTATCAGATGTGGAGAGTAGCACTGGCATTGACAAAGACAGCAGTAATGGATTTGGTATAGTGCATATCTACACATACATATGTACAGGTACAAAGCATAGAAGTTCAGCAACACAAAGATGTGCACACACATATACAAACAGGCAAACACACAAACACATCTACATGCACACATGCAGGCACAAACCAACAAGCAAGCACACAGAACAACACATATACAGGGACCAAAACCCACAGACTAATTGACAGACAGGCACATATGCAGTCATGCCCAAATACAAAACAGACAGCGGCGCGCCTAGAAAGAGTCAGACAGACAGACACACACACACAAAATTGCAAATATGCAGTTTAACCAATCACTGAGTCATTGACTGAAGCAGCCAGCAGCTAGACAGAGAACTGCCTTGGCATATGCGTGGTTAAGGCATATGCGTAGTTAAGGCAAGCGTGGTTGAGCTTGCGTAGTCGGAACATGCGTGGTTAAGACCACGGTGTTCCGACTGTTTCCCTATGCTGTGCGATCGCTCCTAAGAAACCTGCAAGGCTGGCTTTGCTTTTTAATGCTTTAGCTAAGGTTTAGCACAGTGCTTAGAAATAGATTTAGGGTGTTAGGATGTCCAAAACTCGCTAACAATGTTAGAAATATTTATTTTGTTTTCGCTGACTGTTACATACCAAACTACTTTTATTTTTGCATTCTGTGTGGTTACCAAACATTATGCACTAGACTGAGTATTTCAAAATAAACATTTTAAAGTACATGCCCCTTTTTCTTAGTGCTATGTTTGAGTGTTTTATTCATAAACAAAAGATTGTGTGGATTGCCACTGGGTCCATGAACTCATCCGGAGGGACTGATAGTAACCAGAAAACACTGCCACACAAGACTGCACAGCAGGTTTGGGTTAAGGTTGCAGTCCAACCAGCTTTCTAATTCAATGTGGGTGCATTGCACCTAGTTCTTGTACCAGATGGTTAGAAATCCGATCAGAGCAGGAGGGGCAGGTCTAATCTCCAATAGTGCAAGTTAGACCAGGAGGGTCTTCACATATTTACTACAGTGCAGGTTAGATCATCAGTACACAACAGTGCAGATTAAACTAGGAGGGTCTTCACCAATATTCAATAGTGCAGGTTAGACAGGTCGGATATTCACCGATCTGACCTGGGGTGAGGACACTACATGGGCAGTGGGACCTTCAATTGACCGAGTCAAAATTCTGGAGCCTTTGGAACCAGTGGCAGTTTAATCATTGGAGACCAACGGTCCCTCGCTGCGCAGCAACGTCACCGGCACTAATAGGTATTTACCAACAGAATTAAATACTGCCCACTACAAAAGGGGGCATATTCTCAAGGAGCTATCGCCGAGTTAACGGCACTTTATCGCAGCCAAATTTGCGATAAATTCATCGCCCCATTCACAAGCTAGTGTTAACAGCCCATAACACCAGTTTACCTGCGATAGCAGCCGCAAAAAACATCGCCAAATGACCCCGGCAACTATCACTAATGAGATGCAGAGTAGGCGTTCCCGTGCAAAAAGCCGCGACAACACCACTCCTCAACATTCACAACGACCAGCCAGATCCGCGATAAGATCACAAAACATGCGATAAGGCGCGTTAGCAGCAGGAAACTAACACCTGCTCCGACCTGGTGCAAAGTCGGACGACAGCCTGCACCACAAAAGAGAGCCCAGCCCAGAGCCACACCTGAAGAACAACAGATGCCATGGAGCCACTGAACATGCGTGCCGGATACCCAAGAGGGCCACAACACCCACCGCCACACCCCCCCCCCCCGGACCACACCCCACCCCCCTCCTCCCCCGGACCAAGACACAGCACATCAACTGCACGAAAATATGAACACAAGCACCCGCCTGATGCAGCACAATTGCAACAATCAACATACATGTGAGCACTGAAATCCTGATTCATACATACACCATTGAAAGACCAAACAAAATGTCACATTCTAATTTGTCACCAAACAACTATTCTGAGGAGTCATGGCGGGGCATCCCTGGACAATCTGTGACTCACAGCCTGCAAGACAATATCCAAGATAAGAAGGTGTGTCAGGCACCCATCAAAGGACAGGGAGAGAGAGAAAGAGAGAGAGAGAGAAAGAAAGAGAGAGAAAGAGAGAGACTGAACAAGGAGCGCAAGGCCAATCGGGCCCTTGGCTCATGCAAACATGCCAACAGCTGCGTGTGTCTCGAAATCTGCACACCCCAAATCACAGGCCTGGCATCAAAGTCAGCGCGAAGTCCACATCACAATTAAGACATGCAAGCAGTAGTCAGACAAAAATCAGGAATGAAAGCTCCTTTGTCTCAACACACAAGGCCGAAGGCCAACCAAACCCCCGACCTTGGTCCTGAATGCGGCTGGCACACCCTGCGTGAGATACCATACCAGCCTCCGACGACTCCCACACCACGAACTGCGCTAATGAAACACCAATGTGCCCACACCCCACACACACTTGTCCCTGCACGACCTACACCTGCAAGGGATGCACTTGACACATTGGTCAAAAACTACCCATACGTCCAAACGTTGCACACACATATGACTCATTGCCCAGAGCTGTGGCATATCGTCCACCGAACTTCCGCCGGTCAGAGGAGTGCCGGTGCCACGAGACCAACAAACGCAATGGCAGGCATTCCCGGGCACATGCACAACCCCTGTCACGTGGAACTGTACCGTGCACGAATGCTGCATCTGTTGGGATCCCTGCCAATGGCAGTGTTGCAAATCAGTTTCCGTCTGAGTTTCCGTCTTGCCTACGTCACCTGCGTCCAGCCCTGGTTCCACTGTCGATCACGCACATTCGAGTGGCCCATGGAGGTCTGCCTATCCAACGCAACGGTAGCTGAATTGGATTATGACCTGACAGTGCGCCCCCTGTTGGCCCACGAACAGGAGTGTCACCTGGATAGCCGTGCATGTGATGCACTGATCCTTGGCGTATGTGCTGGCAGTTGCGCATGGGAGATTGCACAACTCCTCGTGTGCAGTGACTACATCGAGGCGCTCCCCTATTGGGCTGTGTTGCGGATTGGGGAAACGGCGTGGACTGAGCACATCTGCCCGGACCAGTTAATGGATTGGCTCACCCTGGTGTTCCTTGAACCCGACAACGACGTACTATTGGAACACATTGCACATGAAGCTGCGCTGTCATTCATGGACGAGTAACTACGTCCCTGCAGCCACATCGGATTGTCACCCACAGCACTGGTCCCAACACCTTGTCGCATCGTGGGGAATGCTCACATATCCCACCACAACAGAGGACATGTCTGCCTTCGTCTGGACTCTGAATGCATGTGCGTGGAACTACGCGTGTGTACACACACCTGTGCAAGGTGATGCAGTTCCATGGTCAGAGCAGCACAGTGTCGTTTGGCAACGTTACCAAGTCGGACACACTGCTGGGGGGAGAGTACACACATGGCAATGTAGCACGACATGTGAATTTGTCGGACCCTTTCACCTGATCACTGTCAGCAGAGCAGACAGTCGGCGCAGTCGGGTGGCAGAGCACTATGCAGACCCCATGGGCTGTGAGTCGTGCCCCCTCACACGGGGCAATGGGCAGACGCCAAACAACACATGACTCGTCCAGCAAGGCAAGGTGGGCTGAGACCGTTGCCATCCGTGATGATTGGTGTTCATTTTTGCCTCCCCATTCCCTGCACCTCGACATGTTCCCATGCTGCGTGTAAGTGTCTTAAGCATGTCCCTGCCTGTTGTGGCCGTTGCTTTGTCCGTACTGACACGCACATGCCAATAAAGACTACGCAACACCACTGGTGTCTAACTGTGATGAGTGTTGATTATATTGACCACTCGTGTGCCAGAATGAGCATCGTCCCTACACAGGGAGGAACTGACTGACGCATGCACAATGGGGGTGGGTCCCTTTTGACAGCTCCACCTCTGTGAGCCAGACATTGTTTTGGGATAGTTGCTGGTAGACCTGTGCTCTTACGTGTCTTCAGCAATGTGAGTATGGTGTCCAACCTCTGACCATGTTGAGCAATGTTATGAATCATTACAGAATGTGTCCACACAGATGTGTGTGAGTAGGTATGCGACGTGAAGTTCTGTTGTCACATGTGATGTAGGACACCACTTCTGGCCTGCTACTGATTAGGTCATTCCTACACACAGCCCTATTCAATACATGGACTTGTGCCTACTTTGGGGAGTTGTGAGATTGTTGCTAATGTGCAATGGGGACACAGCTAGTACCCACCTTCACAGTCATCCAATTGGCCATGTGTCTCGGGGATAAACATGCGCATTGATGTCATTTACCAGGGTGTACCTTCTTGTGCAATCATTGTCCCTACATCCAGCCATACTTCCATACGTGAGTGAACATAGTCATGACACATCTGCATGATTTCGAATGTTTTATTCACATTCTGGTGAATGACGGAGAGGGAGCTGTACATGGCCATCCAAGCCCACATAACATGGAAGCCCAGTGGTGGGCCAACCAGAGTCCTTTGGGGATTGAAAAGTGATTTGGAAGAGGGGGGGTGCAGTCCGCAGCAGGATTGCTGTGTAATTGTCAAGCAGTGGAGATATGGCAGTCCGTGTCGGGGTCCGGGTGAATGTTGCAGAGTGTTCCGGGGGTCAGTGGAAGGTGTTGTCCCAGGGCATGATGCATAGGGCAGAGCCAGGCAGGGCAAGCCATATGGAGGTGATGGATGCTACTGCCTCCTTCCTCACACAGTAATTACCATCCACATCTTACTCCTTTGATACTTCTTCTGTGTCGGGTGTGTCCGGTGTGTGTGGCGGTGTAATGGCTGCATCACTGTGTGCCACTGACACATCAGGGTGCGAAGGTGATATGGCTGCATCACTGTGTGCCACTGACACATCAGGGGTCGGAGATGTGTGTGTCGAGGTTCCTGCAGCAGCCATCTGGAACAGGCTCTGTGGCAGCAATGGCAAGATGAGGATCTGCAAGGCATGGAAGATCGCAGCTACATCTCGCTGGTGTTCAGCAGTGGCAGCCATACTTCCAGCCTGCATCGGCTCCATGGTCTCCATTGTCCTCCGCATCTGTGCCAACTCTGTGCTGTCATCGCTGGAGCCTGTCTGCCTAGGCAGTTCTTGTATCCGAGCAATGGACCCAGCGATGTCAGCCAAGGATTGTTGGTGGGCATGGTGCGGACAGTGGGTAACCGTTAGGGACTGTAGGTGCTCCCTGATGGGACTCAGGCACCCACGTATGGCATCGAGTTTGGCTGCCATGAGCTCGAAACCCAGCCGCAGCTGATCTGCCATCTTCTCCTGGCACCCTAACACTCGGCGTTTGAAATCCATGTGTTGGTCGTGGGGGTCCTGGGAGGCAGCCGTGGTGGTGTGTGCTTTCTGCTGTGTGGTCTGTGCAGGGTGTGGGCTCACCGCGATGCAGCTGGGCTGCCCTGCTCCTGGAGGTGGGGTGAGGAGGCTGTCCACCAGCCGTTGGAGTGTGTCTGGGCAAATGGGCAGAGTGTCCTCTTCATCATCACTGAAGAGATGTGTGGTCTGCTCTGCAGGAGGTGTTGATTGTCCCTCTGCAATGTAAAGGGGAGATGCAGGTTAACAGTGTGTTCCATGTATGTTGACGCATTGTAGATGTTTACATTCAGCCTGCATGACGATGTACATTGTGACTGTTTTGGTGAAGCTGGCTATTTGATGGGAGTCAGTGGACATTTCGACTACATGACGGATGTGTGGTTGTACAAGTACATTATCATCTCATTGCCAGATGTGATTGGCCAGTTTCTACGCACGAGAGGCACCAGTTGTGTCCTCTGTCCTGTGGTGTAGGGGTTGCACTCTGTCCCACATTGTCATCAATGTTGGTGTACTGTGATTGCTATGTGTGTGTGCTGCATTGTTGGTGATTCGCCCCTGCAGCTCTGCATTGGCGGACCCTCATCCCTTTGAGTCGGTGTGCATTTGACTTGTGTGCTTTTCGGGTGCTGGGATGTTTGCGACTTGGGTCATTTGTGCTACTGGAGATATTTGGTACTCTTGTGCATTGTTTGTCTGCAGATGTGTTCTTGACGTCATGGGTCGTAGGTGCACGTGGATGTGTCAGAGTGTGACCTGCTCCTTTACGGATGTGGTCCACACTCAGCCACCTCAGTGTCGTCTCGTGCACCATGTCATGTATTGTGACTTCAGCCATGCTATCTGTCATGCAGTGTCACTTGCATTGTCAGTGTGGCTCACAGAGCCGCTGCTTTTCTGGATTCAGCACATGTGCATGGGTAGGTTGTGGCATTGGTGATATGGAGGGGGCCCATTTGTGCAGATTGTGGACGGGGGCCTACTTGGTGTTTCTATGTGTGCTGCAGTGTGCCAAGGGTATCAGGGACATGTTCCACACTCATTGCGGTTGTGCAGTGTGCTGCACATGATTGTGCATGTGTGCCATTGTGCCCATCTGCCCCCGTCCCCCCAGTCCCTGGTCGTTACTCACCCTGTTGCTGTTGTGTCAGGTCATTTCGGGCTGTGTCCAGACCCCCAACTCCTTGCACCGTCTCCACACTGATAACTGTGGCCACCATTTCCTCCAGCTCATCCAGCTCCTCCTGTGGCACAGGACTCCCACCTCCAGTCGCCTTTGCTGCCTTCATGTTGGCAGCGAGTTTCTGTTTGGTTTGGCTGTGCACTTCATGCCAGCGCCTCTTGACCTCCTCCATTGACCTCCTCGACACTCCGACTGCATTCACTGTGGTGACGATGGACTGCCATATTTCCGTTTGTGTTGCCAATGACGCAGTGGAGGTGACGAACAGTTGTTGGTAGTGTTCTATCACCTCCGTGACGATGATCCGGTCTTCCTGCGGACTGAACCCCGCCTTCCTCTTCCTCTTCTCCTTGCCCTCCCCCGAACACGGGGTTCCATGCTGGTCCTCCGTGGGGCTTGTGGAGTTCGGCTTGTCCTCTGCACTCGGTCCGGGTGCATCCATGGTGCTACGCAGTTTGGATTGTTTTTTTTTTTTTTTGCTTTTCTAGTGCATTTTCACGCATGACGCGTGGGTATTGCAGGCCTGTCGCTGGTTTTCGCTGATTTTGGTATCGCGCTTTGTGGCATCGCAACTTTTTGGGCGATCGTGTTTCGCATTTTTTGTTTGTCGCGTTGGTTTTTACGCGGTCATTTGGTGGGTTATCATGCTGCTATCGCATGGTGCCGAGGGGTTGGGAATTGGACGTTAAGATGGTGTTATTTTCTCGCGATGGACTGCGATATGCAAAGTTGCGTTAAGCTAAATTTGCGATGATTATCACACGTTCTTGAGAATATGCCCCAAGGTGTACATACTCACCGCCAATAAAATCCACATCACCCTGTTTCCATTGCTAGTAACTGATTCGCTGCTGGTATTCACCAAGCTGATGGAATGTGCAGCCTGAATGAGACCAGTTCTGAACTGACTTTAATTCGGTAAAAACAACCAGCTTCACTCGCGCAGTCATACAGATGTTCCTCATCCTGGAGGAAGCCTTTCCCTGACACGAAATGCATTTTTGACTGACGGTAGCTTTACTGCTACATGGTAAATTGAACCCCTGCAAAGTTTAACTTCTAAAGGCATGACAAGATACCCTCTGCTGACTGCATTTTTATCACTGGTGGTTATTACATTGGCAATATTGGTCCTGGCGGTGCTTCAATGTGCACCTATCTGACCTACCACATAAGAAATTTCTTATCTCACCTTGCCAGCCCTGATGTGTTCTCTGTTCAGCCTCCCCCAGTCGGTTAATCACTCCATTCCCCCCTTTTATAGGTTTTCTCATACGACCCCCCTGCACAAAGTCATGAAAAGCCTCATACCCTGTCTATATGTCTTGTACCATCGCTATATTTACAGCCCAGAGCAAGTCTCGGTCACTTTTTGTTGTTTTATCAATCTACTATCTTCTGGAAGGTTCCCGCATAAAAATAGAGGGCCTCATTTATGAGAAGTGGCGCATCGCTGCGTGAAAGCAGCGATGCGCCACTCACTGCGCCCTCCTTGCGACACCAATGATGCATCATATTTACAGTATGACGCATCATGGCGCAAGGAATAACAGATACGTCAGTATTACTGACGTATCTGTCGGTGCAAAAAGTGGCGCATTGCTGGAGTTGTGTCGGAAGCGTGACGCAACTCCAGCAATGTTCCTTTCACATGGGGCAAGCCCCATGTGAAAGGGCCTGCGTCACCCTTATGCCTGCCATGAGGCAGGCATAAGGATGTGACGCATTGGCGTCCTAGAAGTGGCGCAGCGAAATCTCATAGATTTCGCTGCGCCACTCCTACGACCCTTTCTTGCGGGGGTACGCCCACCCTGCATACTTTATACCTGACGCAGGTATAATGTAGCGCAGGGGTTTACGAAGTGACGCATCTGCCTAGATGCGTCACTTCGTAAATATGGCCCAACATGGCGCATTATTTACGCCGCTGGTGCGTCACAAATAGTGACGCACCGGCGGCGCAAAAGTGACGCAAGGGCTCATAAATAAGCCCCAGAGTTTTGTTACACCAGCATAATCTGGGAATTTCGTGTTGCGCTGGTCCATGAAATTTGGCCATTATGCCACGTCACATAATTATGCAGCTCTTGCTGCAAAATTTTACAACAGGAGAAGGGTAACAATGCTAACAACCAGAATGTGAGTGGCTGTCTATAGCAGCACTTGTTTGTGTTTTTGTTGTGCTATTTTTATAGTGTGAAATGCATCCTTAGTTCAAAATAGACGCTAGGATAGGTTTCACGCTAAAATATAGGACTGAGTGCCAGATTTGCATTTTGCATAATTCTGCATAATTCCACATAATTATGGGGAAATTTCGCATAATTATGCAAAAGAAAATTACGAGAATTTTGCACACCCATATTTTGTATATTTCTCATTTGTATATCGCTCTTTTTTGCCCAGTGCTTTGTATAAAATCGCTTCATAGACTAAATTAATAATCCAAAAATGTTGTCTGTACGGAGGAGAGAGAAGTAAGATCAGTAGCTGCAGTGATGTTTAGAAGAGGTGGGGCAGGGCTTTAAGTGGGCCGGGTCTCACCGGTTGTTGGAAAACGAGGCAGTGTCTGTGAGGCCTGCACAAATAACATGACTACATTTGTCCTTCACTGGGAACCAAACACCCAATGGTAGCGCCTGACTCTCAGAGGGTAGCGTTGCAGAGCAGTCTGAGGCTTACTCAAGGGAGGTGGTGTGGGCTAGTAATCGCCATTACAGGTGCGCAGCAATAACACTCAATAATTGATTGTCCAGTCTGTACTTTGCTTTATAAAAGTAAGAGTACATTTATTAAACACGCACACTACTCAATACTATGCACCAATTTACAAATATACATAAGCTGTTGGAATTACTTTGTGACATTGCATAACATCTCCACCCCTCCCGCAGGGGTGTGGGGTCTAGTACCACCACTCCCAGGTATGCACATCATCTTGCCCCCTAATGCAGTTAGTTGAACATAACCTGGAGTGAGGGCCCTGCGCACTGGCACCATCCCAGTGGCGACCCACCCCATTACCTCAACAAGCATTTAAAATAGGCACACCTGCCCTGGTGACACATAACCCTGACTGAGTATCTCATTCTGACCATACAGTATACACCTCTACATCTTTAGTGGCTAACAGTCCGGGTTGTTCTTCACCTAAGCGCAGCAGCAAGAATACATGTTTAAGCAGCACTTTAGAATGACAGTACTAATCACCTTTGCTGGTCATTATAATGCATTGCAATTACAGACCCTAATGGCATCACAGATGAATCACAGGATTAAGCATATATAGCCAGACACCCTAGCAGGAATGTCTGGCAACATAACCCCACTTTGCTTATGAAATTAAATGAAATGAAATGAAATGACCATTTATTAAGCGCGATAGCTACCCTCAGGCGTCGTAGCGCTACGGACAATGCATACAGAAGAAACAATTGAAGATTTATTCAGATTTGTTAAAAAGCAGGGTTTTTAAGTGTTTACGAAACAATAGTAAATTGGGCTCACCTTACACAGGTACTTTACATTACCACTAAAAAAAATAACGCTAGTAAAGGCATTTCTGGTGCAATTACACCTCTTCACCTCCAGGAGATGCCCGTCTCCAGACATCCCCAACTCAGCCCTTCATCTCTTGGTGCACTTCTCAATACACCCCCAGCTGTAGAACAAAAGTTCCAGCCCAGGAGATGATTAAATGCTGGCTGAGCCCTTGAGGGGTTATTTCTTCCGAGTCCCCAGAGACTTAGGGGGCGACTTCTCTTCTTCGTGCTGGGGGAGGCTGCGTTCTCCTGCAGCTCCCCCTGCACCTCTGCACTCACTTGGTGGTGACCCCGCCCTCCTGGGGCCACCACGAGCCGAGAACAATCCGTTTTTCCTTGCAGGCCAATCCGGGCCTGCAAGGCATTATGGGCGATTGTCTCCCGCCATCGTGAATAACATAGCAGCGGCTCCCCTGCTGCTTGAGGAGAGCCACGACGGCACCGCTGGCGGCCTCACGCCGCGTCTTCAGGCCATTGGGGGTCCGGTCCCACCCGGACCCCTCATGCCAGGTGAGTGTTCTTGGCGGCCCGGGGAGCCCACCCCCGGCCGCTCTTCATCTCGCGGGGGTCCGGTCCCACCTGGGCCCCCGCATTGCCACGATGTTGGAGGGCAGCCCAGGGAGCCCACCCCCGGCTGCCCCCGCCGGCTCCCCGACCGGCCAGCTCCCTCGCGTGCTGCCGCGGAAGCCGGCCCTTCCTTTCTGGTCTGCCTGCTCCGGCGGGCAGACCCGCAGGTTACCGCTGGTTGGGCGGGGCCGCAGGGGAGTGCGGCGGCACTCCCCCCTCCTCCTTCCTCCACTCGGGGCCCGGGGATGGGGTCCCGAGCCCCCGAACATCTTCGAAGGGGGCGCGACAGCGCTCCCCTCCATCCAAAGTCCGTGGGGCCAGAGTGGGCTCCTGGAACCCCGCTTGGGGTCATCTTCACGGGGAGCGCGACGGCGCTCCCCGACTGGTCTCCTTCGGGGGGATTTTCACAGGGAGCGCGACGGCGCTCCCCGGCTTTATCTTCTCCCGCGAGGGGGACGCGCGACGGCGCTCCCCCTCGTCCCGTGGCTTCGGGGGGCCAGGGTGGGCTCCTGGCAACCCCGCTTTGGGGATCAGTTCACGGGGAGCGCGACGTACTCCCCGGCTTTGCTTCGGGGCCCGGGGATGGGGTCCCGGGCCCCCAGAGATCTCTTTGCAGGGGGGCGCGACGGCGCTCCCCGCCTCCTCCTCCTCACACGGGGCTCGGAGTTGGGATCCCGGGCCCCTTCCCCAATCTTCACGGGGAGCGCGACGGCGCTCCCCGACTTCACTTCTTCTGGGAGCAGCCCCCGGGACCTGACCCACCCCGGGGTCACATCCAAGACCGGCGGCGGAGCCCCACGCGCTTCGTCGTCGGTCTTCTTGGAGGTCAAAGGTCGCCTACCTTCTGGGGGGCATATCTCAGCCCCCAGGGTACCGATCCGCGCCATTTTTGCCTCCTCCTGCTCCTGGTGGCGCTCCCCAGCCACTGGGAGCACTCTCGTTCGCCCTCTGGGTCTCACAGAGGGTGGATTCAGCAGGGAACTGTCTTCACTGGCTCCCTGCGCCAGCCTTCCGCCTGGCTCTCCTCCTGGGCCTCTCTTCTCCTTGCGCAGAGGCCCAGGCTTCTGCTCACTGGTCCTGGACTCCTCTCCTGGCGCTATTCAGGCTCCTGGGACAGTCAGGGGGTTCCTCCTTCCAACTGCCCATGGCGCCAGGCTCCAGCACCCTCTGCCTCAGCAGACCACACCCCAGAGAGAGCTTCTCTTCCTGTGCAAACACTTTTTAAAGAATGGGAAGGGGGCTCGCAGGAAGTCTCTGTTTGTCCTATCAAACAGCGACACATCACTTCAATGCCCCTGCTCCCTCCTTCCTGCCCAGGCCTCTGGGTTGGTTCAAGATGGTGTCGTCCAGGGGTCTCCTGCCACATGGACTCTGAAAGCCCCTTCCCCCGCGCTGCCTTCTCCCTTGTGCAGCTTGGTGCCTGGCACCAGGTGACAGCTGCTGATGGATTAGCCTGTACCTCCACCCATCTTCTCTTCTTGGAGAGGAGGCCTTCGCTCTTGGAAGAAAGGTCATTAATCCAGCCTGCCAGGGTCAGCCCCAGCCAGGCCCTGGTTATGAGCTGACTCAGAGAAATATGACATTTCTGGATGACCCAAAAGCAGTACAAATATGACTTTGGACTGTTATACCTGCTGCTCAGCCAGTGTGAATGTGGAATGGAATGTTGGTGTGAGAGGTGACTGTGGAATGTTGGATGAGTGAGAATGTCACGTGGTGTATGGGCTGAGCAGCAGGGAGGCTGCTCCTGGTGGGCGAGGAAGCAAAAGACACACAATTGATGGACGGAATGCAGAACAAATAAAAACATTCACCCCCAGTCAAGAGATCTGGGTTAAATCCATCATTCTTTTGCTCACCATGCCACCCCAGTTTAGACCTGGCCATATGCAAATCAGTCTCGACCCTGTGCCTCATGGGAACAGTCCAGCCCGAACTGCTAAGCCAGGTCCTCCCTGGACCGGAAACAAGCATCCTAGGACCGGTTTCGGGGTTTCACCCCTCTTCAGCCAGGATAGCTTGAATCGAGCGGCACAGTGAGCCCGGGACCCACGTCTGGGCATACCTGGCGCACTTAGGGCGAGGAAGCAAAAGACACACAATTGATGGACGGAATGCAGAACAAATCAAAACATTCACCCCCAGTCAAGAGATCTGGGTTAAATCCATCATTCTTTTGCTCTCCATGCCACCCCAGTTTAGACCTGGCCATATGCAAATCAGTCTTGACCCTGTGCCTCATGGGAACAGTCCAGCCCGAACTGCTAAGCCAGGTCCTCCCTGGACCGGAAACAAGCATCCTAGGACCAGTTTCGGGGTTTCACCCCTCTTCAGCCAGGATAGCTTGAATCCAGTGGCACAGTGAGCCCGGGACCCACGTCTGGGCATACCCGGCGCACTTAGGGCGAGGAAGCAAAAGACACACAATTGATGGATGGAATGCAGAACAAATCAAAACATTCACCCCCAGTCAAGAGATCTGGGTTAAATTCATCATTCTTTTGCTCACCATTCCACCCCAGTTTAGACCTGGCCATATGCAAATCAGTCTCGACCCTGTGACTCATGGGAACAGTCCAGCCCGAACTGCTAAGCCGGGTCCTCCCTGGACCGGAAACAAGCATCCTAGGACCAGTTTCGGGGTTTCACCCCTCTTCAGCCAGGATAGCTTGAATCCAGTGGCACAGTGAGCGAGGGACCCACGTCTGGGCATACCCGGCGCACTTAGGGCGAGGAAGCAAAAGACACACAAGTGATGGACGGAATGCAGAACAAATCAAAACATTCACCCCCAGTCAAGAGATCTGGGTTAAATCCATCATTCTTTTTCTCACCATGCCACCCCAGTTTAGACCTGGCAATATGCAAATCAGTCTTGACCCTGTGCCTCATGGGAACATTCCAGCCCGAACTGCTAAGCCAGGTCCTCCCTGGACAGGAAACAAGCATCCTAGGACCAGTTTCGAGGTTTCACCTCTCTTCAGCCAGGCTAGCTTGAATCCAGTGGCACAGTGAGCCCGGGACCCACGTCTGGGCATACCCGGCGCACTTAGGGCGAGGAAGCAAAAGACACACAATTGATGGATGGAATGCAGAACAAATCAAAACATTCACCCCCAGTCAAGAGATCTGGGTTAAATCTATCATTCTTTTGTTCACTATGCCACCCCAGTTTAGACCTGGCCATATGCAAATCAGCCTTGACCCTGTGCCTCATGGGAACAGTCCAGCCCAAACTGCTAAGCCAGGCCCTCCCTGGACCGGAAACAAGCATCCTAGGACCGGTTTCGGAGTTTCACCCCTCTTCAGCCAGAATAGCTTGAATCCAGTGGCACAGTGAGCCCGGGACCCACGTCTGGGCATACCCGGCGCACTTAGGGCGAGGAAGCAAAAGACGCACAATTGATGGACAGAATGCAGAACAAATCAAAACATTCACCCCCAGTCAAGAGATCTGGGTTAAATCCATCATTCTTTTGCTCACCATGCCACCCCAGTTTAGACCTGGTGGGGCTCTTGCTTAAGATCATATCTTGGAATAAATATACTAAAGAAACTACTTGGAATGGACTTACTTCTGTTCACAACATTTTGGCGACGATCTGGAAAAAGAACCTGCGTGATAAACTACTGAAACTTACATCCTGAAGAGATTACAAGGTAAAGAACCACTTATAACCTCTTAAAACTACAAGCTACAGACTCAAAGCATACTCGCACCTGAGTGAGCTCCACCAGTGACCCCTACACCGGTCGCCCCAACTACTCTGTGCCAGTCCCTGCTCTACTTTCCTGCTTCCTCTCCTGCTTCTAGGGACTGTTGTCCCTGTCCTGTCACTTTGGGACAGTGTCTCCAGAAGTGCAGTTTCCTTGATGAGCGTCCAGTTCTTGCTACCTGCCTCTTCTATTTCCTGCCTGTCCTGACATCTGCGTCTCCTGCCGTCTGCTTGTCCTGCTGTCTGCCAGGATTTAAGGAGTCTACTTGCTGTCACCCTATCTGGGTGTGCGTAATTATGCTGTGTCCACTTCAACTGTACTGGACCTGCAATTTTTGGCTGTTTGTTGCAACCTTCGCTCAAGTAATTGTGCCCACTCTCCATCCATAGAGGCTGCACAGAGGAATTGTGAGTACTTTGTGTTTTTCTCCCTCATTTCCTCGAGTGAGCCGATGCACTTATGTCATGGATCCTATTACTGAGGAGGTCTCTCAATATGTGCTGCCTGCGGGGGACTCATAGGTGACCTGTTTCCGTTTTTTTTTAACAATTGTCACCCATTACTTTTTACCGTTAAACTGTTGTGCCACATTTAAATACAGCACGAGCTGTCCACAGCGCGCATACACTGAGCGCGCGCTCTTACCGGCGTTCAGCTTTCCTGCCATTCTTCCTTGGATCCTCTCTGACGTGAGTCTGCCGTCGACTGCAATGTTAATTGCTGCTTCCAGACGCGCAACTGCTTCAACGCGCTGTTAGCCACCCGGCTTAGCGCCACCATGCATGCCGCCATCTTGGGATTGTCCCAACATCTTTGCCATCCACGTTTTCTGCCAAGCACGTTTTTTTTTAATGTGATTACGGAGTTAATTGAAACGTTGTCGCTTTGGGGCAGCAGGAGTTTACTGACGTTCCTCCCTGGCCTGCATCTTCGTGTTTCTCTGTGTGGTGCTTTGTCCTTGGACTGCTTCCTCCTTCATGTTGTGGGAACCGAGTCTTCTAAGAATCCTGACATACACTGTTATGTCTTGACTTCATTTTCCCCAGTATTGCAACACTTTGGAGGCTTCTGGGAAGGGGTAATCTTCAACATAAAGGTACTGCTGTGTTTTCTGCCTTCCTGCCACATTTTTTCAGCAAGGATTTTCTGTTTCTGCGTACTTGTGTCAGTAATGTGTTGTATGCTGGACACTCTACTACTGCTTTTTACCTGCTGTGTTTGGGGACTGTACTTTGCTTGGGTGAGAGATCGCTCACTGGAGTATAAGACTTTCTTTCTGCTATTTATTGTAATATTTGACATGTCGTGTAATGGTGTGTGCATTTCTCTTTGAGTGGTTGTACAGTTTTTTTTTTTGGGTTGTTTTTTTCCTACCATGGGATCGTTCAGTTTTATTCTGCGCCTGTCTAGTATGCTCGTTTTTGTGTGCTTGTGGTACAGTCTTGTTTTTTTCCTTCTGGGGCGTAAGATGTTCTGTTTTATAGGGAGGTGTGTACCATTTTACGGTGAGGTTGTGGGGTGGTGAGTGCCCTAGTTCTGTTTATAGGGATGTGTGTACCCTATTACGTTGAGGTTGTGGGGAGGTGAGTGCCCCAGTTCTGTTTTAAGGGTGTTGTGTTTTGTACACTCTTTTCTTTGGTCATGTATGGGGTTTGTTTGCATTTAAGTACCCTGTGATGTATTTTACTTAGGGCTGTGCGTCCAGGGGTCCTGTACTCCTTGTTGTTGTTTCACCTGGGTGTGTGCGTTCGTGGGTCGCCTACCCCGCAGTGTTGCACATGTTCTGTGTGGAGTGTTCTTTTTCTTCTGAGTGTTTATGTTGCTGAGTGTTGCGTGGTGCGCTTGCATATGTTCCGTGTGGAATGTTTCCCACACATCCCACCCCATCTTTTGTTGGGGGAAGTGCCGTAGTTGTTGGGTGTTGCAGTGTGCGCTTGCTTATGTTTCATGTGGTGTTATATCACACATTCCACCTCAACTTTGTTGGGGGAAATGCTGAATTGACTGGGTGTTGTGCTGTGCCGTGTGGTGTTTTTCCCACACATTCCACCTCAACTTGTGTTGGGGGAAGTGCTGAAGTTACTGGGTGTTGTGTTGTGCCGTGTGGTATCTTTCCCACACGTTCCACCTCAACTTGGGTTGGGGGAAGTGCTGAGACTATGTGATTGACGTTTCTCTACTACTAGGTTGTGGAACTTCTTTGTTCCGTTCTAGGTTCTGTGTGCACTTTTTTGTCACACTTACTACCCTTACTATGGGTAAGGGTGGAGGGCAATGTTTCTGCCGATTGTTCCCTGTGGAATTCCCTTTCACAGCTTCGAATCTGGTTTACTGCCATGCTTTCCTGTTGGTACTCTTTTTACCTCTTGTTGGCCTGGCCAGTCAGCTTGCTTTGGTATTGGGGTTTAGCTTGTGTTTTGTGGCATGGTAGCGTGTGTTTTGCCTTCACTTGGATTGTATTGTGGAAAGGGAGATGTGGTGAGTGTGCTTGTGTGGCACTTATTTGCTGTGATTGCTGGATTGCGTTTTTGTTCCTCTTTCATAAACCTATTCTTTGTTATCTAGCATACATGTATATTTTTATCATTATCATCTCTACATGTATTACATTGAAATTGCTTTCTTGCCCCAGTGCTGCATGTAATTATTGTATTGTCATCTTTTGCATGCACCATTCTTTTTGTGATTCATTTGAAGTTGATTCTCGTTTGTGTAAAAAGGGAGATGTGTTATACCTGCTGCTCAGCCAGTGTGAATGTGGAATGGAATGTTGGTGTGAGAGGTGACTGTGGAATGTTGGATGAGTGAGAATGTCAGTTGGTGTATGGGCTGAGCAGCAGGGAGGCTGCTCCTGGTGGGGCTCTTGCTTAAGATCATATCTTGGAATAAATATACTAAAGAAACTACTTGGAATGGACTAACTTCTGTTCACAACATGGACTCTGCAGAATACTTCTTCTCACACCAGTTACAGTGGACTTTAGTGCGTGTCTGGAACTTGTAGGCCTTAGGAAAGTGAAACTAGCCCATGGGCTCCATATCCCCATAGGAGAATAATGAAGTGAAAAACAGTAAAACACACTGAATTTCCCTGGCATGTTTCTTCCCACTGTATAAAGCCTATTCCATGTCACCACCCAATTCTGCATAAGTCCTGCCACACCAGTCTATCTGCACCTGATCCTTGGCTGCGCATGCCAGGAATCTCCCCTGCGCAGCCCCTACACGTGTGCACACGCATGTACACATGTGTCTGCATGTAACCAGCCCGGTGCCCCTTACTCCAGCTGCAGCGCAGCGGCCTAGTCAAGCTAGGGGGACACCAGTAAAATCCACATGCAGTCTCTTTCATCATGAGTTCACTGTGGGTGAGTCCCAACTTATGAGGCTCTCCCACAGTAAAAGCTCAACAATTAGGTGCTCAAAAAGCGAAAAATCCGGGCGGCTCAGATGGTCAGAACCACCTTCTAACACCGGTGCTGAGCACCGGCAGTTTTTTGAAGGAGTCCTCGAAACGGGTCTCTCTCGGGCTCTGTTTTGTGCCCTGGCACAGGCGGTCCGTTTTTTTCCAGACGGAGGTGACAGCAGGCACATTGATGCGCGCGTGCTCACACTGCTCACTTCTCACTAGTGGAGAAGTTACGGCATGACTTCATGCCAGGTGAGCGTGTAGGGGAAGGGAAATCCTTTAAAGAGAGTCATTTTCTCTCTGGATTTCCCTTCTCTTTTTGAAAATCGGGAGCAGCAACATTGTCGTGGTGTCACCAGGGCTTCAAGTGGAAGCTTTTTCAATATTATATACAAACCATAGTTGCTGCTTATTTATCTATGCAACTAACAACCATTGACAAAGCCAATAGTCCTGACTTGTTGCAGGTATGATGTTATTGGTGTATCATATATTTGGATGCAATGACAGAAACAGCAAAATACAAGTCGGGCGGTACACTATGCGAAGCCCAGACTTTTAGCTTACATGTTTTTAAGCCACGCCCTTAATTTCATTTGCCACGCCCCTTTGAGAGACCCCCCAGTTTTTTCATCCCACTTAAAGCCCTGAGGTGGGGTGTAGATACACTGCACTGAGTGAGTAAATGCAGGGAGAGAGGCACAATTCTCCACGGAGGATCGGGCTGGTTCTTCTCAGGAAATCCTTGAAAAAATGGTGTCAAATAGTGCATCTAACATCACAACTTTCACATAAATGTGCTAAAAACTCAGGTTCTGGAGGGGTTCAGTGAAAAACCACATTCCTGGTGTACCAAGCAATCCTGGCCCTGTTTTGTGTTTTGGAGATTCACATGATAGCTAGAAATATAATATCTTGATAAAACAGTGAATTTGTCAGTTCAACTTCTGTAAAAATGTCTTAAAAGTCATAAGTGATACATACAGTTTGACAAATCCAACTTTATATATACTATCATTTTTCATATCATCTTTTTCGCTTCTTCACTTTTGTTCATTTTTCCATCCTGGCCTTTTTAGGCCTGGGCAAAATTTTAATTACGCCGGAATAATGGGAGTAATTTCCCGTTGTGATGCAAAATTACTGAAAAGTACACTATTGTGCTGTCTCAGGTAATTAAAAGTAATTTCGTGGCACAAATTTGGGGAGGGCAGAACTTGCAGAGTTTCAATGTACTGAATGCCACGGAGTTACATAAAAGCTCCTCGAGATTCCGTGGAGTTCTGCCAACGGACAGAAAATATGCATGTCACACTGTAATTTAGCGCCAGTAACTCGAGCAGCGCTGAAACATCAATGCGAGCGGCACCATGTGGTGAGCAAGAGTGCATGTCCATTCAAGTTGATTTTGTTGCCACTCAAGTAGGAAATGTACTCGAGTGGCAGCAAATCTGCTTGAGAAGCAGCCCTCCGACCACGACTGCTCACAGACTCCAGCGACCGCCTCTGTTAGAACATTGCACAAAGGGATGGCAAATCTCGCTTGTGCTCACATTTCTGGAGCCTCGTGGGAGCAAATCTGCAGCACAGCGATAGGTGGAATTTGGCTAGAACTCCGTGTTACAAGAGTAATGCGGAGTCACCAAATTCTGTCAATTCCGTGGGCTACACAAAGAGCACAGGAACAGAACGCAAGCAGCTGTTGGCTACTGCTGTTCGTGCTCTGTTGCATTTAGCTCTATTTTCTTAACGCAAACTGCAGCCTCTGGTCCATTTTGGATACAAGGGTTCATTTGTGCTAAGGAAATAGGGCTAAATGCTGAGTTTCGCTCCTTGCATAATTCCACGTAATCTTGCGTCATTTTGTTGAAATTTTGCATAATTACACTACAGGAAGTTATGCGAGTTATGCCCTCTCCTAATCCTATACCATCCAAATAGTTTTCAATGCATATGCTATCACTAAGGATTCCCTTGTGAAAAATGCACACATCTCAGAATTTCAAGGTGTATATAGCAGTGCTAGACAAATTTTACATGTCATTTATCTGTGCTGTTGCTCAGGTTATGAAGCCTTAAAGGGTTGGGCGGCGGACATCTTACAGACCTCTTGCAGGATAGGATGTTAAACAGCAGCGGTGACTGTCACTCAAATATCAGCTTTAAATATGTATTTTGAAATGCTTTCATTTGGTTCACAAACACTAGCTTGTCACAATTTGTTAACACAAATATTTTGCTAACAACCACTTGCTTTAAATTTGGAAAAACAAAAGAAATTTGTCAACACTAAAGCTTACTTATTTCAAGAAAAAACACTCGGGCCTATTAGCAATATCCGGCGATAATTATCGCTAAGCGCAGTTAGCGCTAGGATAATTATCGCCGGCTATCGCAGGTTTCTATCGCGGAGATAGCGTGCTATCAGCAACGCTTATCTCCAAAGCGATAGAAACCCTGGAGTACAGTGTGAATATCGCTTGAAAACAAGCGATATTCACACTGTGACCAGTGTTAGCTTGGCGATAGGGCAAGGGGGATTTAGCCATGTAATCCACCTCCCATTGGATTACATGGCTAAGTCAGGGTGAGACCAGGCGTTAACAAACCAGCGCTAAACGTGTCTAGGGCTGGTTCGTTAATCACCTCCCCTGCCTCGCTAATAGGCGATAGCGACCTTAGCGACTGTTTCCAGTCGCTCTTAGGTTGGGAACGCCTACTTTGCATGCCATTAGCGATAAATATCGCTGGCATGCAAAGCGGCACCCAACCCGGTCGCTATCGCCTAGAAGCTGTCGCTAACAGCAGTTAGCGACAGCTTGCTAATAGGGCGTTTGAAATATCGCCGCTTTAGCGGGAAAAAGTCCAGCTAAAGCGGCGATCGAGCCCTTGATAATATGCCCCACTATTTTATCCTGAAATACTAGCACACATATCAGTATTTTGTGCCAGTGATGAGAGTTATATTCCAGGAATTACAGCATACCAGTCATATTCCAGAAATTACCACCATTATGACAGGGCGTGTATTGCAACAATACTGGACACTTTCACTCCTTGGATAACCAGAATTTATCTACATTTAACACAATTGTTTTGTGCTTTTTATGGCACAAACCTTGTCCAACTGCAGCATATCTACCACTTTGCAAGAGAAGCAGATGTTACTCTATTTTTTCTTTTAGGCACAGGAAGATTAAATGATTTGCTCAGAATCACAGGATGCTGAGGTGAAGCCGGGTATCAAACCTGGGGGCATATTAGCAAGACCGGCGATAAAATTATCGCCGTTTTAGCGGCAGGAAACTGCCGCTAAAGCAGCGATAATGGGCTTGCTAATATGCGTTATAGAATTCCAATAGAAGCCCAGGTTAGATGTCCTGCACATCTAACCTGGGCTTCTATTGGAATTCTATAACGCATATTAGCAAGCCCATTATCGCCGATTTAGCGGCAGTTTCCTGCCGCTAAAACGGCGATAATTTTATCGCCGGTCTTGCTAATATGCCCCCTGGTTCCTCGGCTCCACAATCAACAGCTTTAGCCACCAGGCATCATCTGCGCCTGCCCCAACCCCAGGGCCATCATCTGTGTACAGCCAGAATATCGTGGAATAAATATCAACTGACAAATATATTGGGGCATATTAGCAAGAACCACGTTAAAATTATCGCCGTTTTAGCGGCAGGAAACTGCCGCTAAAACGTCGATAATGGGCTTGCTAATATGCGTTATGGAATTCCAATAGAAGCCCAGGTTAGATGTCCTGCACATCTAACCTGGGCTTCTATTGGAATTCTATAACGCATATTAGCAAGCCCATTATCGCCGATTTTAGCGGCAGTTTCCTGCCGCTAAAACGGCGATAATTTTAACGTGGGTCTTGCTAATATGCCCCATTGTGTCTTAAATTTTGTTTACTAAAATATCACCTCATTGGAGTTATTAGAAATTCTCCATCTAATGGAACACAATGTTATAAACAATATTTTCGACCCAAGATTTAAGTCAGATGATATTTTTCTCAACATATTCTGAGCTAAAAACCACAGCATCACATCAGATTTGACCACACTATGACTAAAACCACCACCATTGTGCCAGGGCCAGCTTTGCACCTGGACTTGGCACAAGCATGTTGTGGATACCCAGGATATGGCAAGAACGGCCACCATTATGCTAGAGTCAGCACTGTACACCATCATGCCACTTCATCGCACCACAGACACACATACATGAGTGTACCGCAATCCAGGCTCTCATTCTGCGGGATGTGGTGTGCAGCCGAAGCTGGCAATGTGTCAGTCGTGTATAGAACTCCATCTGCAGCCAGCGTATGGTTCGAAGTCTTGCACTTTTGCACAAATTTCTACATCAAACATGAAGCTTTTAACCTGGTTGTCCTCGTCAATCCCACAAAGCTTTTACTGTCCTGAACTGGTTTTCTCATTAGGAGGTCAGGAAAGCAATGGGAGGAGGAGTAATTTATGAAATCTGGAGTACCCTTTATTTTAAAAGCCGGGAAAGAATTAAAGGTGGCGCATTCATGCAGAATTACCCCAAAATTAAGCAAGATTAAATGGGATTACACAAGGAGAGTAATTCTGCAATTAGCGTTATTTTGTCACCTCAAAATTGCCCCCTTGTGTCCAAAATGTAGGTGAGGATGCATCTTGCACTAAGAAATAGTGCTAAATGTAACAGAACAGGAACAGTGAGCACGAGCAGCCGATTGCGCTCACTAAGGGGCAGATCTACAACAAAATGCCGCAGCGTGGCGCTGCAAGCCCTTTGGCTGCGCCACGCTGCGGCACTTTCAGAGCACAGAAATGCGACATATTTACAAGAATATGTCGCATTCCTGTGCTTTCCCCTGCGCTGGCGCACAAACAGCTGCCAAGCGCCGGCGCAGGCACCCTTGCACCATGGTGCAAGGATGCCTGCGCCATGGGGAGATTGTTTCTGTGCAGGAAGGGGCACCTTTCTGCACAAAAACAATCAGTACAGGCTTTTCCTCTTTCAATGCGTGCTGCAGAATGCAGCACGCATTGAAATAGGAAAAAACGAGGAGAAATTAAAACATTTCTCCTCGGTGCGCCTCGCTACGCCACCTCTAGGGTGGCGTAGCTTTCAGACGCATCTCCAGAGTTACGATTTCTCGTAATTCTGGAGATGTGTCTTGTTCCATGGGTTTTGCGTGGGAACACCCACAGCAACACCCATGGAACGCCCTTCACCGCAAAGTGCTGCGTGTGAAGGGACGGTATTTACAAGGAGAGGAAAAGTCACGCATGGTGGCTTTTCCTCTCCTTGTAAATATCAAGGAGCCCCCTGCGCCACCAGTACGTCACGAAAAGTGACGTACTGGTGGCGCAGAAGCTTGTAAATCTGCCCCTAAATGTGCACTTGGGGTAGGATTTTCTGCCAACGTATTCTCAGCATTTAGTGCTAATTTCTTAGCACAAAATGCACTCTTGTGTCCAAACTGGACGCAAGGATGCATTTTCTGCAAAGAAAATAGCACTAAATGCAACAGAACATAAACAGCAGCGGAAGCAGCAGCTCGCACTCGCTAAATGTGCTCTTGCAGTACCATTTCCCCCCCAAAATTACTCTTCATTATGTGATGGGTGTAGTCGCATTATTCATTGTAATTCTGTGTCAAAGAGTAATGCGGAATTACCGAAATGTCTCTGGCGTAATTGAAACTCCACCCAGCCCTAGAAAGAATCTGATCATCTCAGATCTCTCCTAAAACGAATCCTTCTTAACGAATGCTCAGCATCCTAATGTACCGATTGCCAGTGTCAAGAAACAGCTAGGTCTATTTTAGGCACTATACAAATGTGACTATGATTCCCAATCTATGTGTATTTATGTGTGAATATAAAGGAATGGATGTGCCAATGAGACTGCACAGGAGACACTCAACTAAATACATTAGAGACATGTTGTTGTCATGATGTTGCCGGGAGTTATGTGTATTGTACAAGAAATTTTGATAACGAGGGATCACTTTAAGTATTTGTTATACAATCTAAATCTCAAAGTACAGATTAGTTCACAAAATATTCACACATATTCTTCTTATTTCAATCCATATAAGAGGAGGGAGCCAAACGATTTCCAGTAATGACGTCTTTATTAGTGTTTCATCAATATTCAGTACTTCACGCCAGCCAACGCGTTGTGTCCTGTAAACGACTTCATCAGGGTTAGCGTGATTGTATATCAATCAATCAATCAATCAGGGGTTTATCAAACGCGCTACTCACCCGTGAGGGTCTCAAGGCGCTGGGGGGGTGCAGCTCTAGGTCAGCCGAAGAGCCAGGTATGGAGGCTCTTCCTGAAGGTGCGCAGGGTGGGGGAGCGTCTGATGTTCACTGCGAGTTCGTTCCAGGCTTTGGCTGCGACATAGGAGAAGGCTCTTCCCCCGGCTCTGGTTCTGCGGATGCGCAAGGTCATTGCTAGGGCGAGGTCGGTGGTGCAGAGGATTCTTTTGGGTGCGTGGAAAGAGATTCTTTCGTTGAGGTATTTGGGTCCGATGTTGTGGAGGGATTTGTAGGCGTCGGTGAGTAGCTTGAAGGTTACTCTCTTCTCAACGGAGAGCCAGTGGAGGTCTCGCAGGTGTTGGGTAATGTGCTCATGTCGTGGGGTGCTGAGGACGAGTCTGGCTGCGGTGTTTTGGATGGTCTGGAGTTTCTGTAGCAGGGATTTGTTGATTCCGGCATCGAGGGCGTTTCCATAGTCCAATCTGCTGGTAATGAGTGGTGGGTGACGGTTTTTCTGGCTTCCGGTGGGATCCACTTGAAGGTCTTGCGGAGGATGCAGAGGGAGTTGAAACAGGTGGAGGCGACGGCATTGACCTGGCGAGTCATGGTGAGGGAGGAGTCTAGAATGATGCTGAGGTTCCGGGCGTGGTCCATCGGGGTGAGTGGGTTTCTGAGGGCGGAGGGCCACCAGGAGCTGTCCTACGCAGTGGGGTAGGGTCCAAGGACGAGTTCAGTTTTAGGCAGCTGTCGCTCATCCAGGCTGCGACGTCTTTCATTCCTTCTTGGAAGCTGAGTCTGGTGTCTAAGGGGTTCTTTGTGAGGGAGAGGATGAGCTGGGTGTTGTCAGCGTAGGATACTATGCTGAGCCCATGCTGTCTGACGATGGCGGCAAGGAGGGCTATGTAAATGTTGAAGAGCGTGGGGCTGAGCGATGATCCTTGGGGTACTCTGCAGTTGATCTCTGTGGGTTCGGAGAGGAAAGGTGGGAGCCTGATCTGTTGGGTTCTGCCAGTGAGAAAGGAGCGGATCTAGTCGAGGGCGAGTCCTTGTATGCCAGCGTCGTGGAGTCTGGTTGCAAGAGTTCAGTGGGAGACGGTGTGGAAGGCAGCGGAGAGGTCTAGCAGGATGAGGGCCGCGTTGTGTCCTTGGTCGAGTAGCATGCGGATGTCGTCGGTGGCGTTGAGGAGGGCGGTCTCGGTGCTGTGGTTGCTGCGGAAACCGGACTGGGAGGAGTCGAGTATGGCGTTCTCTTCGATGAAGGTGGTCAGTTGTGCGTTGACGAATTTCTCGGTGACTTTGGCTGCGAAGGGAAGGAGAGAGATGGGCCGGTAGTTTTTCATGTCTGTCGGGTCAGCCAAGGGTTTCTTGAGGAGGGGCTTGACCTCAGCCCGCTTCCAGTCATCGGGGAAGATGCCGGATTCGAAGGTGGCGGCTCTGTGGAAGATGTGGGGCGGGCAGGGGTTCATGGGGGCTCCTGAGTGGGTGCTTTTCATGGTCGCGATGGTGTCTTCGATGGTGACCAGTGTCCAGGTGGTGATGGTGGGCTGGCTGTCATTGCTGGAGGGGAGGGTGGTTTCTGGAGTCTGTTCGCTGAAGTTGTCGTGGAGGGCCTTGATCTTTAGGTGGAAGTAGGAGCCGAGTTTGTTGCAGAGGTCCTGGGACGGTGTGATGTCCGGGGCTTCGCTGGGGGGTTTGGTGAACTGCTGGATGATGTTGAAGAGTTCCTTTGAGTTGCTGGTGTTGGTGAGGATTTTGTACCTGATGAAGGTCCTCTTGGTGGTTCTTATGAGCTGGTGGTATTCTGTCAAGGCGTGCTTGTAGGTGGACTGGTCTTCGGTTGTTTTGCTGTTTCTCCATCGTTTCTCGAGCCGTCTGCATGAGCGTCTAGAATCTTGAAGGTCGGTGGTGAACCAGGCGGCCTTCAGAGGGCATTGTCTGTCGGGGGGCGGAGAGGTGCAAGCTTGTCTGCGCAGCTGGTGATCCAGCGGTGTAGTTCCTTGGCTGCGGAGTTGGCGTCTGTCGTGGCGGAGGGGGTCGTGGACTAGGGTAGAGTTGAGGTCCTCTTCTGTGACCTTGCTCCAGTTCCTTTGTGGCAGGCGCAGGGCGGGCTTGTGTGTGGTGGTGGTGCTGAAAGAGAAGTGTACGCAGTGGTGGTCTCTCCAGAGGGGCGGCGAAGTATGGCTGAAGTGGATGTTAGTACCTCCTGCGAAGATGGGGACGAGGATGTGTCCGGCCTTGTGGGTGAGGGTGGTGACGAGCTGCTTCAGTCCGAGGTTGTCGAGGTTGTCCAGGAGGGTGCTGGAGTCCGGGTCACTGCGGTAGTCGAGGTGGAAATTCAGGTCTCGGATGAGTATGTAGTCCGTGGAGGCGATGGCGTGGGGTGCGATGAGGTTGGCAATGGCAGTGGTGAAAGGAGCACGGGGCCCAGGCGGTCTGTAGGCAAGGGTGCCGCGGCGCGTGGTCCAAGGATGGTCTGGATCTGGAAGTGGAGGTGTTCGATGTTGGAGAGGGGGTCACTCGTGCTGGAGGTGGAGAGTCGGAGGGAGCTCTTGTGTGCGATGGCGAGTCCTCCTCCTGGGCGATGGGGGCGGTCTTTCCTCTGGACCTTGTAGCCGTTGGGGATGGCGGTAGCGATGTCGGGGGCTGAGGCGGCGTTTGTCCAGGTTTCCATGAAGAAGACGAAGTCTGGCGAGGAGGTGCCAGATCTCTACGGCATGTCTGTGCAGGGAGCGCACATTGAGGAGGATGCATTTCAGGGCTTCGTTGGTGCAGGCGTCCGGCATGGGTGCGGAGGTTAAAGGGGTGCTGTGAATGGTGAAGAAATGTCGGCAGTGTCAGCAGGAGAATTGGCCGTGGGTGGTGTTCGGCGTCGACAACTGCCAGTTGGTGTTTCTACCAGGGTTCAGTGCGAGGAGGGCCGCTGGGTTGTAGTGGTGGAGGGTCGGAGATCCAGGGTCCCTGGCGCTGGTCGAGGTCGGGTCGCGGACGGGCGCAGACGGGCTTGCCTTTGGCACGCCAGCTGCGCGTGGCCACCATTAAGTAGGGATGGGGGGAGGGAGGCACAGCTGGGAGGCAGGAGTGGGAAGCAGCAGGGGGGCGGGGCTACAGGCAGCAGTGACGGGAAAGGGAAAAACGGGCAGAAACAGTGAGAGACTGGCAAAAAGGGCTAAAAGACAGGAAAAACAGGCACAATGTAAAAAACAGAAAACAGAGCAAAAGACAGGAAAGACAGGAAAATGACAGAAAACGGGCACAATACAACACAGACAGAAGTGCAACCAGCGGAAGAGCAAGGCTCTCCCACTGGACCACCAGGGATGAGGTGCAGACAGGAGCCTGCGGTTGGAGGAGGGCCTCAAACACCTACCTGACCAAGCAGAGCACAGTGCCCGGAGCAGTGGCACTTAACAGCGGAGCTGCAGGGGGAGAGAGCAGGTCCCTGACCAGGAGGTCAGAGATGTTGCTCGCGCTCCGTCGCAGCGGCCGCCATTAAGTAGGGAAGGGGGGAGGGAGGCGCAGCTTAGAGGCAGGAGCAGGAAGCAGCAGGGGGGAGGGGCTGCGGGCAGCAGCGGCAGGAAAGGGAAAAACGGGCAGAAACAGTGAGAGACAGGCAAAAAGGGCTAAAAGACAGGATAACAGGCACAATGTAAAAAAAAACAGAAAACAGAGCAAAAGACAGGAAAGACAGGAAAATTACAGAAAACGGGCACAATACAACACGGACAGAAGTGGAACCAGCGGAAGAGCAAGGCTCTCCCACTGGACCACCAGGGATGAAGTGCCGGCAGGAGCCTGCGGTTGGAGGAGGGCCTCGAACACCTACCTGACCAAGCAGAGCACAGTGCACGGAGCAGTGGCACTTAACAGCGGAACAAGCGTAATCTGAAGGAATATAATATTCCACAGATAATGTTATTCCAAAAAAGATATCATATGGACATGAACTAATCCTCAAAAGCTGCTTGTAACGAGTGTAATTTGGACATTTATCAAGTATTCCCTGCCAAGTGGGATCTGCAAAGTGATGTAGCATTGTGTGTGTCTGGTCTGTTGCCGGATAGCGGAAAGGTGTTATTACTGGCAATCGTTTGGCTACCTCCTCTTATATGGATTAAAATAAGAATTTGTGTGATTATTTTGTGAACTAATCCGTACTTTGAGATTTAGATTTCAAAATGAATACTTCAGGTTCTCCCTCTTTGTCAAACTTTTTTTTGCATGTGCAGTGTGTCTGGGCAGTGAAACCACAAGGGGTTGAGCACTATCAATTGACTTATTAGACACTAACTCCAGTGCGGCTGATCTAGGGCCAACACCGCTCTACTCTTTTTTGCTTAGTCATGTGTAATGTGTTCTGTTTGAGGTTTATGAGTGTTGAGTGCTGTTGGGGCACAATTGAGTTATATTTGAGTTGTGTGTAGTGCATGTGACATGTTTTCTTTTAAGAGTATTGTTGGACTTATCTGTGAGCCTGTTACAGCAATGCTAGAGGGAAGCCATGCTGTCTGTCCATCCAAGGCACAGTACGATGTAAATACAGCGAGACGAGGCACACAACAGTCTCTCCCTCTTGAGCGTCTAATCAGAGATACAGTGAATACAGGAACTAGACATCCTGTGCTTCGAGGTATAACTCCGTACTGATTCAGTGAAGACAGGATCAAGAAATTCTGTCCTTTCTGGGCTTGTTGCCGGTGCCTAATGTGCACTTCTTATTGTTGGCGGTCAGAGGTTCAGCACTTATGGCTTCGGACTTAGAGCCATTACAGTTGGCCCTGCTGTGAGAAAGTGCCCTCTTTCGCATGGTTGCCCCCACTTTTCCCTTAACTGCTGATGTGCTTTGACTGAGTGTGCCCTGGGCACATACTAATACAAAAGTATGATCCGGACCAAGAACACTAATTCTAATCTGGTAGTCCACTGTTTGGAGCAATGTCACAATATAGCCCAAGTACGATTCTCAATCTTGGAAAAAGTGCAATCTAAAGAGGGTTCAGACCCAAGCAGAATTTTGTCCCAAAAAGAAGTCTTTTGGATTAAGAAATTCAATACAATGATGCCATTGGGTCTCAACGACAAATTGGACCTAAGTTGCTTTTTATAAAGACCTTAACGCAGTAAAATGTCCATTGGTGTCCTCTTTACCACTCCAGGTTCTTGATCATCACACAGAATAGAATCTAGAACTTACACATATTCACTTTGACACACTCTTGGTTTCTCTATATCTGACATCATTGTAGATTCTGTTTCAATTATCCTGCAATCAACTTGTAGATGAGAATTTAGCACATCTGTTGCATTTTATATGTGATATTGCACTCTTTATACTTATCAATTTCTCATGACAAACAGATTATGCCAACGAAATAGGACGGTGATTTAATTGTGGATATTGTGCTGTTACATTATTGTTTAACAGCACGGTACAATTTCATGATACCCCCGATTAACGAGATCATCGTCAGGTACTTTTTGGCATGAGGATTTACATATTTTCTCGACCTAGTTATGTGTTTTCATTTTGATCAACAGTAGGCACTATTTCCGCATTTTTTGTATTCGTGACACCACAGTCATATTAGGCTCAACTCATTGGTTGTTGTTCTGAAATGCGGGTTGATTTCATGCGCTACCAGCACTTTATGTATTTTTCTCTTATGATACAGGGGGTGGTTGCCACTACCATCACTTTTTAGTTCACGTTAGATACGTCTTATCAACCACGTTTTGCTTCTGTAAGCGTTTTTTATCAGTTTTTCACTTTATTGTCATTCTATGCACCTCTTTAAACATGGCCGCCACCATACTCTAGATGCTGAGATGGTTTTGAGTCAGGGCGGAGTAACGATCACGTGACCTGTACTAGGAGGGCGCGGTAACCTCTTTGTATATACTTTGAAGACCTATAGTTAACGTCTTCCTAAGCTCGTGTACTTGCCGTCTTTAGACGAAGATCACTTTCATGTTTCGGTAAGCCTTGTTCTTCAGGATACTAACTTCCCTTTCTCTTGGTCATTTCAAGACGCTGACGCGCAGTTTTTTGTTTACGTGTTTTAGGCTCCACCAAGCATAGCTGTTATTCCTACAGGTATTGTTTGCATTTTTTACCACTCACCGTGCATTGCACCTCTCATCACTTTTAGTTTTAATGCATATGCGGTTGTGTTTTTAGGAAGACACAGCCTCATCATTCCTTCAATATTTCCCAACGCTGTCCTCGCTTGACAGTAAGTTCTGAACGGCGTTATCACTGGTTACAGGATTCACTTTTAGCATGCACACCACGCATGAGGAATTTTGAGCACCGTCTTCTCGTTCCCGTTTTACGGTTTTCTATAGTGTTGCACTTCTTGCATGCAAAGGTTACCTTCATTGTGACATTGGCGTTTATTCTGTGGGGCTCCACAGGAGTTTATATATGTCAGTAGCAGTGACTAGTTGCAGCGGCAACTCATTCTTTTTTTCGAAAGTTTGGCATGCACGTAGGGTTTCTGCATGTCACCAATCCTTCACTATGATCTTGTTGACTCAACCTAGAGGGGGTGTCATTAAATTGGGTAGCTACAAGTAATGGTTACTACAACATGGTAGTAATTAGTGGTCATTTTTGTTTATTCCACAGTGGCCCCTGAAGAAGGGACGATGGGTCCCGAAATGCATAGGGCATCACCCAATTGAGTGGAACTTGAATTAAGAAGACTGTACCTCATTCTTATGTTTTTTGTACCATGTATAAAGTGTACTAAAATATATGGTGTAATTTGATTGGAATTGTTTATCCTTTTGAAATTTGTTTGTTGTGTGAAACAATGAAAATATTCATGGTCATACATTTTTGACTATGTGGTTTTTCTGTATGAACATTGTTTATCATTGTGTTATTTCCAGTCAACATTGTTAAAATGTGTTCAAACATTTTTCAGTAGTGCACACAGTTAATTCAGGCAACTTTGCTGCTTGATCTATTTGTATACCAATTTCAGATGTGGGACGGGCAGCCCACAATTACTGTGGAGCACACACTAGCAGTTAAGTGAGGTGAACTATTATTTCATTATATCTTTACTTTTGCATTACTCCTCTTGGTGTGCATCACTAGCATCATTTCGTTTTGACACATCTCTGTGTGCCATGCCTACAATCCACTGCCCTGGCATAGATCAGTCACCCCTCTAGCTGGGTGCACTATACCAGTGGTGAGGGTACAGGTGCATGAGCCCTGTACTCCTACAGTGTTTAAGGCCATTCTTAGACATTGTAAGTGCAGTGCTGCCATTAAGAGTATATGGTGCTGGGAGTTTGTCATTACGAACTCCACAGCACCATAATGGCTACACTGAAAACTGAGAAGTTTGGTATCAAACTTCTCAGCACATTAAACCCACACTGATGCCAGTGTGGGATTTAATGAAAAATGCACACAGTGTGCATCTTAGAGATGCCCCCTGAAAAACGACCTACCACTAGTGTCCAGGCTGAGTGGCTGCTTTCAGCTGCCACCACCAGACATGTTTCTGGACCCCTGGGTCGAGAGCCTCCTGCTCTCGGGGGCCTGAAATAATGCACATCCTGGGACGAGGTGCCAAGCCTCCTCCTCCAAGATGGGGAGGGTTCACAAAGGGGAAGCTTCAAAGGCTTGCTGCCTTTGTGAGATTCCCCTGGCCACTTGCTGCTTTCAGCAACTGGTCCCCACTGGTTCTGACCCCTACTTTGGGCGGGAGAACCGGCAGGAAAAACTAGTGAGAAAGAGGTGTGCCCACCTCTGCCAACTCCACCCCTCAGGTGGGGTAGGCGAGGTAAAGCACAACTCTCAGTCCCCGCCATCTTGCAGATGGGGGGACCCAGCCAACCATGGAAAAGCTTATGCCCCCCTCCCACTGGAGGGTGGCTTAATAGGGGGTGTACCCACCCCAGGGAAGGGACCCATTGGTCCCAACCTTTTTACTTACCTGTAAGGCCCCTAAATCTAGTATTTAGGGGCACCTCTGAACCTTGCTTCCTCAGACAAGAACCTGCAAGAAGAAAAGAAGAAGAAGGACCGAACAGCCATGCCAAAGCTAACAAGAGGAGGACGCTCACTGACTTGGCCCCAGCCCTACCGGCCTGTCCCCACCTCGAACCTGCTCCAGCGAAATCCTGGTGTGTCCCGCAGCCAGAAACCTCAAGAAACCCTGAGAACCTGCCTGCCTTCAATCCCAAATACTCTGTCTCCCGTGAACACCGGATTTGTTCAAACAACAGACTCCAGTTCCGCAAGGATCTGCGGGTCTGCACCACTCTGCACCCGAAGCCCACGGCCCGAGTTCAAGTGTCCCAACACCAAGAGGAGGTCCCCCCGGCGATCCTGACCCGAGATGCGGCGACCCCTGACCTGCCTCAAGCCTCCAGCCGGCGCCTGCAGCCTCAAACCGGAAGGTCCACCCCAGTGGCGGCTCGCCGAGGGAGTGCTGCGGGGCAGTGGGGCGAGGCGGGGGAGGGTGCAGGGTGGGGGGTAGTAAACTCCGGCATACGGCGCAACAGAGTTAAGTAAATAAATAAATAATTAAAACAATTTACATTGCGCGCGCTGCAACGCCAACTCGGCGATGCAGCGCGCGCAATGTAAATTGTTTTAATTATTTATTTATTTACTTAACTCCGTTGCGCCGTATGCCGGAGTTTACTACCCCCCACCCCGCCTCACTGCCCCGCAGCACTCCCTCGGTGAGCCGCCACTGGTCTCCCCAACCGCGACCAGGAGCTGGTAAGAAGATCTGACCCTAAAAGGCACCCCTGCACCCGACGCCCCACGGCCTTGGGTGGCCCAACCGACAGTGCCTAACCAACCCCCAAGATCCCAACTTACCTCTCCAAGTGATGGTCGCACCCAGAAGACCATCGTCCCCGAGCCTGCAGTGCTTTTGCAAACCGGAGACTCCCCATTGAAAGCTACAGGGCTTCCGACGCCAAAACAGCACTCTGCACCCGGCCGCCCCTGTGCCGATGAGTGTGCATCTTTTGTGCTGGCCTAAACCCCCATTTGCCCTGAGCTTAAGTCCAGGAGCTTTGCTCCCACAACCCAGTGGCCTGCTCGTCAGCAGCCACCAACCGGAGGCCCCCTATCCCCCATTGGATAACATTGGGCCTCAGCACTCTGCACCCGGCCGCCCTAGTGCCGCTGAGGGTGTAACAAGAGTGCATCCTTGACCCTGGGGGACCCCTGAGTCTAACCCCAGAACACCAACTCCCACAACAAAGTACTTACCTTTAAACCGATAACACTAATTTCCTCCATAGGATAACATTGACTGTTTTTCTATGAAAAGTTTCCAAGTGTGGAGATGGAAAACCTAAAGAAATTCTTTAAAATTGTACTAACTAACAAAACGCTTTTACTTACCTGTTTACAGGAAATGTCCCAGTGCAGTATACAGGCATACAGCACTGTGTAAGAAAAGTAATCTCAATAGTAATTTACCTGTAATTTTCCAAAAAATCCTACACAAAGTATATGTACTGTATTCTGAAAAGCATTGCATTACCAGTAACACTACTGTGATCAAATCAAAGTACATTTACAATTGCAATTCAAACTGTTTACAAACTGTATATTTACTGCAAAGTATGTATCACTTACATGTGCCAGGCTTGCTTGGTTCTAGGAAATAAAATAACTAAAAGAATATTTTTATACAAAAACAATTGGTCTGAAGTTCAGTCTTTGAGTGTGTGAATTCATTTGCAGACTGAGTGTGTACAACAAATGCTTAATACTGTCCTCTGATAAAGCCTTACCGCTCGACCACACTACCACAAATAGAGAGTGAGGTGCTATCTACTTTACCTCTGCCTACCTTTTGGGTCCCACTGCACTCTGTGCACACTATACCTCACTTTGGTATAGTATATACAGAGCCAGCTTCCTACACCTGTGACAAGCAATACTCATCAATTATCAATTGAACCCAAACAAAGATGCCTGGCTGCCTAGTATCAAGTCCCATAGGGGACGTCCTGCCTAGGCCATGCCACGGTCATCATGTGACTTTACAACATGAGCCTGGCAGGTTGGGGACCATGTGAATTATGGGGTTTACTGGGTGTAGGCATTGATTCTATCTTAGCCTGCTAGGATATGGCCAGGCCATGCCCACACTAGTCTGACCGTACACCTCCATCCTGTCTGAATCCAGCCCCAAGTCCAGCCTGTCTGCAGACTCTGGTGCTGACAAACTCCACTCATGACCAGTGACCGCAAGTCTGCTCTGTGGCCACATAAAGTACAGCACAATGGGTGGTGGACCTCGCAGACCATTCGCAGTCAAGGAAGGATCTTGGAGGATGTTGTTTACAGAGGTCAGACTGAGGACAGGAGTTACTCCTGCCTTTACCATGGTAAGGAAACCATGGTAAGGAGCACAGAAGGTCCGTGTATACCCCACGGTTGCATGACGGAACCCTGCATGCATTTACCTTGCATGCCTTTACACTGCAGTCAGTACCCTGACTGCAACATTACCACATGTTCCTTTACCACGCAAGTTGTTGCAATGGGCACTGGACTTTGGAATAGTATAAATTACTATTCTAACTCCAGCCAGTGTGTCAGTAGAGAAGATGCTGGACATACAATCCAACACCAGTCCAACAACGCGTCCCCTAAGCAAGTTGTTGTAATAACTTGTGTGGTAAAGGAACGCATGGTTAAGTTGCAGTTGGGGAAGTGACTACGGTGTAAAGGCACTGTGTGGTTTTGACTGTGGTGTGCAGGATGTTACCCTTCTCCATAATGTGCAGACGGAGCAGTCCAAGATCTTAATGGTCTTCTTCTGGTCCCTTACCCATCAGAACCTCCCCCCACCTAGAGAGCTGACCAGTGCTCTAAGTGGCCTAAACTCTGTCATAGGTAATAAAAATGCAGACCTTCAGCCAGGGCCCTATGAGGCTCTCACCCCCAGCTCTCTATTTAGCCAGCAGAAGAAAAATATATTTATCTGCTTCCAGGTAGACACCAGAGCTGTCATGCAGCTTTACAGGAAGTCCCCTTTGTGACATGGTGACAAAGTGACGCCGTGGATACTACTGTTTACCATTGGTGTCCCGGGGCCCAGGATACTATTTCTTTCCAGTTGAATAACCAAGCTGCTTGCCTTTAAATTTACCTTATCAATTATTTTCTTGCTTATGACTCAGGGCGATGATGCTAAAGAGCCTGTTACATGAATATCTTCTTCCTGATGTTGATTATTTTGTGTCATGTAAGGCTTTATTTTACATTTGTGTCAAGCACAAGGCTCTAGTTCACGTATACTAGGCTGCATCTTTAGTTCCAAAGGTCACACGTCTTGAAGAGGTTTCTTAGGTATGCTTCTTAGGCCACATTCCTTTTAGAGTCCCTCCATATCCTTTTCATCGTGCTTGAAGCATTAGAGCTGCCCTAGTCCTGTGAGAAGCCACACCTCTTTATGGTATCCTAAGCGGGTGTAGCACAAGTGTGAGCTCAGATCCTCGTCCCACACTAGGATCAGTCCAGCTTTCAGGAGTGCCCACATTTGTGTTGCTCATCCAGTCCAGGTGTTTCTTTGCATTCTGGGACTTGTAGTCCAGATTTAATAATGGGGTAGAAATGTGTGGCTAAATGTTGCGTGTGAGTGCAGGGTTCATATGGTACTTGGAAACTCTCAACTTCCACTAATGAGATGCAGTGGAAATGCACTGGTGGAGCCCAGGTGCGCGGAGCCTTCTGTTGCAGTAATGGCCCCTCCATGTCTCCTGGCTTGTGCGAGTACAGAAAGATCTACGTACGGCCTCACCCCTCACTGGCAAATGTGGGCTACCCCACCAACAGCGAAGGTCCAATGGGTGCAGCTAGGGGTGGGAGGGACCAGATTCAGTGACTGGTGCTCAGAGGAGGCGGGTAGCCGAATAAGAGGTGCACAGGGAGGAATAAATAGAAGGAGTATGGGACAAGGCTAAGAGGAGCTGTAGCCTCTCATCCTGTCCAGCCTGATTATTTTGGGGAGTGGCATGGACCTTGTTTTACCAATGCACCAAGTGTAGCGGAAGTGACAACATACTGTTTGATCCTCAGATTATGTCACAGGAAGTCACATCACAAGATCTTTGATCCGTAGCATCACAGGAAGTGAGAACATGGCCTCGGGCACCTCCCTCACCCCCAATGATGTCGCAGGAAATGACGTTGCTTGGACTTTGGCCTGGTATCATCACAGAAAGTGATGCCACGGAATGTGGTTGAAAAACCTTTAGCAGATACGAATGGCATACTCTATAACTAGTCAACGTTATTCAAATCCTATGCTGGGGTAATTGATATTTCACCAGAGCCTATAATAGACAAAGTTTGTGTTATTGGGAAGGAGTCCCAAGTACTTTTGCCTCCCAGATAAGGCAGCCATATTGCTGGAATTGGTGAAATACGGACTGTACTGTGCTTGAATTCCGGCTTATCGTTGAGATTTGGTTAAGGTCATTCAAATTGTGCAAGGAGTGACAAGAGAGAGCTTGTTACCGCTAGGGTTGTTGTAAATGTAGAGTTAATGTAGTGTAGTTGAGGCAGTGGTAGCTTGCGTTATATGTTTAACCTGTCAAAGCAGTGGTCCTAAGGGGGGACTCTGATAGGCCGCGGTAGTGGACTTGCCATACATGTGCACTAACAGGCACATACTTGTATTATACCACGGTGGGGTCATCCTGTTCCTTGAAAACTATCACTTCAAATAAATGCCACTCAATATATTGTTACTATTTAATTTATTGCATTTTGGAAACTATTTAAAATGGGTCTTAACCCATATCAACTCTGTATTTGAAGATACTGGGGTATATTGACAAACAAAATGGCCCAGCGCAGCTCTGCAAGCACTTTAGCTGCACCGCGCTGCGTCATTTCAAAAACACAGGGGTGCAGATTTACAAGCCCCTTGTGCCACTTTTGCGTCACTTTTCCCATGTTAAAAATGACGCAAAAGTGGGGCAAGGGCCATGTAAATAAGCCCCAGGGATGGGCCATATTTATAAGAATCCAGTGCACCCCTGTGTATTCCCCTGCGCCGGCACTAACAAAGCTGCTCAGCACCAACACAGACACCCTTGCACCATAGTGCAAGGGTGTCTGTGTTGCAGGGAGGATTGTTTATGTGCAGGAAGGAACACCTTCCTGTACATAAACAATCTTTAAAGGCAGGGCGTGGCCAGGGCACAAGTCGGGGGGTACACGCGGGTCCACAGCGTCCACCCACTATTTTCACAGGGTGAACGCCGTTCACCCTGCAAGAAGCTGAGCCCCATTGAAATGTGATGAACTTGTCCCGGCGTCATTTGCAGGCACCGGGACGCATTCAGCAGCGCCTGCAGGTTGTCTACTTTCTTTTCAGAGCAACAACCTGCAGGCAGCTGAGGGAGCTTTTCTATTTCAGACTCCAGCTGGGTCCATAACAAAAGCCGAATTTAAGGGGCCATTGGGCCTCCTTTTGTTCCACTATTCTGGCTGTGAGCTATCTGAGCGGTCACACCTAGAGGCAAGGGAGAGGAAACAAAGGCTTGCAGCTTCTTATCTCTTCACAAATACTTGAGAGGAGTGCTTTTTACTTTCTTCAATCCCTGTATATAAGGGATATGCATGCACTGTAAGAATGTTAAATGTGCTGGTATGTCCTAGTATCTACACAAATAACATTTTAAATACCATTATATTTTTTTTTTATAGCCTTAAGATTTTAAAAATGTGGACTTTGCTACCAATTAAGCAGAACAGAGTTACTGCCACGTTTCTCCTTGTTTCAGTTCTTTCCAATTTCCTTGTGGAAGAGTTTTTACAAAATAAATGTATAAGTTGAGGCTCACATTTTGCGTCAGGGATGCGTCACTTTTTCGGCACAACCCTGACGCAAAATCTTATTTGTTAAATCTCGTAATGAGCTGAAATGTACTCATGATAGACCTGCAAAACATATGTGTGAGTTGTTAAGATCTGATGTCACTTCCTGTAAGGTCATGGTTTGTGATGTCACTTCCTGTGACGCCTCGCCATGATGTTGCGCTGTGATTTCATGCGCCATGAATGTCACTTGCATACTGCCTAACTTGGTTAGTCACCCCACTTATTTTTTTAGGACTTGTGCCCTGGGCGTGGCCAAGATGGCAGTGATGTCGGACATGTTATCCAGAGCTCCGTGGAAGGTCCAACAATTATCCAGTGTTTGTCCTCTCCGTCCCGCCGAATATCCGCAGAAGGACTGCCTGGGAGCATCCAGTGGCCCGGCATGACACCCGTGGCCATATTGGTGACAGAAAACACCGAACTAGTGATGGAGCAGGGGAAACAAAATATTTTTTGTACCCCTTGAAAATTAATGACCGCATAACTAGCAATGATACTAACAATTTGAACAGCATGCATTAACCAACAAGTGCACCTTTTTAGTAAACACTACACGTGGATAATACGCTTATTTGTGCAAAATCTAATCTACTTACAAATGTGAAGTTAATTAACCTTAGTATTGTGATTTGCGTACTAATTAGAGTGAAATTGCATGATTTGTGTTGCGTAATAGAATTGTATTGTGGCAAAGAATGCAGGTGGTAAGTAAAATGGCTTTAAATGTCGCTTCTGCTAGGTAACACCTAACACAGGTCTTTAGACTGGCGGGTGGTAAACAGAAAGGCTTATTTTCGTTGTTTTAATTTCGGTTGTGTTTGTTCTTATGATAGTTCGTTCGGGCCTGCTAGGCCATGCTTCAAAAATGGCTGCTGGAAAGGATGAGATCACGTGAGATGACTAAGATGGCCTCCGCGCAAAATCGATACGGAAGCTTCAGTCACGTGAATGCGGCCTATGCCCGGAGTGAGAAATGTCAGGGTCAAGCTGACCTGCAAGGAAGTGACTGCCAAGTGTTCAGCATGTATTCCTGGGAATGGATGGGAAAGAACCGAGTGACAATGGATGAACTGAAATGTGACCATCAAAGATCGCTACAAAATGAATTGACAAGTTGGACTACTTTTGACCCCAAAGTCAGGAGACTTATTGTGTGCTTTATTGTCCCCAAACCAGTTTGAACAAGGAGGGCGATGAGGTGACCATCACCACCCCTCCAATGGACCAATTAGCGTGATTCTTGCCCCTAAGGATTGCAACTTTTATGTGTAGTAAGCCAGAGAATAGGGTATAAGAGAGTCTGCTCTTACGTGCTGCTGCTGTTGGTGTTTTTGCCATGCCGCTTCTTTATTTTTCATTTTTCCACCTTGATGCTGCGAAAGACTCTGTCATTTTGGACTTTGAACTTTGACTGGGAAAGGAACGAGATCGTTGCGGGAATTCTGCCCGGGAGGTGTGTCCGAGGAGGGTAGCGGGACAGTCAGTCAGTTTGGGAGTCCTATTCTGTGATCTGCGGTTCATCTCCCTTTGTGAACCATTCTTGTCATCGCCCCATGGCCGAGGGTAATGCATAATTTTCACTTTTCCTAAAATCTTTCTTAAATGTTTATTGATATTTAAATGTGTTTGTTTAATAAAGAATTTCACTTATTTGATTGAATAATTTTAGATAAAATTATATTCTAACTTTAAAATGAGTCCGTGGTTCTTTAAATAAAATTGTGATTTATAAAATGTTAAAGGTTTTAATTGTGATTGAGCTGGTCTTGATTACCATCAACTGACCCTACTAGTTGATCCATCGACCAAATAGCGGAGTGCCTTGATGTTTAGAACCGACAGGATCCGAAATTTATGTATATAATGTATAGATTATAATTCTGTCGTTTTCCAATAAGGTAACCCCGCTCGTCCAGCAGCTCATTTTTCCTTAGGTGAATAATCCAGAGATGGAATGAATGTATGTATGCAGTGTCATGGGCCCCACCGTCATGAGTGTTTTTTTTCTGGATTAGGGTCTTGAGGAGAAATTTATATTAGCCGCGCTGGATCAGATTTCTTGGTAGCAGAGTTATGGTTTCTATAGGTTAGATTGGTGATTATATATTATTGATTTGTTCATGTCTAACACTCTATGTTAAGTTTGTATCACGTTATATGTAAGTCGGAATTTTGAAGCTTCCGGGAAGTAGGAAGTGGACACGTGTGGCAAGAGAAGTCACATGGAATTGTGCATTGTCTGATTTCAAAATTGGTGATAACACAGAACTGTGTTATGATAGGGAAATTTCACGTATGAGTTGTATTTGACAGAAATAGCAACAGGTTTTCTTGTGAAACTTTGGCCTTAATTCTCAGGAGCAGTATAGTCTCCACATGTGTTTTCTCCCCAGAGAAATGGGTTTACCTCTTGCTTGAAAGAAGGGTAAGGTAGAGGGAAGTGCTACACTTATCGAATGAAACAGTATTCTTGTGAGTTAGAATAAAACTATCTCTTTTGTTTAGGGAAACAGACAATGGAAATGTGTTTTACGTTGTAACTAATCGATTTTACAGAAGAAGAAAAGTACCGATAAATTTTGTAAAGGAGGGGTCAGCAGAAACAGGAGTAGAGCTGACATCAACAAAGACCGCGCTGGTATTGGCCAGTTGTGGAGGAACGAAGAGCTTCTTGATTGGTGCGTTAGTGTGAAGACGCGCTGGTATTGGTTGGCGTGAGAGTGACGTAAAGCTTTCGGATTGGTGCGTTAGTGTGAGACGCGCTGGGATAGGTCCGAATAGCCGAGCAGTAGAAAGAACAGAATAAGTTGTGTGAATTCGTGTTGGGAAAAGAGCAGTGAAATATGGCTTATTATGAGTATGGTAGAGAGAAACCGTCATGGTTTGCAAAGATTAAGAACTTTTTTAAGAAAGACAAGAAGGTTGTGACTAGGGAAGGAGAAGTACTTCCTCCGCCGAAAACGCCAGCATCTCATATGATGTTGAAATATGGCTATCATACTTGCATATGGTTGGAAAATTGGGCGAAATATACCCAAGGCGATGGAGTATTGGCATTTCCAGAAAATGGTTCGTTTAGCACAGCAGTACTACGAAATTTGAGAGAAAAGATGATGAAACTTGAACTGAGACCTAGACCGACACAGTTCGAAGCATTAAGTGAATGGGAAGATGAGATGTATGAAAGAGAAAGACAAAGAGGTACAAAGAATTTTAGTTTAGTTCATGGAAGAGTATGGGGATTGAATCATGAAGACAGGATGAGACGATGGCGGTATGCTAATATGACGGATGGCATGTTTCCTGTCAGAACAGTTGAAGAATTTACTGGAAGAAAGTGTGCGGAGAAAAAGAAACATGCAGTAACGGAGAGATATGGGTATGGAGTTAGCGACACAGAGGATGAGTTGCTGGAGGACATTTTAATTAAAAGACCCCCTCCATACCAACAGGATTCTGCGGTGGTGACACCAAATGCACCGCCAATGAGAACTGTAATAAATCAAAGCCCCGAACAAATGTCTGAAATAAATAGTCCATTAAATAAACTAGAAACACCACAGACTGTGAAACATGAGAATGGTAATACTGCTGAATTAGCCAGAACCACAAGAGAATTGACTGAAAAGATAAGAGAACTGACAAAGAATATGGAAGCTGTGACTGTGCCAGTAACTATAGGGCCAGTAATCCCCGTATTTGAGAATCAAAAGATAAACGAACATTCCTTAACGATTCCATTAAATTCCAGTATGCAAAAAGAAAGAGAAGGAATAATTCTAGAAAATAGAGAGAAAGAAGATTCTGTTGGTCCATTTAGGTCAAGTCCACCTGTAAATTTGACGATTAATGAGAGTCCGATAAATAGGATTCCTATGGGAACTGAGTCAGGAATTGAAACTCCGGAGAGAAGTGTAAATTGGGCAGAAATAAATAAAACCCCTGTGGGTCCGACTGCAGAGGAATTAAATTATTGGGTGCGGAACTTGTAGAAAAAGGATGCTGAACCACAACCTTTGGATGTGGTCAGATAAAAAATAGATATGGAGGAATTGATTCTAGGGACTATTGGTACCGATAGATTGAAGTCGTATCAAGATGACGAGTTAATGTTTATGTGTAAAAGCATCACTTGGAGAGCTAGGAACATGCATGAAAAACTGGAAGAAACGGCAAATGAATTAGGAGTAGAGTTTGCAAAAATTAGAGGATTGCAGAAACCGTATAGGGTAGATTTTAGTGAGAAGGTTATAGAAAATCTGAACACTTCAGGACGATTAACCCAGATCAAGGAACTGATTGTGCTACTGAGAAAATGGGGAGGTGTAGATAAATGGAGAAGTAGGTGGATAAGGAGAAAAGAGGGAACGACTGATAAAGCATCGTTGGCTTTTCCAGTAAAAGAGAAAGAACTAACAGTAATAGAGTGTCCAATGAGAGAAACTCCAGGAGGAAGTTATGTACATGTCCCATGGTCCAGACAAGATATATTGTCATTTACAAATGATTTTCCAAGATTGAGAGAAAAGCCTGTAGAATGGTATAGACAGGTAGAAAGGTTTGTAAAAGTTTCAAAGGTATTGTGGGAAGATTTGGATGGACTGTTTGAGATTGTTGTACCTGCAGATTTATGGACAGAGTGTAAAATTACGATTAATTGGCTGAAGGAAGAATATCCTATAGATGCGAAAACAGGAGCTCCAGGTTCAGAAGTAATGAGAAAATATGAACAGGCAATCACGTTTCTGAAAAATAAAATCCCACCAAAAGAAACGGACTGGTAAAGATTGATAGAACAACTCAGGAGAGTAAGGAATCTGTACATGCCTATTACGAAAGACTACTCTTAGTATTTAAGCAGTATAGTGGATACGAGAATTTGAGTGAAAAGGACATGAGTCATTTTGTGTATAGATTTGTATATGGTCTGAGACCTGAGATAAGTGAAATGATTAAGCAGCATATGTTGTGTTGGCAGAATAGCACAGTAGATGAAGTATTACGGTATGCAAAATATTGCAGTGATGATATTGAGTGTAGACAGCGTAAACTCAAGGAAAAGGCAATGTGGGCACAAGTAAAGGTGGCAGAAAAACAAGAAGCTCAGTTGGATAATCAGTCTAATGATTCAGGACAGACAAAGTCCAAACCGAATATTGGTAAGGGAAAGGGTCAGATGAGTATAGAAGAAGCTAAAAAGAAATGGCCATGTCATAATTGCGGAAAATTAGGGCATTGGAGAAACGAGTGTAAATAATGCAGAAAATCAATCATTGAATCCACAGGTGCAGAATGAGGTGAGTTACCAACAACCGCAACAACCGCAGGTAGTTACTCAACAGTATCGGGTGCCGCAACCACCTCTTCCAAAGAGTGTAAATCCTCAAAGATACAGTGCAGAGGCAGGATTCTACGGAGGAGAGCAGGTAACAAAATTGCCGCGCGCAGCTGCAGTTTCGCAGTATTGTTTACGGCAGGATGGAGATGAATCGGATGAAAGTTTATGACGGTGCCTAGGAGAGGAAGAAGAGTGCGTGCTTGGCGCAACTCTAAAGGTCGATCAGTCAGGTCCATTTGTGGATGGAAAAGGTAATGGTGTAAATGTTACATTCCTTGTGGACACTGGTGCTACCCGTTCTACTGTTAGATCAGTGGAGATTCCAGACCTTCCTCTCTCAGGAGAATACATCCAAGTTGTAGGTGTTTCAAACAGGCAGATTAAAACCCCTCTTACGAAACCAATAGAGGTGGAAATTGGACCCTTCAAAGAAATGCATCGCTTTTGGTGTGTGATTGTAGTCCTGTAAATTTGTTAGGACGCGATCTCCTTTGCAAAATGAATTGTACCATCTACTGTACCCCAGACGGTATTGCTTTTCAGACTCCAGATGAGGATGTTCTGTATAAAATGACAATGGCAGAACTAGAACCAGGAGTGAATGATATGTTTCCTGTGTTTGATGCGGAGAAAATCCCAATTGAATTGAAAGGAATAGTCAGGTCTGATGTATGGGATTTTATAGGCGAAGATATTGGACTAATGAGAGGAGTTGATCCTGTAAAAATCACTGTAAGAGAAGGGACGAATTACCCAAATACCCCGCAGTATAAATTAACGCCAGAAATTATTGAAGGAATAACACCAGTAATTAATAAGATGATTGAACAAGGGATTGTGAGAGAAATAATGAGCAGTCCATGTAATTCTCCTATAATGGGATTGAAAAAGCCAAATGGAACATATAGGATAGTACAAGATTTGAGGAAGGTAAACAAGATTGTTATTCCTTGCTGTCCAATTGTACCAAACCCTGCTGTGATACTATATCAAATTCCACATGATGCAGAATGGTACACAGTCATTGATTTGTGCCATGCATTCTTTTCTATTCCATTACACCCTGACAGCCAGCCATTATTTGCTCTCCGGTTTGGAGAGAGTATCTTGGCATGGTGCCGAATTCCTCAAGGGTATACAGAAAGTCCTTCTATTTTTAATCAGATTCTGAAGAAATCCTTAGAAGATTTAAAAATGCCTGAAAAATCTGTGATGGTCCAATATATTGATGACCTATTAGTGGCATCAAAGACCAGAGAAGCATGTGTTACGGACACAATTGCTTTATTGAATCATTTGGCAGAAGGAGGACACAAAGGGGCATATTAGCAACAACTTGCGATATTTATCGTAAACAGCGCTTAGCGCGATTTGTTTTATCGCCGCCTATCGCTGGATTTAATCACGGAGATAACGCAGTATTACCAACGTTTATCTCCACGGCGATAAAAAATCCAGCGATAGCGGCGAATCCCATCTTCAACGTGAGATTACCAGCGATAAAAATCCTATCGCTAAGGAAATCTTGCTAATAGGCAGGTGGGGACTTAGCCATAGAATCCACCTCCCATTGACTATTATGGCTAAGTCAGGTTTTTACCAGGTGTAAAATCCTGCCGCTAATCGCGGTTAGCGCGCGTTTCTTTATCGCATCGCGGGTATTGCTAATAGGCGATAGCTGTGTTAGCGACTGCTTTCAGTCGCTACCAGTTTGGGTACGCCCACTTTGCATGTCATTAGCGATAAATATCGCTGACATGCAGAGCGGGCCCCAAACCGGTCGCTATCGCCTGGAAGCTGTCGCTAACTGCTGTTAGCGACAGCTTGCTAATAGGGCGATAAAAATATCGCCGCTTTAGCGGCAAAAAGTGCCGCCAAGGCGGCGATAAAGCCCTTGATAATATGCCCCAAAGTGTCCCCATCAAAACTGCAATTTTGTCAACAAGAAGTACAGTACCTAGGTCATAAGATTGAGAAAGGGATGCGAAAGGTGACAACAGAAAGGATAAGGATTATCAAAGGAATGAGAGCCCCAATGACACAGAGAGAGGTGAGAATGTTTCTTGGAATGGTTGGTTATTGCCGACAGTGGATAAGTGGATTTTCATTGATTGCATAACCTTTACAGCGATTGACAAAGAGGGATGTCAAAGATCCGATTGAATTGAATGAGGAAGAAGTGAAGGCTTTCGAAGAACTGAAAACAAGTTTGTGTGAAGCCCCTGCGTTGGGAATGCCTGATTATGAAAAAGAATTTGAGCTGTATTGTAGTGAGAGAGACGGATGTGCACTTTCAGTATTAGTGCAAAGGCATGGAAAAATGAAACGACCAATTGCCTATTTTTCAGCTGTTTTAGACCCGGTAGCAAAGGCGTTGCCTGGATGTCTGAAAGCAGAAGCTCCTACTTGTGTGAGTCTGGAACAGAGTGAAGGCATTGTGATGGGATATCCTTTGAGAGTGTATGTGCCACAATCTGTTGAAATTCTCCTGAGCAGAACGAAAACCCAATTCATGACGCATAGTCGGCTGACTAGGTATGAAAAGGTGATCTTGGGTGCAGACAATGTAACCATTGCAAGATGCACAAGTGTGAATCCTTCAACTTCACTGCCAGATGAAGTAAATGCAGAATGCAAAAATGAGGTTGATCATAAGTGTTTGGACGTGCTTGAATTTTGCACAAAACCTCGCCCTGATATAAGGGATGAACCTTTAAAGGAGTCAGACTATGTGATGTTTGTAGACGGGTCATGCTTGAGAACAAGTGAAGGAGTTTTAAGTGCTGCGTATGCTGTGTGTACGGTGCCAACCATAATTGAAGCATCCTGTTTGAGAGGAATTTCGTTCAGCCCAAGTTGCTGAGCTGATTGCTCTGATTCGAGCATGCAAACTGGGAAAGAACTTCCGAATTACTGTGATCACAGATAGCCAATATGGCTTTGGAGTGGTTCACGATTTCGGACAGATATGGTCCCAGAGGGGATTCCTGACTTCTTCAGGGTCTCCTATTAGGAATGGTGAGTTTGTGAAGTTGCTTGAGGCGATACAGCTGCCAAAACAGATTGCAGTGGTGAAATGTGTGGCTCACAAAAACGGAACCGACTACACTGCAGTGGGTAACAAATTCGCTGACGAATTAGCTCAATATTGTGCCCGAAATATGACCTCAATGAATCGAAGAAGGGAAAAAGAAAATGTTTCCTGTCCCTTGCTGTTTACTAACACGGTTGAAACCTGGGATGAGGTAAAACAATTACAAGAAGAGGCAGGTGATGAGGAAATAGATGTTTGGATAAAGGCAGGTTGCAGACAAAGAGAAGAAGATGAAGTGTGGGTTTATAGAGATGAAAGACCAGTTATGCCTGATAGCATGATCTCTAACATGGCACGGATGTTCCATGGACAAGCACACATTGGTAGGGATGCCATGATCAGACTTTTCAGACAGACCTGGTACAACCCAAAATTTAGAGCTATAGCTGAAAGCCTTTGTCAAAGATGTCTTATATGCCAACAGATAAATCCTGGAAGGAAGACAGTAGTGAGCCTGGGAACAATAGGACGTGAAGGAGGTCCTTTTACCAGAATGCAATTAGATTTTATTGAAATGCCCCCGAGTAACAGATTGAGGTATGTCCTGGTGGTCGTCTGTTTGTTTTCTCGTTGGGTGGAAGCCTATCCGACAAGAAGGAATGATGGAGTTACTGTAGCTAAGCTCCTACTGAGAGAGTTCATTCCTAGATACGGCTTTCCAGTAACGATCGAAACAGATAGAGGAACACATTTCCAGAATGAAATCATTCAATTGATATGTGAAGCACTAGACATTCAACAAAAGCTGCACTGTGCCTACAGACCAGAGGCTTCTGGAGTGGTAGAGCAAGTAAATGGTACAATAAAGAATAGGCTAGGGAAAATGTGTCAAGCCACAGGACTCAAATGGCCCGATGCCTTGCCACTGGTGCTGATGACCATAAGAAGTATACCGGACAGAAAAACAGGTCTGAGTCCTCATGAAATAATCATGGGACGAGCAATGAGACAAGCACACGTACCTGTCAACAAACTGCTGACTATAACTGATGATCTCGTATTGGACTATTGCAAAGGATTGGCTGATGTGGTACATTCTGTGTTTCATCAGGTTGGAGCGGATGCGACCACTCTTGAAAGAAAACCAGCTCATGATTTGAGTCCAGGAGACTGGGTCCGCATAAAAGTCCACAGAAGAAGAAACTGCCTGGTTCCACGCTGGGATAAGCCACGTCAAGTGATACTGGTGACAACGACTGCAGTAAAGTGTGCAGGTGTGAAAATTTGGATTCATGCCAGTCATACCATCAGAATTCCAGATCCTGAAGCTCGACCTGTAAGTCGACATCTGGAAATATCAGATACTAGTTCAGCATCTGAAGCAGAGACTGAAGTAATCAAAGTTCCAGATCTTGAAGCTCGACCTGTAAGTCGACATCTGGAAGAATCAGGTACCAGTTTGACAACTGAAGAAGAAACTGAAACAATCAGAGTTCCAGATTTTGAAGCTCGACCTGAAAGTCGACATCTGGAAATATCAGATACCAGTTCGGCATCTGAAACAGATCAACCTGAAACCAGTGAAAATCAAAAGGAAGAATCCGAAAAAGAGAGAACTGATATTGAGACAGGAGAAACTGAACTAGTAAACAGTGACAATGAACAACCAAGTACAAGTTATGGGGAAATTCCTCCGGAAATTGTAGAAGTAACTCAAGAAAAACAAGATTCAGATAGAAAGATTGGGAAAATTGCGGATGAAACATGAGGAGGGTCAGATTCAGAATCACAAGCAGAAAAAAACCAGGGAGAATTGATTTTAGATAGAGAGATTGGGGAAATTGCGGAAGAAACACGAGGAGGATTAGACTCAGAATTTCAAGCAGAAGAAACACCAGAAGATTCAGATTCGGACAAAGAGACTGAAATCATAAAATTCAAAGTTAGAGGAAGTGAAGTAAGATCTGAGACAGAATCTGAAGAAAGTGAAGAGGAAAGAAAGCAAAGAATAGGACCAAGAAAGAGAACTTGGAGAGCAGAACGAGAAGAAAAAGAAAGTGAACTGAAACGACCAAGAAAAGGAGACCATTGGCCCAACGAAATTAAAAGACTGAGATATAAAATAATAAATTTGAACAAATATAATGCAGAACAAGTAAATGAGATAACAAATCAAAAGGGACAAAGAAAGACAAGTGAAAGAGAGTTGCAGAGACCAAAAAGAATGAAAAGACCTAACTTGAAATACAAGTCACCTGAATGGTTATACATAGCACTATCTGACATTAAAGAAGTGGATAGTAGTCACGAAAACCCAGACCAAGACTGTGAACAAGTGGATGGGAGTGAACTGCATAAATCCTGAAAGGCAAAGAAAGAAAACCGGACTAGACACACAAACTGATAAAGTCAAAAGAAAAAATTCTGAAAAACCGAAAGGTGTGCCAAACAGCAGTTGATCCTAATCAACGCTAAGTCATTTGAGGTGTGGAAACACATTTTCTGTACATATAATTAGAAAATATTTCAACATGGTAGACACTGAGAATAGAAGACATAGATGTGAGTTTTTCCGTAGATGGTGTAGGATGTGTTTCTATTGTACAGGTTTACTAATGTTTATTTGGCTCATTCTAGCAATAATAATTCCACTTAGATTAGTTGTAGAGAATACATCTGCAATCATGAATTACACGAGTAGTGATAAGAAACCTAACATAAAGAATACTGCAACACAAATAGATAGTACTGATATTCATAGGGATAAGTCAATAACTGATTTCTCCAAGAATGTCTTCACGAAGCTTTTGTACGAATATGTGGAGACAATGGATGTAAGAGATTGTTATGTCTGTATGCAGTTACCTGCGTCTGTAACAGAAGGTGTGACATATCATCACCTTCCTTTGACGTATGGAATAACTTGTAGTGTTTTAGCTAGTTTATTTTATAAAACAGGTAAATTGGAATATTACTACACTGACACAGATGACATTTTTGCTAAAGTTCCCATAATCCCTGAACTAAATAAAGTGAAGTTCGCAAAGGTTTTTGGAGAATTTTTCTTAGAAACAAAAGAATTAACCTTAGAATATGTATTTAGACATAATCTTACTTGTGGGTTAAGAAAGGAAGAAAAGATTTTCTTAGACATGGTAGAAGACAGAAGGGCTAAGTTTCAAAGAAAGGTAGCAGGAGAAAAGATAAAACCCCCACCTCGGGCGTTCGAAGAGGGAAACTATGACAAAGGTGAAACAAACGCAGCTATGGTTCTAGATTGGCCCCAACATGGAAAATTGTGTATTAGTAGGGATAACGCAGTATATGATAACTATTTCGTGGGTTCTAATGAGTGCCGAGATACATACAAAATTCTAGGGGGATGGGGATTCAAAGGAGGAAAAGATCCAGTATTTCCAGGGATTTAGTATATTTGCGGAAATAGAGCTTATTATAGGTTACCGGACCATTGGTACAGAACATGTTATTTAGGCCTGGTCTTTCTAAAGATTTTTCATGTAGAAAGAGGAACAAAAGGAATTCACGAGATAGGTAAACCTTTAACACACAGAAGGAGGGAAAGTTTCTCAGAAATAATAGGTGACATTTTTGGAGCATTAATACCAGCAGTGGGTATATCTTTGAATGCATACAAAATTCGGAAATTGTCTACAGTAGTAGATCGTTTATCAACAAATACTGCTGGAGGGTTCTTAATGGTAAATACCGAAATGGTTGCCATGAGAGCTATGGTAATGCAAAACCGACTTGCCCTTGACATTCTTTTGGCAAAAGAAGGAGGAGTCTGTGGAATGCTGAAGATACAACATTGTTGCACTTACATTCCAGACAAAAGTGAAAATATACGGAAGTATATAAAGAACATTACTGATTTGCATAAAGAAATTACCCCACTGGAGGTTGAAGGTGCTTGGGAGAGACTTGGTAAGAGTTTTTCCTCAATGAAGAAATGGTTCACCGAAATAGGTAGTTCTCTTATTGGGAAAATATTAATTCCAGTAACCTTAGTAATAATAATAATATTAATGTTGAGATTAGCATATGTGTGTATTAAAAGAAGAAAGAGACAAAATAAGGCAAAAAGAGAAAAACAAAGAAAGAGAATGAGAGATGGGAAAGATTGAATTGGAAGAATTTAAAGAGAACATGTACAAAAGGTCTAAAAGACAAGATGAAAAGGACACAATTGTCTAAACTAACAAATGCAAGTGGACAAGAAACATTTATCTGATAAATTTTGTAGGATATGTTTTGGTGGTGATATTAAAAATCACCAAAGGGGGAAATTGATGGAGCAGGGGAAACAAAATATTTTTTGTACCCCTTGAAAATTAATGACCGCATAACTAGTAATGATACTAACAGTTTGAACAGCATGCATTAACCAACAAGTGCACCTTTTTAGTAAACACTTCACGTGGGTAATACGCTTATTTGTGCAAAATCTAATCTACTTAAATGTGAAGTTAATTAACCTTAGTATTGTGATTTGCGTACTAATTAGAGTGAAATTGCATGCTTTGTGTTGCGTAATAGAATTGTATTGTGGCAAAGAATGCAGGTGGTAAGTAAAATGGCTTTAAATGTCGCTTCTGCTAGGTAACACCTAACACGGGTCTTTAGACTGGCGGTTGGTAAACAGAAAGGCTTATTTTCGTTGTTTTAATTTCGGTTGTGTTTGTTCTTATGATAGTTCGTTCGGGCCTGCTAGGCCATGCTTCAAAAATGGCTGCTGGAAAGGATGAGATCACGTGAGATGACTAAGATGGCCTCAGCGCAGAATCGATACGGAAGCTTCAGTCACGTGAATGCGGCCTGTGCCCGGAGTGAGAAATGTCAGGGTCAAGCTGACCTGCAAGGAAGTGACTGCCAAGTGTTCAGCATGTATTCCTGGGAATGGATGGGAAAGAGCCGAGTGACAATGAATGAACTAAAATGTGACCATCAAAGATCGCTACAAAATGAATTGACAAGTTGGACTACTTTTGACCCCAAAGTCAGGAGACTTATTGTGTGCTTTATTGTCCCCAAACCAGTTTGAACAAGGAGGGCGATGAGGTGACCATCACCACCCCTCCAATGGACCAATTAGCGTGATTCTTGCCCCTAAGGATTGCAACTTTTATGTGTAGTAAGCCAGAGAATAGGGTATAGGAGAGTCTGCTCTTACGTGCTGCTGCTGCTGTTGGTGTTTTTGCCATGCCGCTTCTTTATTTTTCATTTTTTCACCTTGATGCTGCGAAAGTCTCTGTCATTTTGGACTTTGAACTTTGACTGGGAAAGGAACGAGATTGTTGCGGAAATTCTGCCCGGGAGGTGCGTCCGAGGAGGGTAGCGGGACAGTCAGTCAGTTTGGGAGTCCTATTCTGTGATCTGCGGTTCATCTCCCTTTGTGAACCATTCTTGTCATCGCCCCTTGGCCGAGGGTAATGCATAATTTTCACTTTTCCTAAAATCTTTCTTAAATGTTTATTGATATTTAAATGTGTTTGTTTAATAAAGAATTTCACTTATTTGATTGAATAATTTTAGATAAAATTATATTCTAACTTTAAAATGAGTCCGTGGTTCTTTAAACAAAATTGTGATTTATAAAATGTTAAAGGTTTTAATTGTGATTGAGCTGGTCTTGATTACCATCAACTGACCCTACTAGTTGGTCCATCGACCAAATAGCGGAGTGCCTTGATGTTTAGAACCGACAGGATCCGAAATTTATGTATATGATGTATATATTATAATTCTGTCGTTTTCCAATAAGGTAACCCCGCTCGTCCAGCAGCTCATTTTTCCTTAGGTGAATAATCCAGAGATGGAATGAATGTATGTATGCGGTGTCATGGGCCCCACCATCATGAGTGGTTTTTTTCTGGATTAGGGTCTTGAGGAGAAATTTATATTAGCCGTGCTGGATCACTAGCAGACGGCCTGACATGAGCCACGTCCCGGCTGGGCCTATGTGATAGTTATCTGCCAGTGGACTGATGCGGGCTGCAGGGTGAGCCCCTTCTGATCTCCATCGGAGGGACACAATGAGAGCGCACGGATCGCGGGGGCCCACGATCGCTGTCTATTCGGCACGGAGCCCCAAGAACTGCGGGCGTCCTGCTCGCCCTGCTCCTGGCCAGCGCTTGAGAGCAACGGAATCTGCAAAGGCACTGAGAGCGTCGCGGCCACTGCCCTCACTCAGCACGGGGCCCCGGGAGACATCCAGGGCTGGAGTCGGGGGTACAGGCGGGTGGACGGCGTCCACCCACTATTTTCACAGGGTGGACGCCGTCCACCCTGCCAAGAATTTGAGCCCCACTCTGAAATATGCTGAACTCGTCCCTTTGCAAGTTTGCGACACCGGGATTCATTCAGCAGCGCCTGCTCATTATCTGCTTTCCTTCCGAGCAGCAACGTGCAGACGGGGAGGGGGGTTTTGTCATTTGAGACTCCAGCTGGGCCATAACAAAGGCCAAATTTAAGGGCCCATTTGGCCTTCTTTGTCCAAGTATCCAGGCTGGGGGCTGCCTGTAGCCTCACACCTAGATGTAAATGCAGAAGAAGGGAAACAAAAGCAGCAGCTTGTTAACACTTCAAAGGCGCATAAGAGAGGCACGATTTTGACTTTGTTCAGACCCCCATATATAATAGATATTCATGCACTGTAAGAATGTCAGATGCATTACTCTGTCCCAGTGCAAAATAACAATTTAAATACCAGTATTTTGTATTTGTTTTACAGTGCTATACATCCCAATGTAGGGTGCCAGATCACTTTACAGCAAACCTACATATTATATTGTCAATAAATCGCACAAGTTTGTAAATCATTGTACAGGATGTGTTACATAAGACAGTGAGGGTTACTGGGTGTAGGGGTCACATATCATCCTTCATAGCTCACTGTGCTATACTAGAAGGATTACAATGCAACTGCATGTAACAAAAGGATCTCTGTGTTCAAAGCAGTAACCTACTTACCTATCTACATAAAATAAAATCTGCCATCTGCATGTTACATGTTGTGCTTTGCAGGAGGCGCATTAACCCTGTATGCTACATTAAGTCAAAACAAGGACTAGACAAAAACAGATCTTTCCATCAAATGTGTTAACCACCAGGCAGCTAAAGCAATCACATCTACATGGAAATGTGCTGCACATCGAATATTACGCCTGGTGGGGTAGGCTGGCAGCAGAGTTAGTTTGTCAATCCTTGGGAAAAGGAACCTGTCACGTACCGTGATGTCACTTCCTGTGATGTCACTTTCTGTGATGTCACTTCCTGTGATGTCACTTCCTGCAATGCCACGGGCCCTCCCCATGCTGAACGCCTCAAAGTTTGCCTGCAGGACATGGGCGCCCGCGGCTGCTGTTACCGATTTCTGCGGGGCCCTGAGCATTGTGGATAGCCCTGTTCCCGGCCCTTACCTGGGAACATTGAGGAGGGCTGCTACGCTGTCAGGGCCCCAGTGCCCACCACCGACTATTTCCACGTGGGCGCGGGCGAGTCCGGCTGGCTCTGCCCTGCACTGGGGACAGACTTCGGATCTGGTGTCCTACTGAAGGCGCTGATCACTACTGTACCATCAATGATCAGGGCCTGCTCACGATGAGTCACCCTACAGTGCTTCTATCCCTACCACAGCGCCTCTCTGGTGCGGGTACACCCGTGGATACCCTCCTTCTTGCCCTGGACTACGCGCAGCTTTACTGCGTTTCAACACTGGACACACAGTGTACCCCATCCACCTGATCCTTGGTTCTCAGATGCCACAACTCAGCAATGCAGGCAGTGGCCCTGGCCCAGGTAGGGAGGGCCTTGAAACTGCCGCTCCGAGGCTGGGCCTGCCGTGCATGGTGACATTTAGTGGCCCAACGCAGGATTTACCCTGAAAATTTGGCCAGCTGGCCTGAACCCATAGGGGTAACACACCACCCCGACTCCCGGGAGGGTGCAGTGTGCACATATCCCCAATCTCTTTCCGGTTTCTGTTTGTAAAGACTGCCCACCTCAGTCATCTCACAGGGACCCCGAAAAGACCTCTGACTCCGGCACGGGCCTGAATAACCCATACCAACCTGGCCTGCGGACCTGCAGGGCGCTGGTGGGTGATCCACTCACGGTCCCTCATCCTGACTGGGAAGTGTGAGCTGGCGCATTGGAAGCGCCCATGCCAAGGAGTTATCGTACCTGCTTCATTTACCCGCTGCTGCACACTGCTGGCCTGGGCCCTGGCTCATCCGGTCGCTGTGACCCTCACTCCTGGTCACTCTTGACTGCACAGTTCTCTCTGTGCGGACTGGACCGCACCAATCACTAATACTTGACTTCCTCCTTTGGGCCGGGGACAGGCTCTTGTTGGTCTTTTTGCACCCTCTGCTGATCATTGACCACACCTGCACGACCTACCTGCCCCCTGATCCGACCCACTGGACAATCGGAACATGGTGGGCTGACAGTGTGACCTGCTGGATTTGGGTGACGGCTCCAACACGGGACTTACACGCCTTTGAACCCCCCGTTTGGGCGTTGCACTGAGCTCAACCATGCCCTTGACCACCCACTGGTCGGGACAACTCGCTGACCACACACCAAGGGATGCAGCATATGCAACTGTGGTGTGCATCATCCTCTGAAGCTCCTCTAAGTGGCCCACACCATTCTATGGACATGGTGAAACCCAAAGGCGCCAAAACGCAGCACGGGTGGAGAAGACACTGAAATTGAACCCGACCCTGGGGGTCAGAACCCTCAGTAGCCTTCAACAACTTGAAAATACCCTCCAGGCTCACTCCATGCAGTTTGACAAAGTAGTCTAGGCTATTTTGTACACTAAGGGGGATATTCTCAAGAACGTGCGATAATCATCGCCAAAATAGGTTAACGCAAGTATACATATCGCCGTCTATCGCAGGAAAATAACCCCGTGTCAAAGTGGCATTCACAACACGGGCCGTAACATGCGATAGTACCCCGATAACGCGGCAAATGTCCGTGATAACACTACCGGGACGGCGATAAAAACCACAACCCGAACGTGAAAAAAGTTGCGATGGGCCCAACCGCGATAGAAAGATCGGCGACAAGCAGCGCCAGGCTTGCAATACCCACGTCAGGCGGGTAAGATCACCATAAAAGCAGCAAAAAACCCAGAAAGAAATCAAAAAGACATAACAACTGCGAAGCACGATGGAAGGAGCTGGAGCAAGTATAAAGGACAACCCGAACCCCACAAGCCCCACGGAGGACCAGCCTGGGACCTCGGGGCCAGGGAAGGGCAAGGAGAAGAAGAAGAGGAAGACGCAGTACAGTCTGCAGGAAAACAGGAAAACAGGATCCTGATTACGGAGGTGACACTCCCACCATCCAATTGCCATTGGTGTAATTGACAGCACTAAATGTTGCACATACACCTGTCAGAGCGATGTGCCAATGCAGAGGAGTGACATGCACACAGGGAATGTGACTAGGAATTAATTTATTTGCACATGCTGTGCCTGTGGTCATTTTGACCTGTCCCATGATTGCAAAGGACAGTCCCCATGTGACGTGCCTATGTGAAGAAATTGTGAATAATAGTGTCCCTTCGGGCCATCCCAGCTGCTGCTGCACCGGGGTGTGGTCCACCTGCCTCATCTTCATCATCGTCCGGTGCATCAGGCACTTGGATCCATAGGGCATTGGTGCGTGCACATATGTTGTGCAACACCCAACATGCAATGATCATCTTGCACACTATTTGCGGGCTGTATAGGAGTCTTCCACCTGTGATGTCCAGGCACCTGAAACGTGACTTCAACACGCCAAATGAGCGCTCCACAATGCCCCTGGTGCGTATGTGGGCCGCATTGTACTGCCTCTGGGCCTGGGTGTTCGGGGCTCGGAAGGGTGTTTTCATCCACGGGCAGAGTGCATATCCTTGATCACCTGTGACAGGGGAGAGAGATGTGTCAATCGGTGGTTCGGCATTCTGTGTTGGCAGGCTCATCAGTATATTGGTGTGTGATGTGTGGTACTTTGGGATACATGTCTGACATGTCTTGCATGTGGCAAATGAGCGGCATCCATGTGTAGTACGTTGCCTCACATTTGCTCCTCACTCCCCCCCGAGCCTATTTACTTGTGTGCGCTGCGCGGTTGCAACACTTGCACTCCTAGGACACAACATTGTCATGACTGTCTGCGCATGTCTACAAGCCTGACAATGACACTGATATATTGGTCGTTGAAGCTGGTCATCCACGTGTGCGTAGGCCTATGGTCGGGACATGGAGGGAACAGAGACACACGCAGTAGTTGCATAGGTGGCCTTCCCGGAAGTGAACCACGCCCTGAGCCCCGGCCTTTGATTATCACTCCTACGCTGGCCCAGCCCACTCCGCTTACGCTTACAGGGGGGGACGACATGGCTACATGTCCAGGGTCTACCCCACTGCCTGAGGTAACATGGTAGCGCCCACTGTCTACGACACTACAAACACCAGAAGTATATGTCCACATGGACATGTCTGTGCTCTGCATACTTAAGTATGTCCAGCACATCCCCTCCACACTTGGCATTGTGTACATTCTGATTCATGGGTCACTTGCCTCCCTCACACATACTTGGTTTCCGCCTCTCACCACATACTGCTATTGTGTGGCAGAGGTGCCATGACGTGGATGGCTTGTCTGCATGTCTGGCCCCTGTTACAACATTACCATGTGTTGTCGTGTCTGGTGGTGGGCATGTTGTTTGGCATGTTGTATGTGATGTTGTAACGTGTGCATTCCCACAGTTGTGAGTTGCATGATTGTGGAGTTGAGGTGTGTGGTGTGTTCCGTTGGTACTTACCGACGAGCAGTGCATTTCCGTAGGTGCCATCCTGGAAGCGCTGGTTGATGATGGACTGTCGGAAGATGTAGGAATCATGCACACTGCCTGGGGAGTTGGCGACGACGTTGGTGAAGAGTCCCCGGTGGTCCACTATTGCCTGCACATTGATGGAATGCGTGTGCTTTCTGTTGCGGTAATTGTGTGCAGTGTCGGCAGGGGGCACAAGTAGGACATGTGTGCAGTCAATTGCCCCCAACACGTGCGGGAAGCCAGCTATGGCGTAGAAGCCTTGCTTGGTCTCCAGCTGTTCCTGCGCAGTGTGGGGGAAGTGAAGGTACTGGGTTACCAAGCTGATGATGGCATCCAAGACAGGTGTGAGGGACTTTGATAGGGCTGGCTGTGAGACTCCTCCGACTCTGGCAGTTGTTGGTTGGAAGGTACCAGAGGCCAACAGGTGCAGCACAGCCAGCAGCTTTGTCTGCGGAGGGATGTTGGTTCTCCGCTGTGTTGGTACCGTCAGCCTGTGGGCAATGTGGGTCAGGATGAGGAGGATGGTCGTCCTTTTGAGCCTGTAGTGGGCAATGACTTCCTCTGGTGTTAAGTCCCCGAGGCTGGTGCGTTTTCGGAAGGACCACTGTCTCATTCTGCGCTGCCTCAGTGGTAGTCCCAGGGGGGGTGGTCCTGGGGGGTGGGGGACCTGGGGGGGGTGGCGGTGGGTGTTGTGGGCCTCTTGGGGCTTCGAGCTGCATGATCAGTAGCTCCATGACATGTGTTGGTCTGCCGATGTGGCTCTGGGCTGGGCTCCCTTTCTACTGCAGGTTGTCGTCCTGCTTACCACCAGTAAAAGGCAGGTGTTAAATCCCTGCTGCTAACGCGCCTTATCGCCTGTTTTTGGGTCGCATCGCAGTTCGGGCTGCTCATTGAGAATATCGCGTAGTGGTGTTTTCGTGTGTTTTTGACGGGAACGCCTACTCTGCATATCATTAGCATTAGTTGTCGCTCTCATCCGTGGCGATGTTTTTTGCGGCAGCTATCGCTGGTGAACTGGCGATATGGGAAGTTTGCACCAGCTTGGGAATAGGGCGATGAATCCATCGCCACTTTTGCCGCGCTAAAGTGCCGTTGAATCGGCGATAAGTGCTTGAGAATATGCCCCTAAGACCTCACTGGAGGCTCGCATCGACTCAGTTTCAGTGGAGGTAAACCTACTGCGAGCCAACCACCACAAGCTGAAGGACCACGTGGAAGAAACCGAACCCGTGCTGGCAGTCCAGGTGGAGTCGGAGGAGATCGTCTTACACCGCTGAGCGGATGATGCTGAAGGCAGGTCCAGGAGCAACAACATTTGCCTGATGGGCTTCCCTGAACGCACAGGGGGCCCAAGTGTGGAGCTGTTCTTGGAAGAATGGCTGGTTCAGAATGTCCTTGAAGGCAAGGTGCCGAACTTCTTCTCGGTTGAGATGGCACACCGTGCCCCAGGCCGCCCACCCCCCCTCCTTGGAGCTCCTCCACGCCCCATCATAGCACGTCTCCTCAACTGCCAGGACCATGACCTGCTGCTGCAGCTCTTCCGCACCAAAATCCCATGGTCTTACAAGAATGCTCAGATATCAGCATATCCCAATTTCACCATGAAAGTGCAGTGTTGTCGTGGGGCATACTCCCGAGTCCAACAACGCCTCCGGGAACTGAACTTCAAATATGCGCTTTTGTTCCCTGCCAAACTTCATGTCATTGACGGGGGCAAAACTCTTATTTTCCAATCACCAGAGGAGGTCTGGACATGGCTACATGCAAGGGAACTGTTGCAGCCGATACCCCCGGAACAAACTGATGATGACTGGCTAGTTCTCAAAACACGGTGCTGCAGACGTCGTCCTCCTGGAACATGGCCTACCAAAGATCAAGCAGCGGAGGAGCAGGCCCCTGCAGAGGCAGAGGGCTCTCTCCATAGCATCAATTCCTTTGCCTCCCTTCAGGACAGACACCCTTCGGAGTCGGGATGGGATTCGGGTGGTTCACACTTCTCATCAGGTGGGGTTCAACATGGACTGAAAGTCACCCCAAGGTCAGCAGATGACTTGTAAGTATGGGGCCAACGCCGTGGCTACGGCCCAGCGCTGGGTGGTTTTCTCATGACACTTGCTACCACCTTGAAGGTAAGACACCAATATGCGGTCCGCCCGGGTACGAGTAGGTGTCATTGACGGAGGAGTGCTGAGCCAAGGTTACTACAAGCCCCTCCACCCTGGCAGTCCATGAGGCACAGCGTTGCCAAAACAGAAATACTACGAGTCTGATATCAACTGTATGTATTTAATTTTGGTGCTCACACATTAGGTGTGCACCTGTTCTTTATTATATTATTTCTTTAGTATAGGATTGTTTTTCTCACAGAGTGGTACGCATGGGGCTGGTCCCCATGTGGTCCTGAAGAAGAGGTTTAGGGGACACCTCGAAACATGTAGACCAAATACTAGGGATAGTATACACATAACAGTTACACATCCTCCCTACTATTAACCCCTTTTTATCCATACCAACTAGGAGCAGGAATAAATTAATCGCTCACTAGCTAGGTATTTTTAGCATCACCATCACCACTCCCCCCAACACTGCACTACACATTTTTTCACAAAAAGTGCTCCTACGTAGTTCCGCAAGTTGCAGCACGCCCCAGACAGTAGCTGTCATTGCTATTCTAGTACACCGGCCGAAGAAGACCCCCCCCCACCCAGACGCCATGCCACCCACAAGCTCCTACGTGGACTCTTTGTTTAAATGCCTTTTTGTCTGTTCTCTTACCCTTAATGTTGCCTTTTATGAATAGTTTGGGTGGTGTTTTTTTAGATGGGCCCTTAGAGGGCAACTGTCCTGGGTGGAGGGGTTGTGTTCTTCACTATTATGATTTCACGAGCTGCTCTACTAGTGTCCAAGATGATACTAGCCACTTGCCAGCATGCCATGGGTCCACACAGCACTTCCTGGGCACTAATAGGTTGGCTTAGGGGTGGGATGGGGAATTGCGCACCCCCTCTTCTTGTTGAATGGTATGACTCACAGGGCTAGCACACAGGCTGACACACATGTTCCCCAATATCACATCATTACCTGGAACGTGCGGGGTATGGCCACACCAACACAGCATTACCACATTCATGCTTATCTCAAGAGGCGAGATGTCCACATAGCCATGCTCCAAGAAACACATCTTACCACTGAATTACACAAACTCTGTACTAAATGGAAGGGACAGATGCATGGCACCGTAGCTTTCTCCTTTGCCCATAGGGTGCTAATATGGAGTGCGCCAGGAGTACCATATGTCATGACCAAACACAAGGTGGACACAGCGGGCACATATGTAGTACTGGAAGGTCAGCTCGATTGCTCACCCCTAGCATTGGCTATGATATACGGACCTAACACCCACCAGGGGGAGTTTCTCGATACCCTGACACTGGCACTCTTTAGTGACCTGTCCCCCCTGCTCTCTGGGGCGGTGACTTCAACTGTGTTCCAGACGTGGTTCTTGACCGTTCCTAGCCCCCCCCGCCAAGCAGCTGCCTCCGGATGCGCCGCTCAACATCTTCATCAGTGGGTGACCCACATGCAACTTCAAGATGCATGGCAGCTCATATAACCAACGGGCTGTGAATATTCCTTTTATTCCCACATACATGATGTACACACCAGAATTGACCTCCTGTTATGCACAGCCCCCTTTGGCACCAAGCTGGCTGGAGCGGAATTACTGGCACTTACCCTGTCTGATCATTGCCCATTGCTGCTCACCGTTCAATGGGGGTGCTCGCGTCCCCTCATGCCCACTTGGCATTTACAAGTAGAAGCATTGTCCGACCCTCCTTTTCGGGCAGAACTTGCCCAATGTATAGAGCAATACTTTATGCTCAACACCGGCACCGCAACCTTGCGAGCCGTTAAGTGGAATGTCCATAAGGTGGTGGTATGGGGCCTTTCCCTCTCGACCTCATGGGGGATACGCAGGAGATTATTAGAGGACCTTCTGACCATTGAACGCGACCTGCACTCCTGGGAGATACGGGCGGCTAATCAGGCAGCCACAACTGAACAACTCCAACGACTGAGCAAACAGTGCGGTGAAGCGAGACAAACTTTAAGCAAGCACGACTATAGGTGGCGCACAGCCCTGCAGCATGCTGAAGGGGACCGCTCGGGGAAACTGCTAGGATGGCAAGTTGCGAAGACCAACAACGTGCCCCCATAGGTGCGATACGCTCGGCCGACAGTGAGCTGCTGACTGCACAAATGGATATTAATGGGGCCTTCTGGGATTACTACCGTGAGCTCTACTCTGCCCCGGCCACTTCATCGCCGCATAGCATGCTGGAATTCTTTGAAGCTCTACATCTGATGCATCTGAATGCCTTACAACGGGCTGAGCTGGATGAACCACTGCAGCTTGAAGAGCTGTGTAGAGCCATATCCCAAATTGCTCGTGGTAAGACCCCAGGTACTGATGGCCTACCCATCGAGTATTATACCACTTTACTTATCCAGACCACCCAACATCTCCTTGACGTCTTCAATGAGGCCAAGGAGCGGGGTCGCATGCCAGATTCGCTCTGCGAGGCCCTCATAGTAGTCTTGCCGAAACACAGTAGTGATCCCCTGGATGCCCACTCTTAGCGACCACTGGATGTCTGGATTGCAAATTGCTTGGCAAGATCCTGGCGAACCGTCTTCTTCCCATCATACAATCACTGGTCCACCCAGACCGATCCGGGTTCATACCAGGTCGCAGCACGTTCCTGAATGTGCGCCGCCTCTTGTGCCTCCTGCATGGATGCTCGGGCTCTGGTCTCAGTGTTGTTAGATATAGAAAAGGCATTTGGCACCCTGGGCTGGGACTATCTATTCTCAACCCTCACCAAAATGGGGTTCGGCCCGGGGTTCCTGAGCTGGGAACGCACCCTCTACATCAACCCTGAGGCACGTGTCTAAACGGGGCAGGTGTTTTGGATAAGTTCACCATCCGCAGAAGCACAAGACAAGGTTGCCCATTGTCCCCCCTCATCTTTGCTCTCGCCATGAAACCTCTGGCCTGTCAGCTCTGCCAGCGGGCAGTGGACCGGGGCATTCGCAAGAGGGAAATGTACCACATAATCTCACTGTACTCCGACAATGCCTTGGTATTCCTGCGGGGCATGGGATCATCCCTACCGGACCTAATGCAGATCCTGGAAGACTTCAGTGCGGTCTCGGGCGTACGGGTAAATTGGCCTAAGTTGTTCGTGTTTCCCCTGGTACACGTACTGATCAACGACCGGCTGGCACCCCTTGGAATCTCGTCTGCTTTGGTGCAACACCACCTTTAAATGCCTAGGCATACAGATATATCACACCGAACGAGACCTCAAGGAGGGAAATCCGGATAAGGCTATAGGATCCATACTCTGCTCACTTCCCTTCTGTTACTCGCTTCCATTATCCCCACTAGGTCGGGTTGCAATTTCCAAAATGCTTGTACTCCCCGTCTGTTATATTTGTTCACAGCCCCACCCATTGTGCTCCCTAGAAGCTTTTTTCGCAAACTCCATTGTCTGTTACTAGAACTGATCTGGAGTATGGGCCGCCCCTGGGTAGTGTTGCCCTTCCTGCAGCGTCCGCTCACTGAGGGCGGACTGGGGGCACCCAACTTTGAGCTTTATTACACTGAAGCACAATTACAATGGCCAATGACCTGGCTGAGCACCCACAACCACCCTGAATCATGGCTTGTACGCGCAGCAATGCTGGGAACGAACATTTATACCTGGCTGTCTGATCCTACCATTCGCCCTGCACTTGAATTCCGACAAATGATGGTAGCCCGCTCCTGCTGGCATAGGTATCTACATCCAAAGGGCCCAATCCTTCCCTATTCTCCCTCAATCCCCATTTGGTACTTCCTGTTGCTACGACGGACACCAAGGTGTATTGACCCGGCCCCATGGAGCGACGTGGCAATTACACAAATGGGTGATCTCTACAACGAGGGCGCGTTTATGTCATTCCAGGAAATGGTTGAGACTTACGGATTGAGCGGCGGTCAGTTCTTAACATATTGCACTGTATAAAGGGGTGTCCTTGAGACATGGGGTACTGGGGAGACCGAATCACCAACATCACAGGCCTTAACCAGTCAGTGGCAGCATGTGGGTGTACACCAGGCTGCATCTTCCTTCACCACCCAACGTGGACCTTGAGGTAGTAACTTACAGTGAGTGGCAGGGAGTTTGGAAGTTAGATATGGTGTGATCCTAGTAATTACACTCAATAAAGTTAAAGCTAAGTAAGCTGTGTCTTTAAAAGGGGGAAGGAAAGGATGTCTTTGCAACTTCTGGTGATGAAATACGACCACAAGCTTATAGGGGTGATTTTCTAAAAATAGATCTAATTTACAACCCTTGTAATTTACACCAATGCCTGTTCTTAAGTTAGTCTTATTGGGGTATTTACTAACCTTCCCTATTCATATATGTGTAACTTGCAACTGTCTTAAGGGACTGTCTTATGTATCTGGACTTCACTAAAAAAAGAGTGTCTGTTTTCCTAGCCCTTATCTGGCATGAGTAAATGTACCAGAGAAGGATTAGGAATTTCACATCTTTTTAAAATTACATTTTGAAATCATGTTCTCTCACTTTAAAATATGTATATTTTCTTCCTCCATTCCCCTATGAAAATGGAGGTAACTGGTGTTCCTTTGGGCACATTCTGCAGGAGTTATATCTGGGTCTTCCTCTTGCAACTTTAGTGTGAAGATAAGAGTGGGAAATACTCTCATTGGGCCCGATTCAAAAAGGTCTCTCTTTACTACTGCTCGGTATTCACAAAGGTAAAGTTAGACCAAAAGGCTAACTTAGACCAAACGTCTAACTGTACTACTTTTCGGTATTCACAAAAGTGAGATACTACTAGTAAAGATTGGGGCATATCTACAAGGGCTTTATCTCCGCTTTTTTGGCTTTTAAAGCCAAAAAAGCAGAGATAAAACTATCGCCCTATTAACAAGAGGGTGCAAACATGCATAATCGCATGTTAGCACCCTTTTTCCCAACGCCTCCCTTTGCATCTCTAATGAAATGCAAAGTGGGCGTCACTGGGCGTACCCCGGATGGTCTACCTTGCAAATATCGCTGATGTTCACATCGCGATATTTACAAGGCAGCCCACAGGATTTTAGCATACGTTAGATTTTGGCGAATACGGCCGTTTTCGCCAAAATCTAACGTCTGCTAAAATCCTGACTTACCTATGTTTGACATAGGGGGTGGATTATGCTGATACGACTAACCCTGGGCGGCAAATTCCGTCCCGCTCGCGGAACTTGCAAAATTTCGGCATTTCCGCGTTCCGCGCGGAACGCGGAAATGTCTAAACTTCCGCGATCCGCGAGCGGAACGGAATTCGGGTATAAATAAAGCAGGTGCCCGAGTTGAAGCTCAAATTCTGTGAGCGAGGTTGTGGCTAAGCAGATGTGCCTTCTCTCCATTTCTACCCTTAAAAGTTAGCTGTAATCCTTGATGGAGGTCTTTGCATCCTTGATTTTCTCGAGCGCAATCCTCGTGTAGTTCCTGTGTTACCAGGAGGTTCCTTCTCCTCGTCTGCCGCTGAGATCCTGCTCTGACCCTTTATAAACAAGAGGCATGTGAACGGGCCTAGAAGCCCCGCCCCACATACACTAGCGGTATGTAACATCTACCCGCCCTTTGCCCAGAATGAAGGACAGCTTAATCGAAGGACCCCAGTGATTTTCTCGAGCGCAATCCTCGTGTAGAATTCGTGAGCGTGGTTAAGCAGATGTGCCTTTTCTCCATTTCCAACGTGAAAAGTTAGCTGTAATCCTTGATGGAGGTCTTTGCATCCTTGATTTTCTCGAGCGCAATCCTCGTGTAGTTCCCATGACCAGGAGGTTCCTTCTCCTCGTCTGCCGCTGAGATCCTGCTCTGACCCTTTATAAACAAGAGGCATGTGAACGGGCCTAGAAGCCCCACCCGTTTGGCCTCGCCCCACATACACTAGCGGTATGCAACGTCTTCTCTCCCTTTCCCCACTATGATGGACAGCTTAATCAAAGGACCCCGGTGCTTTCGGCGCGGTGGCAAAGTTACAGACACACAGGTCACTGGGGAAAATTCTTCAGGTCCTTTACGCAGCTGTAGTGTAGGAAAGGCACTATACATTTACCCAACGAGGTAGCACTTACTGATTAGCCAGTAGAAAGTACTCCAGCTGAGTAGAGGTATTGCACAAAACGGAGGCATCTTCTTGGATAAATATGCAGGGTAGGTGTGCAGAATTCGTGAGCGTGGTTAAGCAGATGTGCCTTCTCTCCATTTCCAACGTAAAAAGTTAGCTGTAATCCTTGATGGAGGTCTTTGCATCCTTGATTTTCTCGAGCGCAATTCTCGTGTAGAATTCGTGAGCGTGATTAAGCAGATGTGCCTTCTCTCCATTGCCACCCTGAAAAGCTAGCTGTAATCCTTGATGGAGGTCTTTGCATCCTTGATTTTCTCGAGCGCAATCCTCGTGTAGTTCCTGTGACCAGGAGGTTCCTTCTCCTCGTCTGCCGCTGAGATCCTGCTCTGACCCTTTATAAACAAGAGGCATGAGAACAGGCTAGTAGCCCCGCCCCACATACACTCGCGGTATGCAACGTCTTCCTGCCCTTTCCCCACTATGATGGACAGCTTAATCAAAGGACCCCGGCGCTTTCGGCGCGGTGGCAAAGTTAGACACACAGGTCACTGGAGACAATTCTTCTGGTCCTTTGCAGCTGTAGTGTAGGAAAGGCACTATACATTTTCCCAACGAGGTAGCACTTACTGATTAGCCAGTAGAAAGTACTCCAGTTGAGTAGAGGTATTGCACAAAACGGACTCATCTTCTTGGATAAATATGCAGGGCAGGATTCATTCTGGGCTGGCACGATGCTCCTGTCACAAAAATTAAACCTCAACAGGAAACACTTACAGATATAAAGGGCGCAGCAAAATCTCCGCGAGCACGCGAAATTCCGCGTGCTCGCGGAGATTTTTTGCCATTTCGCGGAACGCAATTCCGCAAATTCCGCCCACCCTTAGATACGACCACAGGGTCGTATCAGCAAAGTTATCGCCGTTTTGCAGGGAACATCGCTGGAAAACCAGCGATGTTCCCTGCAAACGGCGATTTCCCCGCTATCGCTGGATTTCTTATCGCCGTTGTGAAAAGCGTTGTTGATACAGCGCTATCACGGCGATGAAATCCAGCGATAGGATAAACATCGCTAAACGCGCTTAGCGATGTTTATCTCTAATCGTGGTTGATATGCCCCTTAGTCTTTTGGTCCCACTTTCCCTTTGTGAATACCGAAAAGTAGTAAAGTCAGACTTTTGGTTTAACTTTCCCTTTGTGAATACCGAAAAGTAGTAAAATTAGACTTTTGGTCTAACTTTACCATAGTGAATACCGAAAAGTAGTAAAGTTAGACTTTTGGTCTAACTTTACCATAGTGAATACCGAAAAGTAGTAAAGTTAGACTTTTGATCTAACTTTACTTTTGTGAATTGGGCCCCAAATGTTTACTAAATGCAAAAGAGGGACACCTAAGTCGATGTGCATCTCATTCGTATTGTGTTTTCCTAACCACTTCCAAGACATACACCCAGTGATGCCCACAAGTGACCCAGAAGAGAAAACATAAAAATGTGCATGTCACACAAATGTAAGTTGTGCACTCTTACTTAACTGACTTACGTCAGTTTTTGAACCTTTCTAAATAACATGCACTCATCCAAGTGTAAGTTACTCCCTTTTACAAGCATTAAGTCAGTTGCAACTTGGGAAGTTTAAATTATTATTGTGGTGCTTAGGAAGTAAGAAGTTGATATATTATATATCATGGGCCCTACAGAAGAAGTTATCCAAAGGGGAAAGGTTAAGGTTTTCTTAGCAGAAATCATTTACTCTACTGTCTCCAGCCTCCCACTCTTGGGTGTGTTTACAATGTTCAGGGAATGCATCAGACATCCTGGCGAAACTCTACAGTGAGTCAGGTGACTAAGATACATCTACCGTTGATTCTCAGCATTCCTGGATGCATGGCTGGACAGGTCCGTGAATCTGAGCCCAGGTGGATGAGAATCTACAAAAACAGGCTAAAAAAAGGCTTCCAAAAACCTGCAACAAGGGCTCCATTAACCCAAACAGACGATGGATTGGTACAGAGAGTCCTATGACCAGACTATTGATGGCTAGATGATGGAGGACTAATCGGGAAGCAGTAGTTTATGTCTGGTGCAATGGACACAATTCAGTACCAGTTATGAGTCAAACTGGTCCTAAAGACAATGTTTTAGGCCTACTGGTGCTGGTATTGGCTGGTACTAGTCTAGCACCCACAGTACATTCTCTGATGCCTGAGAAAACGTAAATGACCCATATCTCAAAACTGGCCTCTTAGTGTAAATATTTTTACTTTGGACAGGTACTAAAGGGACCAGTGGCATCCTCTGGACCCATTAGATTACTGGGTGAGACTGGGTAACAATGCCTTAGGATTCAACAGCAACTTCTATTAAAGAGATCTTCAGAACTTTGAGAGCTACTTCTGCTCAGGGATATACTGGTTGTTCAAGGCCCTGAACCCGAGTCATAGGCCTGAGCCGCAGGCGAGGGCCTTTGACGAGGGTGAGGGCCTTTAACAACGGGTATAGCCCGAAGTAGAAGGGCTATAAGGCTATTAGAACATTCCACCCACTGAGGGTAGAATGTTCTAAATTAAGAAGGGAGAAACATGAAGATAACCATTGGAATGTTGGAGCTCCGGGCTTATACCAGCCATTATAAGCCCAGAGCTTCTCCATTGTCTTCTATGGAGCACTCTGCATTCCAATGTTCTAATATAGCCTTACAGCCCGCCATAGTGTACTCTACCGGACTCTACCGGCCAATACAGGCCCTCTCCAGCGTTAAAGCGTTAAGGCTTGGGCCTTTAACAAGGGAGCGGGCCTTTAATGGCCAGTAGAGCCCACTATGGAGGGCTCTAAGGATATTAGAACATTCTGCCCCTAGCGGGCAGAATGTTCTAATTTGTAAAACAAAAAAGGCCTCACGGAGCCCGAGGGGGTTTAAATCCCCTCGGACTCTGAGAGGCCTTTGTTCACAGCATCAGCTGTGAATGAAAAAAGCATTGGAATGTTGGAGCTCCGGGCTTCTTCCGGCCATTATAAGCCCAGAGCCACTCCATTGTCTTCAATGGAGCTCTCAACATTCCAATGTTCTAATAATGATTCTAATGGTTCTGGAAATAGAGGGTCTGATCACAGGCATATTGGCTTTAATTTATGTCACAGGGGAAAAGCCTACATAAACTTGCTGTAAGGTGTCTGCGACAGGCTCACCCAAACTCACTGGCAGTACTGGAGAGGCCAGTGAGAATGCAGACTCACCACACCAGCAGTCCTGCAACAGTCATATTTCAGGCCTTCAAACTCCATGAGGGTACAAAGGTCCTCTGGCTTGTTCTTGCCAGGTGGCTGCAAGGTCCTCATGGCTTCTGGATGCCTCTTTCCATGCACAGGCTTCTCTCTTGTCCTTCAGATAAGGGGACAACTCCTGTCCTCACATCAGGCAGTTAATCTTCCTCTTGTTTCAGGGCCAGCCACAGCATCAGGGCTTCTCAAGATCTCGGGCATGTTCTCAGCCTAACAGAGTCCTGCTCCTGGCTAGTGTTCTCTGTGCTCATGCAACAGTCTTCTGGATAGCCCAGGTGTAATAAACCTTCTGGTTGGATGGTCTCTGTGCTTATACAGCTTTAGTGGAGGTGGCAAGAACGCAGGGTGAATTAGAGTTGAAGCTTTCTTTGAAATCCAATCAGTTTTGTTCTTATGTGAATTTATTTGCCCCTGCTATTGCGTCTTCTGTTTACACTTGTAATTGTGTTTCTGTGTAATTATGTGAGCACCGTCAATTTATGATTGTATTTTGTATTATGGTCTTAGTAAAAAGCGTATATATGTTTTGTATGGGTATCATTGTTTTTCTTCTTTTTTCTTCTTCTTTGTTTTGTGACGTGTTTTTTTCTTTAATATGTAATTTAATTTTTCACTGTATTGTATTGCTTTGTATAATTATATACCTGAACCTTTGTTAGTATTATAATTTTCATTGACCCCTGGTTCGGGTAAAAGGGTTGCCCCTGTTTGTTGTAGCCTTCTTTGAAATCCAGGCACTTTTGTTCTACCATGGAGAAAGAGTAGGCTCATGGGCTTTGGTGCTTGCAGGGAAGGTAGTAGTACAAAATCCTGAAAGAAAGTAGACTTATCTAGAAAACATTTAGACCTTTGCAGTGTTAAGGACCTTGTGTATCTGCTACTGGGCAGTTATGCTTGGACAGTCCTGGCACAGCAGTACACAGGGAGTAACATCCTCTAGGCAATGCTTACTGTGTGGCAATGTTTCTTGGTGGTCGGCACCGGCACTTATTTCTGCTGTCAGAGAAACTTCATAGCTTTCCCCACCAGCCGTGCTGATTATTACATTAGTAAAGAAGTCTTTCTGCCTGACCAGAGCTAAGGCTCTAGTCGAGCATTCAGCATCATTGCATTTAACAGTCATGACATTAATGACGCACGCAAACTGTATACTGCCCATTCCCATGATCATCCATGGTATTCCTCACGGTCCATTAATATCCCGCTGAGCGATCAATGGTTAACATTAAAGCGTCTGATGTGGCTCACTGAGGGGGTGGGATAGGCCATGGGCAATGTGCAGTATCAGCTGTTCATGCTGTGCCTAGCACTCTTCCTAGCTGCCTCTGGCCTGCCACCTCTGCCCACTGCTCATGACTAGACTGCCCCTGTGTCCACCCATCTGCCTGACTGACTACAATTGAGACCGGATGGGTCCACCGAGCCAGTGTGACACCTGGCTGCTCAGCAGTGCTCAAGTCCACTAGCAGCCATGTTTACTTTCTTAGTTTGCCATCCCCTTTGAAGGTCGGCAGGAAATAGAAGGGTGTTCATGGGTTAGGGGTGGGACAATGGGTCAATTCTGTGATGACACTGGGGGTCAAAGGTTAAGTGTTGTAATTTCTGCTGTCCTTGGCTCTTTGGTGAACTGATGTCCTTTTCTGTCTCTGACTGTGGCTTAGCCGAATAATCTAAATGCTTCTGGACGGGAGAGAGACAGCCTAGGAGCACCATAAGCTTCTCCCAAGAAAGGTGAACTCCTTCCTCAACATTGATTAACTTCTCAAACTTATTGAAAGCTACAAAAACTCAAATGCCATCACCACGTCTGTCAGTGACCAAGCACTAGCCAACTTTCCCATCCCACCACCATCACGAATCACAGACCTGCCCCTACCTACCCAACATCTAGGCCTTGGTGGAACTTCAATTACACCGGAGTAATCGAAGGAATTTTGGAAATTCCGCTGTACTCTTTGACGTGGAATTACTGATAAGAATGCGATTACTCCTGCTCGTCTAATTAAGAGTCGTTTGGGAGGGGGCTCGCACACGGCGCGTATCCAAGATGGCTCCTTGATGTGAGGCTCCGCATCGCGTCGGAGCTACCGCTTTGTTTTTCGGCGGTTTTTCACAATTTTTCTTGCCGAAAACGGGATGCCTGCCTGGGGGAACACCTGGTGACATCCAGGATGCCACTGACCACCATTTAAGGGACCGCTGTTCCAGGTGACGCCGCTCTGCTTTTCCTGCTCTTCTCCGGCCGCCATTTTGGATTTTCCTGACAGGAATTTTTCTTCACGTTCCTCTGGACACTTTGTCAGGTATTCCATTTTTGGCCTTTGCAGCCTTACTTTCATCACTTCCTGAGACTTTGGGTGTTCTTCACATATATTAATAAGACATACTGCATAAGTGCTCATTATTCCGGATTTTCAGAAGAGCTTTTATCATTCTGATCTCTTTGAATTATATTTCGACTCACTCAGCCCTGGTCATCCCCTCAGTTACATGGGCAGGAGTAAAATATTGTTGCATTCAAGTAGAAAACCGTCTCCTAACACACCTGTATCGCAAACTTCTACTTCTAATCCCATGACGGATTTTCTCCATATTCCTGCAACAATGGCGCACTCAAACTCTTCCAAGGCAGTTTCTTCACCCATTGTTCCTCCTAAATTTCAGTTGCCCTCTCCTGCGAACAAACGTCTTAAGCAGGACCCTCCTTCTCCACCGAAGTCTATCCTTCCTGTATCCCTGGATACTATCTTGGAGGAAATAAGGGCACTGCGACCATTTATAGAGGAGACTAATACTCACTTGCAAGACATGGACACTAAATGGTCATCACTTGAATCTAGAATCTCCATTGTAGAGCAACAAGTTGGTGAAGTACAAACCACGTCTACGAAAATTTCTTCTTTGGAGAAAGACATCTTGCTCTTAAAAAAGTCTGCTGAGGACCTGGAAAACAGAAATAGACGTAGTAACCTTCGTTTATATGGTCTTCCAGAGGGTATTGAGGGAGGCGACCCGGTGTCCTTCTTCTCTACATTTCTCCTGAAACTTCTGGATTTACCGGCATCAACAAATTTGAATATTCAAAGAGCACATAGATTAGGCCCTCGCCTATCTTCTTCTTCAGCGCCCTCGAAGCCTCGTGGAGTGATACTCTTATTTTTACAGTTCACTGATCTTCTTCAAGTTCTAAATGCTGCAAAACTTAAAAAACAATTATCCTGGCCAGGAGCCAAATTGTTTTTATCACAGGATGTGCCTGCAGTGACTGCCAGGAGACGGAAAGAGTTCCTTGATCTTAGACCAGCCTTACGTTCTTTAGGCGCTCGATATGGTTTGTTTCATCCCTGTTTGTTCAAGGTAACTTTTCAAAATCGCACATCCACTTTTGAAGATCCTGCGGACCTTCGTAAATTCATCAACTCTCATTCTGCGGCTTCCATGGAGATTACCGGCCCTTCTTCTCACACCTGACTTTATTTCCTGTGGTCATTGTTATCTTATTCATAATCACTAACTTCTTACTTCCTTTACAGGTTGCTAATTGCTGTTATTTTTCTCATTAAGTTATATGTTTTTTCTCTATTACAATTACAGCTTATTGGATATATTCTATATTTCCGTTTTCTGTTTGTTTGGCTCCCCGATGTGGTGCGTTTCCCTCCACTGGTCGTGCTATCTTTGGTGTCTGTCGTCAGCCCTTGTCTTCATTTCCTTCTCCCTGAAAGGTATGTATCACAGTCGTCAATTTGTTTTGACATGTACTGTCCTCTCTCTTCTTTATCTTTTTTTCTCCTACTTCCCTTCTCCTGCTTTCCCCTTCTATCCTGTTTTCTTTCTTGTTTCCCTCTTTATTCTTTTCCCTATGGCTCTTTCTTTACCTTTTTCTTTCTTTCTTGATCTGCCTACTTTTCCTACACTTTTTCACTGTTGTTGGTTCTATTGTTCCATATTTACTGTTATTTTCTTCCATTCAGAGTTGTTACTTGGAATGTAAAAGGATTTATTAACCCTATAAAGAGGCAGCAAATTATTTCACATTTAGCCTCCTATAATCCTGATTTAGTTTTATTACAAGAAACTCACTTGTCAGAGGCTGAGGCTCTTAAACTCAAACGCAATTGGGTTGGTTCTGTTCTTGTTTCTCCTACTACTACAAAGAAGAATGGTGTCATTATTTTATGCCATAAAAAGTTGAAATGTTCTGTTGTTTCACAAGAAATAGACGCAGACGGTAGATGGATTTTAGTTAAACTACTTATTAATAATAATATTCCTTTAACTGTCTTCAATATTTATGGTCCGACTCAACCAGATTACGCCTTCTGGCCCACTATTACAAATAAATGTTTGCAACACAAGGATGAATTTTTTAACCATGGGGGTGATTGCAACCAGATCATGGACCCCTTTATTGACCGCAAATCCCAGGTACGTTTTATCCCTCACAAAACCCACAAACAATTTCATAGTACAATAACACAGGCACATCTCGTAGATGCTTGGAGACTATGTAACCCAGACCAAACAGAATTTTCTTTTTTCTCCCCTCCACATGGTTCCCTAACCCGATTTGATTATCTCTTCCTGTCCAAACCTTTGGCTCAAAATCTCATTTCGTCTTCGATTGAACCTATTTTGATTTCTGATCATGCTCCAGTGATTGCTGATTTTGATTTGCTCCGTCCACAACTTCCTTTTACAGGATCCAGTTTTTTCCTCCTCCTTTGCTACTGTTGCGGAAGAATTCTTTTCTTTTAATGAAGGTCCATCTATTTCTCCTGACTTGGTGTGGGAGACTTTTAAAGCCGCTGCTCGGGGTTTCATCATTGATTTTGTATCTCGGAAAAAGAAACATACCCTTACTCAACACAAAGCCCTGCTAGCCAATATCAAATACTTAGAACATCAATTTTATACTTCCTCATCAGATTTTACTCTGCAGAAGCTTGTTTGTGCAAAGCTGGAATTTAATAAGATCTCTACAGACAATGTGTCTTCTATTCTGCTTCGTAGCAGCACCCGGTACTATGGAGGCCGTAATAAAGTTGGTTAATTCTTAGCTAACTATCTTAAGTCCAGAAAAGAGAGGACTCTGATAGATTCTATTCAGTCATCGGATGGGAAACATCTTTATGAAGATCATGACATTCTGGATGAATTTACATCTTTTTATAAAAACTTATATACTCCGGAGTCACCAGCATTGGACCCTCTTATCGACTCTTATCTTAGCAGTATTTCTCCCTCTCCATCCTCAGATCTTGATTTCAATTCCCTAGATTCAGACATATCGCTCCAGGAGATCACTAGCTCTCTAGGCTCACTAAAGAAAAATAAATACCCCGGTCCAGATGGTTTTTCTGTAGAATTTTACTTACATTTTTCGAATCTCTTACTTCCAAAACTCTTTAATCTTTTTCAGTATTTTTGCACTACTGGTAAAGCAAGTGGTACTTTCCTAGAAGCCTCTATCTGTCTCATTCATAAAGAAGGTAAGGATCCTAAATTCTGCAAAAATTATCGTCCTATATCCTTGATAAATGTGGATTATGAAATTTTCGCTAAATTATTAGCACTACGCCTTGAATCACTCTTACCCCATTTAATTGGCCCAGAGCAGTGTGGTTTTGTCAAGGCCAGATTAACTTCTGATAATTCTCGGCTATTCTTTAATGTTTTGAACAAGGCGTCTACTCTATCCTATTCCTTGGCTGCAATATATATTGATGCGGAAAAGGCTTTCGATAGAGTTGATTGGTCTTTCTTATTTAAGACACTCCGTTGGCATGGTTTTGGACCTAAATTCATTTCCCTGGTTTCATTACTTTATACCACACCTACTGCCTCTACTATAGTTAATGGTCTTGTTTCTAATCGTTTTTCGCTTCATCGCGGTGTCCGACAGTGTTGCCCCTTATCTCCTCTTCTTTTTATCTTATCCCTTGAACCCTTTCTGTCTCACATTCGTCACAACGCTTCCATTTCTGGGTTTCTATATGGAGATCACCACTTGAAGCTCTCTGCATATGCAGATGATATCTTACTGTTTATATCCAATCCGGAATCTTCTATCCCCCGTTATTACAAGAAATTTCAGACTTTTCGGCGGTATCGGGATATAAAATTAATTCTGACAAAACAGAAATCCTTCTCATAACCAAATTTTGTTCTAAACATAATTTCGACCTAACTGGATTCCATTGGAATAGTTCTAGAATTAAATCCCTGGGCTTATGGTTTACCAACTCCATTTCAGACTTGATCACAATAAATATGAAAGAAATCCTTGATCGGGTTTCCAAACTACTTTCCTCCTGGAACCCTCTTTTTCTTTCCTGGTGGGGACGCCTGGATTCTATCAAGATGATGGTCACTCCTATCTTGTTATATGTCCTTTCAATGATCCCAGTTCATATCCCTTCTTTTTATTACAAAAAACTGGACTCCCTTCTTTCTAAATTTTTATGGAATAGTAAAAAATCCAGAATCTCTTTATCTCATCTCAGAAAATTAAAATCTACTGGAGGTGTGAATTTCCCAAATTTTAGATTGTATCATAAAGCTTTTTGTCTTAAGCAGGCTTCTTACTGGCTTCATACGGGCGTCTCCTCTCTCACCCCTTTATGGGTCAATATTGAACGCTGCTTATTTTCCCCTTTCTCTTTCCCAGAGATCCTCGCTTTTACGGCCAAAACTAGTCTCACATCTCTTCCACTATTTAAACACACTTGCTCATTGTTAAGACCTCACTATCAACCAAAGATAATTTCTAGGAAAACATTTTTATGTTCTTCTCTTTGGCACAATCACCTTCTCATCATCAACAACAGACCCTTGTTTTGGAGCTCTTGGAGATCTAAGGGTATCATCTGGGTTCAGGACATGTTTGATGACCTTTCCCCTTGTTCTTTTCCCCAGTTCCAAGCCACTTTTCAGTGTCCCCATTCATTTTTGGACAAATTCTTGTTACTGATGGAAACAATTCTGGAAGTTTTTTATTCCCTTCCCTCCGAAGACTCCTTGTCTATACAGGATCCGCTTATCAGAATTTTGTCGTTGTCTCCAAAGGCCTCTCTCATTTATAAATGTTTTAACTCCGCTGATCCAGAGCGAGCTAAGACTAAGGTGGAACTTGCATGGGAGACGGATTTGGGTTGTGAATGGAGCACTGATTTCTGGAGCAAGATCTGGACCAGATCGTTAAAAATCTCTAGATCTGCATCTACTACTCAATCTTTGTTTTTTCTATTTCACAGATTATTTTTTACTCCCATCTCTATTGCCAATTTTACACACTCCGATAACAAGACCTGCTGGTCTTGCGACCACCCATTGGCTGATCTATGTCACCTCCTTTTTTCATGTCCCCCCGTAGCTTCTTTTTGGTCACAAATTTGGTCTAGGGTTTTGACTATTTTTAATCTACATACTCCTTTATCAAATATCCATCTCTTTATGGGAAGTTTATCAGAATCACTTGGGTTATTGTCTCATGAATGAGGGTTGTTTGACTTCATGTTAGCCTTAGCGTTTCAACAGATTACACTTAATTGGAAATGCTCAAACAAGCTCTCAGTCAAATCTTGGTGGAACACTGTATGCCACTATCATAGGTTGGATACTGCTTTCGCATTCTGTTGTAATCCACAGATAAATAGAGATATATTTTGGTTACCACTAACTGTTTATTTAAATAAGATCTCTATTACTCAGGTCTCCCGTAATCGCTCTGAAAACTTCCAACCTCCATGATTTTCTTTTTCTATTTCTTTGCCTTTTTCTCTTTAAAAATATTCAACATTGTAAAATTTATATGAATATATTAATTGTATCCCTTTTGTTCTGATGTGTATTTATTGCTATTTGATCCTCAGCTGCAGAGTATATTTTATTTCCCAATTCTTTCTTTCCCTTCCTCGTTTTTTCCTTTATAAACCCTAAAATTGTAAACAGCTTTCTACTATGTTTTATGGCATATTTTGTATCTCATATGTTGGTTATTCTTAAATATTGTTACAATTTTGTCCTATGTTGTATGATGAACTTTATGTCAATAAAGCTTATTAAACTTAAAAAAAGTCGTTTGGGAGGAAAATCCTACTGCAAGAGCACATTTAGTGAGCTATTCATGCTGTGCAGCATTTAGAGCTATTTCTTAGCACAAAATGCACCCTCACGTCCAAAATGGATGCAAGGGTGCATTTTACGCTCAGAAAATAATACTACATGCTGGGAGTAAGCTGGGGAAAATCCTACCATAGGAGCACATTCAGCAAGCGCAAGCAAAAGCTCATGCTGTGTTGGAACCGGCACTTTCTGGTTGGCTGAGGCAATACCCCAGGCCAGGCAGAACCTACCATTCTATCAGGGGCTTTTGATTACACACACTGTATAACCTGCGCTCACCCTTGGGTAGCTTGCCACCGAGCAGTCAGGCTTAATTCAGAGGCGATGTGTAAAGCTTTTGCACAGCACTCACTCAGATAAATACCTTGAGCATCACAATATGGACTTCACATGCGATGTATGTAAATAACGTTTGTACTCAACACACACAATAATCAACACAACATGAACATCATGTATTTCTGGGCCTAAATCATACTTGGAATTATTACTAGCAGTACTAGGCCCAACCGTGTTTGAATGACATCAGTAATATGCACACTTGGGAAAGATCCTTTACTACACCTCCCCCCCAGCACCCTTATGCGGTGCTACACGTTGTCCACCCCAAGCCCACCCTAGAAATTCTTATAATTCAATACTACATAGTTAGAGGGTACAACCCGGGTCACAACGATAGCAGAAATATGTACATACACCAAATTATACCACTTTTTAGCAGTCCCACAGGCCAACGCTGCATGGAGAAAACCAATGTCAAATGTAATATTCTTCTGGCAAGAAATCAATGTATCAGGCAAACCACCGACCAGTGCTGTGAATCACAGGAGGTTCACCAACTGTCACTCCCACACACACACTCACTCCACATTGATACGCAGTGCAACAGATATCAGGGAAGTCCATACAGAACACGCTCACACACATAAGCACCCAGCACCCTAATGTGGTGCAACGGATGCCCAGCAGATCAATTGATTACACACTGCTGACTCCATGGCCCCAAGCCTCCCTCCACCCTCCAACTCACCGCGGCTATCCTACACCCACTAATTGGAGATAACCCATCCTCCTCCCAGGCACTAGATCACACACGGTCGGAGTCACTCTCAGTCAGGGTCCCAGGGAAGCAGGTGGGGGTAGCAGCAAAGTCAATTAGGAGACAGTCATCAAAGGGGGTTTGGCAGCCACTTGAGAAGTTCACCCCCAGGATGCGAAGTAGAAATGGGCTGAGGGCAATAGTCGGTCACACCAAGGGGATCCACAAGGGCCTTCCGGCACCAGCCCTGTTCTGCGAATCACCGGGGGGGTCACACAGTCCCTTGACCCGCTTCCGATTGTTCTCTGAAGCGTTCCTCCAGCCCAGTCAATCACTCTCACCACCCAGGCCCAAGCAGGGCAGTACTACCTGGCAACACGGTGTCAAGAGGGAAGGCCGGGTGAGGAGAGGGCAGTTGGTCCGCTGTGGTGAGGGCCAAGAAAGGGAATAATTGATGAATCGAGAATGAAGCAGTGGGAGGCCGCTTGGAAGGAAAAGGCGCTCTGTCAGCTACACGTTGATCAGAGTCGAACCCAGGCATTCTGAGCACAACGACTGGTTCGCGATGATACTGGTCGCACCAGACCATTCTGGTCACACACAATGAGGAGTTGCAAATTCTGTATCTCCCTGGAAATGATGCACATGTTGATATCGGTCGTACCAGACAGTTCCGGTCACACACACAGGCGCAAGTTCAGTAATGCCTCACAAGGTAGAATGAGGCACTACTACGGTTATGCTCCCACCTCCGAGGGTCACAACTGGTAAATCGGACACCGCACTCAAAAAGCAGGCAGTCGGCGTGTTGCATGAGAGAGATGTGGCGCGATCGACGAAGCAGGCCAAGCTGGATCCTGCAACCGGTGAATCTGCTCACCACCAACACAACACTTATGTTTGCCAAAGTCCCCACGATGCGGGGGCCACACACTTAGATGTGGGCAAGATTTTGGGGCTCCGAACAAGGAAATCCAGTCTCCAGGCACAATTCTTAGTTCCACACCCACTCCGTGCTATCAGTTGGATTTCAGCAGATGATGTGGGCACTTGAGAGGGCACCACTCTCCAGGTGTCACAGATAGACGGTGTAGGTCCCTCGTAGGAGATCTTTGATGTCCCTGAGACCTCCAAAAGAACAGGAGGCAAGCTCAACAACCCCTTTGAGAGCACACTTCAGGGTGCCACACAGCATCAGGCAGTCGGCCCAGGCCAGCCACTATTCAGTAAGGATGCACGGTCCCTTTCAATGGCACTAATCCTCCTTGTACACAACAGATTCCTCTGGCAGTGTGCACCACGTAGTTTCAGGTTCGCCTGTCCCACGTCCCCACAAGCGTATCTCACCCTTTGCTGTAGAGTGGCACCCATAGTTATACTACAGTGTGTCTTTAAAGTTGGGGGGTGGTTCAAAGGGTCTCGCTTCGAACCACAGATGTCTCCCCTAAATTTTAGTCCTGTCTGCCATGGGGCCTGGGAATGCAGATCTTTAGGCCAGATGTATCAACGCATTTTGCGATCGCAAAAAATGTGTTTTGACATTATCAAGCAATAAGAATTTGCAATATGGGTAATCACAATTATTTGCGATTACCTAAATTGTGAATGCAGTTAGGGAATTGCAATTTGCGATTCCCTAAATGCTATTCTTGAAGCCTTCGCAAATTGCAATATCTCTTTAAGGACTCACATATTACCACCAACTTCAAGTTGGTGGTAATTTGTGATTTTCTGTTAAAATGCACTGTTTTGCATTTTATTAAGTGCCATGTGGCGCACATACATGTCCTTAGGGCATGTATGTGTGCCACATGTGCACACATGCATTTTTCAGGGGTGCAACAGGGTGTCCTTTTGGAACCCTTGCACCCTTGAAATTGCATGCACAATTTGCGAGTACCTATTGGGTACTCGCAAATTGCGCATGCAATTCCCATTCATTCCTATGGGCCTCTTGGCCCATAGGAATGAATGGGAAGCCATTCCTTATTTGCGAGTCACAAATAAGGAATGCTTAGGAATCGCTATTTGAAATGTGAATCCTACATACATTGCATTTTGCGAGTCCTTAATAGCGAATCGGTAAAATTCGCTATTAAGGACTTGCAAAATGCAAGGTTGATACATCTGGCCCTTAATCTTTAGTGAGGCCACGTTCTGGCTCTGGAGGCCAAGTCTCAAAATCTCTTTCTCCAATCTCTCCAGCGGACCCGCAAATGACAGAGGTCTGTTGTTCCAGTTGCATGCCCAGTATTTTATAGCTGTCTCTGGAAAATGCATAGATGTGCTCCCCAACCTCCAGTGTGGACTGGAGCCAAGCAGAAAGGCACACAAAGAGTTTTAGAGGAGAGAAATGCCCACTTTCTATTAGTGGCATTTCTATGCAAATTACCACAAGGCCACTTTGACCACTGACAAGGGGTTGTCTCTGCGAATCCAATGATAGGAAACATCATGAGGCTGCTCAACTGTAATCCACTAGTGCAGCCTGAAGTAATTTCACCCATTTCCCCATGTTAGTCTATGGAAAGAGCAAACCTCATAGGTAGTGAAAACACATATGGGTATTCCTCACTTCCTGGGGGGGGGACATGCATACCTGCCCTGCCTTTCACCTACCACTAACTTCACCCCCGGAAGATGTTTCCTCTGGCTACTCGGGTGGAAGTGAAAGGTCCTCTTAGGATGGCTAGTGACTTAAACAGGCTAGTCTGAGTAGACGCGCAATTGCAGATACCAGAATGGTGTCTGGACACGTATTTAGGAACATCGTCGGTGCAAAGCGCACACCTATCTGCAATGGCAGGCTGGACACACATTTAGGGACACCATGGGTGCAAAGCGCACGCAAGCCTGCAATGGCATGCTGGACTTGTATTTAGAGACACCATCTGTGCAAGTGTGCACACCAGCCTGTGATGGCAGCCTGTCACATACTTAGAAACACCATTGGTGCAAGTGCGCACACCAGCCTGCGATGGCAGCCTGGACACAGAGACAACATCGGTGCAAGTGCGCACACCAGCCTGCGATGGCAGCCTGGACACAGAGACACCATTGGTGCAAGTGTGCACACCAGCCTGCAATGGCAGGCTTGACACATGTTTGGTAACACCATCTGTGCAAATGCACACACAGCCTGCACTGCCAGGCTGGACCCAGATTTTAAGACATCATAGGTGCAAGTGCACGCATCGGCCTGCATTGGCAGGCTGGACACCGGTTTACAACCATAAGTGCAAGTGCGCACACGCCGTCTGGTCATGGCAGACCTGACCTATGCTTCAGAAACCTAAGGTGAGCACCACTTCCTACCATATGAAGGAAGGGCGCTTGCACTTTCACACTGCCAGGAGGACGAAAAGCAAAACGTTTTAGGAAAATTCCCCTAAGAAGGGCTATGGCCAACAGCTGCTATCCATGTTCTGTTGTATTTAGCACTATTTCTTAATACAAAATGAAACCTCGTGTCCATTTTTTGATGTGAGGTGCATTTTGTGCTAATAAATAGCGCTAAATGCAGAATTACTCTTCTCTCACATAATTCCGCATAATCTCACAGAATTCTTAGGTAATTCCACCTGATTAGGATACACAGAATTACCCAAGGTATGCCCACCTTTAATCACGTCTCAATAGATAATGGGGCATATTACCAAGGCCCGGCGATACAATTATCGCCGCTTTAGCGTCCGATTTTCGGGCGCAAAGCGGCGATAATTATATCGCATTATTTACAAGGACACACTAGCGCGTGTTTCCTTGACTTAGCTCCCGTTTTACACACGCCTCGCCTCGCATCGATAATGAGATGCAAAGTAGGCGTGGCTGTGAAAACAACATGGGAAAATATCGCGAAGGCAGCTTCGCGATATTAGCAACGAGGCGTAGCGATAATTTAAATCGCGCTAACTCTGCCTTAACTCAGGAATTTAACGTCTGTTAAATTCCTGACTAAGACATACCTAACATGGGAGGTGGATTGTGGGCCTAAGGCCACAGGGCCTATCATCAAGCTTATCGCTGTTTTCCATGGAACATCGCTGGAAAACCAGCGATGTTCCATGGAAAACACCGCTATCGCTGGAATATTTATCGCCATAGCGCTAAGCGTTGATAATACAGCGCTAGCTTGGCGATATATTCCAGCGATAGCCGGCGATAATTAAAAGCGCGCTAAGCGCGCTCAGCGATAATTATCGCTGGGGCTTGATAATATGCCCCAATATCTGAAGGCAGCATCTTCCATGGTGATTTTAATCTGCCCTGGAGCGATGCCACTGACAAACCTCCTAATGTCTTCTTCTTGTTCCTCCAGGACAACAAGCACCTCCGACATTGTCAAAAGTGCGTGCGCTCCAAAGGAGCCATCTGAAATCTGATCTTATTGAAGGGTATCTGACTGACCCTGGTGCATTTCCAGATTTACCATTAGTGGTAGACCTGGGAATGTGTCAAAATGCTAAGCCTCCCCAGATGAGGCATAACCAGGAGAAATATGTTTATTTCTCCTAATTTTTTCCTTTTTCTACATGTGCTGCATTCTGGAAAATGCCTCTCAGGATTCTTTTTGCTCAGGAAAGTGTCCCTTGCACCATGATGCAAGGATGCCTACATTGGCGCTAGGCAGCCAAATATGCGCCAATGCTAGGAAAGGACAGGAATGCACCGTATAATGGTAAATACGTGCATTTCTGCCCTTTCCCTTTCACACCGAGCAGCAAGGTGGCTTGCTGCTTTGTGCTGCATGAAAGAATAATAAATCTGCCCTCTATACTGTGAGAGCTATTTCCTCACACTTTAAATTACTTCCAGATTCCTCTAAACCCATCCTAAACTCCTTTTTAAAGTGATTAAATGGACCAGCAACTGAACCTCCAATATCAGAGTGGCGCCTCCCTTTCCAATTGTGACAACTTTGGTAATCTCGTTGCAGAGAAAGTTAAGTCTGCGATCTTTCACTGCCCCCTCATCTGACAATCCAGAGGACAACAAATTAAACCATAAAGTCAGCTGGGTCTCATTTCAGTGAAATGTCGGAGACAGAGTTAGTTGAAACTTTTACCAAGTTTAAACCCTGAAATCACTTCACTGATGCTGTACGTAGAAACATCGACATGGACCTTGCCAAACCTCTGCTTCCCTACCAAGCCACTCTGGCAAACGTATCCCTTTTTAAGGGTGTGTTCCCAGATTCTCACCTCCCGAAAAAACTCTCAGTGGAGTTCAATGACCTTTTGTTCTTTCGCAATCTTACCCTACCTAGGGAAAGCCATAAAGATCTGTGTAGCCTTCCAACTTTCTCTTCACATCCTGTCAAACCACCTCCTAGACCATTTCCAATCTGGATTTAGGCAAGGCTGTAGCACAGAGACAACCTATTATGAGTTGTTGATGACAAACTCTGCTTCCTCGACTCAAGTACCTCCTCTCTACGGGTGCTTCTGGGCCATTTGGCAACCTTTGATACCTTTGATACTATCAACCATCTCTCCCTTATCAACATCCTGAATGAAAGATGGGCTTTGAGGGGGCAGTTCTTAATTGGTTCACTTTGTATTTGTCAGTCCACTCCCAACCATTCCCACGTGCCCTGCATCTGCTATGGCTCTCCAGGGCTCGATTATGTATGCCCACTACACTATTTAATCTCTATTTGGAGCCGCTTGGTGATATGGTCAGAAATTCAGGGATACTCTATCATCAATATGTGGATAATGCCTAAATCTGGCTCAAGATCTCATCCCTGAACAACATCGATCCACTCTCCAACACACTGGGTGGGGGAATAAAAATGGATGTCAAGCCACCACCTAAAACTGAACCCAACAAAAAGAGAATTCCACTTAATCTCTCGGAATAAATCTAGCCTACTTGTTGCACTTGCAGATTGACTCATGTTCTCCTCTTGATTGAATACTGGCTTTTGTTGATAGCGCCAACTTTCAGGGGTTCATCCGAGTTCACTGGAAGAACCTACAAAGCCAAATCTCCACTGCGACCAAGAGTTGATGCTACGATTAAATTAGGTAACTTTGTGACATTGGGCAGTTCATTCCTGATGAGGATGTAAAGGCGGTAGTTCAGGCAGCTGTTCTCCCCATAGTCCATTAGTACAACAAGGGTATGGAAGTCCTTCCGTCCAGCTCCACACATGACCACCTGTCTTGCAACTTTTAAAAAGAGTTCAAAATACCCCTATTTCAAAGAACTTGGACTGAGACTTAGAACTAGTCTGCTCATCACTCCTGCACCGCAGTCTAGAAATGTTTATAAATCTCAATCCTGATCTCTTGCAAATGTATTTATTTATTTGGGGCATTTATAAAGCGCACTGTCACCCCACGGGTATCCTGGTGCTGTATTATGCATCTACAGGCCCTCCTCTTGTGAGTCTAAGCAGGTCCTCGTTAGGTTAGTTTTATGAGTCATTGATCAAGGCTCAGGTGCAGGTACCCCAGTTCAATTATGGTTGTGCTCAATTTAGAACAGCCTCCTAGATACAACCTCACCACAACGCATATATCTATGCGTTTAAGCATCACAAGTATCCGATCTTGCCTGATTCTAGGATGAAACAGCATGGTTGCAGGAATGGCCATTGGTCTGGGTAGGCCGCAGTAGGATGGGGCAGCCAGAGTTGCAGCCATGAGTCCTTCGGTGAATGCAGGTAATGGAAGTCAGTGAGGGCTCATTGCAGGCATCAAACCTGCTTCTGGGTCCCTGGGCAGCAGATGGGCCACCACTTACACAAGTGTCACAGCAGCACGCTAGCAGCCACGGTATGCACTTTTGTAAATGATGCAGTGGTGACCGTCAAGTGCACAAGTCTTGGCTGCGATGGTGACGTCCACCATGGACACAGTTTTTGACTTCTGTGGCAACGTCAGCCACAGGAACTGCTCTGGGTTTTGCTGGCTACATCTCCATGGGCACAGCTCTTAATTTAGGCAGCAAGGTCAACTGTGATTGATCGTATTGCAAGGTTGTCTGCTTGCTTGTGATTCCCTCTTGGAACCGCACTTCTGGAGAGACTGCACTGACCTTCTTTGAACTCGCAGATCGCTTTTGCAGTATTCTTTCTGCAGGTAGACCCTTCGTACTAGAGTCTGGCAGTTTCTGGCACTATCTGGATAGTTACGTCTCCTCCGCTTGACAGGCTTTTTCACTCTCTCAGCAGGCTGGCTGGCTTCCAGGCGCTTCAGGTCAGGGATGCAGGTCTTACAGCAAATTAAGGGGAACATGCATCAAGCTTTTTACCAGTCGCAAATGGGCCGATTCGCAGAATCAGGCCATTTGCGACCGGTAAAAAGCCATTTCCGATGCATCAACCCAAAATGCATTAGCAAAATAGGTAATCGCAATTTTTGCGATCACCTATTTTGCAAATTCATTTAGGGAATTGCAATTTGCGATTCCCTAAATGCAATGCAAGAAGCATTTTCAAAATGTGACTTTTCACTAAGGAATCGCAAATTACCATCAACTTCAAATTGATGGTAATTTGCAAATCCTTAGAAAAATGCACAAAATTGCATTTTTAGGTCTCGCAGACCTGCGTTGCAGCGCGCATGCGCTGCTCGCTCTGCGAGGCTTCTTGTAATCGGGATATTTCAGAAGTGGAGTTTAAGCCCCGCCCAATTTTTTCATTGGCTTGCGTCATCGTTTATGGTAAACGCTGGCTTCCCATTGAAAATGAGGCTTCTTTGTTACCGCCCTGTCTCCTTTTGGGACGGCCCATCCGGACTGGATCTTTTACTTGCGGCGTTATACAGTCTCCTTTAAATAGTCGCTAAGCACTTTTTTCCAGCTTGTTTCATTCTGCTTTTGCGCTGCCGCTGAGCGGCGTGACTCGCTCCTGTTGTATTTATATATATATCCGCGCCAGCCGTTCCTCTCCACGGGGTCATCAGATTCCCTGCCGCTAAGTGGCGTGCCTCACTCCCGTTTTATTTATATATACGCGCATTATCGTAGGCCGCTGAGCTGTCCCTGACACGGCGTGCGCGGCCCGAGTTAATCAAGGGCAGTCCCCAGGAGCACATAAAGGTCGCCGGCTCCTGGCGATAGAGGGGGGCTCAGGTGGTTACGTGTCCCTTCACTTGCGTGTTCCACGGCGAAGCGAGAGAGGCTCCCTGTCCGGGCACAAGGTGATGGGCCGGTACGTGGGGGAGGGAGGTGACGTATGTCAATACCTTTTGCTAATTTGATTTCCTCTGGATCCAGACGGGCACGGAGTGGCATGTAAATACTGATTCTGAGGAACACGGGGGTGGTGTCTGTACTTTGTGATGTTTCTGTTCATATGTGGCTCCCACATCGGCCCACACGTGCTACTGTTAACCGTTAGTGTCACACTAAAGAAGCCACAGATAGGTCTGCTAACGGTTGGGGTGCCACGAGGTTTTCCTCGCGACTCAGTTCCCTTGCTGTGCACTGCTGTCTCGAGGACACCAGAATGCGCCGCTACCAGGTCTCTGACTCGTACGCGCACACGTCTGCTTGTGCTCTTCCTTCCTTTACCCGATCTCCCACCCCTAACTGTCTGCGACACCAATGGCATGCCCACGCGTTCTCAGCGGGCCGATACATATCCCTATTCCAGTTTCTAGCTGTTGCTCTCTGTGTGCCTGTTTTTTTTTTTTACTTTCTTTTTGGTAAGGAGCCCCGCCTTCTGATGGGAGGGGGGGTGGGGGGGCGTTGGCCTTTGCGAGTCACGTGATTGTGCACCTCTAGTTGCTTCTGTAAAGCAAGCATTTTCAATGCAATAGGTCTCGCATTTACGCGAGTTTAAGCTATTGGCATTGTAAATGACAATGCCTTTTATTTATGTTTTAAAAATGAAAACAAAAATAAAAGGCATTGTCATTTATGAAGTCAATAGCTCAAACTCGCGTAAATGCGAGACCTATTGCATTGCAAATGCTTGTTCTAAGTGTCATGTGGCGCATAAACATGCCTTTAGGGCATGTGTGTGCGCCACATGTGCACACTTACCTGTTTTGGGGGTGCATCAGGGAGGCCGTAGGCCCCCTAGCACCCTTGCAATTGCATTCGCAATATGCGATTACCCATTGGGTAATCGCAAATTGTGAATGCTTTTCCATTCATTCCTATGGGCCTCTAGGCAAAGGCTTGACTGGAGAATAGCCATTCATTCCTATGGGCTACTAGGCCCATAGGAATGAATGGGAAAGCATTCCCTAATAGCGAATCGCAATTTGCGATTCGCTATTTGGGAATGTGTAGGAATCGGGATTATTTTTGCGAACCCTACATGCATAAGGAATTGCGACTCCTAAATAGCGATTCCTTAAAAATCACTATTTAGCAATCGCAATTCCTTATCTTGATGCATGTGCCCCTAAGACTCCAGTTGATGTACCCTTTCCTCTGGGAAGATGGCTGTCACACAGACACCAGGTCAGGTTATTGTACAGTAGTCCTCAAAGTATGCTGTGGAATACTCCCTTCCTTGGTGAAAGGACTTGAAACTGGAGTAACAAAGATCTAACTCCCACTTTTATGCAGTCAAAGCAGATAAGGAATGTGTATTCTCTGTCTGCAATCTCAAAACAGGTTTGCGGTGGTTCTTCTGTCAAGTGTCCTCTCCAGGCTATTCTCCAGTCGAGCCTTTGTGTAGAGTGATGCTCTTCATAGCAGGGTAGTCTCCAGACTGGAGTCACTACAACAGAGGCCCAAGGAGGAATGATGCTTCTGCAACTGGTTTTTCACCAGCCACACTGAACAGTGATCAGGATGAAGACAAAAGGCTGGCTTCACCTAAACAATCTCTCCCACCCTGAACAAAGATGAGAGTCTCACCTCGAACACCTACCAAATGACAGTACCACAGGAAAACTAATCAGCAGCTCCACTCAGCAGGAGCTTCTAAAGTGAATTTATAAAGGAGCCTTGTCTCCTCCCTCCATTTTCAGGAACAACAACAAAACTCTTCCACTGTTTGCAAAAACAATCTCACCTACATCTTGTACACAGCAGCAGGCGAGGGGCTTCCAACGTGTGACCTGCAGGCCTCCATTACTCTGGCTCACTCATGCACATACTGCATGCACTACACATGCCACAAACACAAACAATCCACTTGGGATGTTAGCACTAGGATCTCGGTTACAAATTGATGCAGAACTTTACACAAGTGGGGCCGGCTACACAGATAAAAGGTCTGATCACGACTGTGGCTTCACAAAACACGATATGCTGCCAACACCTCTGTACATGCTAAACCCATGACAGGGGCGGTAGTGAGAGCCCCATTGGTGCACCCCTCCAAGTCACAGGACAGTTGCAGGGCTTCATTTGCGTCAGGGACAGGGGTCGGTCTCTGCACATGTTATATTAGCGTGAGCCTAGAGCCAAAATAAAAAACTGAGATATGTGGGTCACAGCTAAGCACTCAGAACATGGCAACAGGGTACATTCTTAGTCCAACAGCATGTTCAGGAAATATTATATTTTTCCTAAATTAGTGCAGCTTATTTTATGGCCTTTTCACTACATATATGATTACTTGAATCCTGTAAATACGCTATTTTGTGGATACTAAACAAGCGCATATTTGTATCTCAATGTATACTCATTTATGTAAATACACATTATTTCCGATCATTGTCCATGTCTACACAATGCACACATGCAGGAATAGCCGCTCCTCACCCTCTAAATGTGAGTAGCTTGAATATTTTGTTTTCTTTTCTTCGCAAGAACAACTAGTTGGTAGGAAGGAAAGCTGACTGGAGCCATTAAAGTTAACATTCCTTGTGACCTGCTGGCTGCCTTGCTGAAGGGGAACCTGCCCTATGCAGTGGAGAGCTTACCTACAGGCTGCAGAGCTGAGAGTAACCATGAGCGCTTAACATGGGGCACATGGTTTGAACAGAGAGAGCTGTTGAGGGGCCTTGAGACCTGATGAGAGGCCTCAAGGTCACAAACAAAAGCTCAGCCCGAGTATTTCGGAGTTAAAGGGGCCCACCAGCCAAAATATCTGAAGTGGTAATACCTTAGAACATCTTGATTCCTTGGCAGTGCAGCTGAAGTCATCCTCACCACTGGCCCTTGCTGTTTGGAGGGCAAACCTGCAATAAGTCTCACCCACGGAATTCACTCTTCTTGCATCCCTTCCCCCTGCTCAACCACAACCCAGAAGCTCAATACAGTTTACCAGGTAACAAAACAGAGAAACATCTACAGTCACTCACCTTTAATCATATCGAGCCTTCATCAATCTTTAATCATTGCCTGTTGGCCAGCAGAGCTGCCTGCAGACCCATGTCAATGACTATCTTTGCAGCTAGTCCCATCAGAACAGTCAACAACTCGTTGAATATAGGTATTATCCTAAAGGAACTCTAAATGCCTTACATAAAACCCTCCCTAAACCAAACTGGCTCTGAGCCAAGAGATCCTTCTAACAGCTGTCCAATACCTAAAAGGATGAATGATTGAAAGATCTGCCTCAAAACACATACCTACATTCAAATAAAATAACCTGCTTTTAGATGCCAACACAGACTCTGGTATGGCTGAGGCACAGACGCTGCAGTGATTTCCACATGCAATGATTTTAAAACAACAGTGGATTAAAACCGGAGCACCACCACCTATTACTTGAACTCTCCCTTGCCTTTGATACTGTTCACCATCCCAGGCTTCTACAGAGACTTGGCAACATCATGAGAGTGCAGGGCGCCTTACTGAAGCAGATTGCATCTTTTCTATCAAACAGATCATCATCTCACGGCTCCCTTCATGTCAGATCCATTCAATTCACAACTAATGTACTAAACATCTTGACCTACTCTTTAACCCCTTCCCTGCTCATGACGAGCTCAGCTCGTCATGCTGCGCGGTCGGGCTTAGCGCATGACGAGCTGAGCTCGTCACGACCACGCCCGCGATCGGAATGTCCAGCACCTGGGCGGAATTCCGATCGCAGCGAAGGCGTTAACATTCACCCTCGCTCTCAATTGCATCCAATCTCCTCCTCCAATCTCAAGTGTTACTGTTAAGCAGATAATAAACAAATCATAATTATGAAAACTCATCTGACTTTGACTCATTCTTAATCGGACAACATCTCAAAGTCAAAAAATGGATTTCTAACCACAGCAAAATAAACACGCCACAAATGGAAATATCCATATGCAGGAAAAGGATCAAACACCACCCATCAACAATATGAGTCCAGCAAGTAGGCCCGCCACCAACAACTGAGCCTAAGTGAGGAGTCTAGGGATAAATACGGACTCCCGTCTGTCACTCATAATGAGATTGCGTTTGTCTAATATGTTTAAACAGCAGTTTGGCACTTCCCTCCCTCATATAGGCTATAACTATGTCTCTGGCTCCATTGCTTGAAATGCCTGTCCCGCGTCACTGACTAAGGAGTTAGCCCCCCTGTGCCAAAAGTTGAGTCTAGTTGGATCCCTACTTTAAATGGCCTGGAGTATCAGTGACATTCACTCCTTCTTTCTAACCTGCCCATCCCTTCTTCTGGCCCAAACGTGCATGCTGAGAGAAAGCAAACAGAGGCCAGCAGCTGCCTTCCAAATCAATTACTTCTTAATTAGTTTAAAAACTGGGAATGTGATGCACATAAGTGGGGCTGTTTTGATATAATTCCCTGCAAACAATGTGTGCACCTGGCCACAGTCATGTTAGCGTCTCTCTGTCTGGAGCCAAGTCATCGGAGATGGACTGGCAGGTGGCGCTGCAGTGATGAGCGGAAGGTTTCACTGGTCATTGTGGGGTCCATGGATGGAATCATCAGTTACGATGATAGCTCAGGTGGTTCTGTGCGCACTGCATACCTCGATCTATATTCGGTAGGTCTTGGCTGGAATATAACTTTATCAGGCTATTAAAGTTGGTACTACGGAGACCTGCACAAATGACAATGTAGTATTCTGGGTTTTAACGATGCAGTTACGTTTCTATGCTTTCCTTTACTCTAAATCCTGCTGTTTCCCGTCACAGTCCTACTCCTCTGCTCGACTACAACAATGTAGAAAGTAAACATTTATAAAACTAGTGACATTCTTTGATGTTTCTGGTATTCTCAGACTGAGGATATATCACAGGCAGAGCTTTATGTGGGCCGGGTCCTTTCGGTGCTCAGCACCGGCAAAGGTCAAAAAAGGGGCTCTGAGACGGGTTCAGAGTGGACCCTCTGGGGTTATTTACATGAAGCCTGCACCATGGGAGTGTCACTTTTTGTGACTTTCCAGTGGTGCAGCCCTCTCAATCATATCTATGAGGTGACGCAAAGCCACCTTGCATGGCTTTGCAAAGCCTCATAGCTATGAAGTAAGGAAGGAAGAGGAAAACACTGCCTTGCCTTACTGTACATCAAGGAGGCGTTCCATGGGCGTTGCAGTAGGTTTTTCCATGCAACACCCATGGGTTTTGTAACTGCCCCAGATTTACAAGTTTCTCTATACCTGGGAATGCATCAAAACTGTGCGCCTCCTCAGGGGAAGCGTAACGAGGAGAAATAACTTTATTTCTCCTCGTTTTTTCCTCTTTCAATGAGTGCTGCATTCTGCAGAACAGATAGAAAGAGAAAAACGCTTCTTAGAATTATTACTGTGCAGGAAGATGCCCCTTTCTGCACAAAAACAATCCTGATTGCAACGGAGGCACCCTTACACCATGGTGCAAGGGTGCCTGCCTTGGTGCTAGTCACTAATTTGTGTGCCGGAGCAGGCAGAAAGGACAGGAATGTGGCATATTTCATTAATGTGGCGCATTCCTGCACTTTCCTTTTGACGCAGTGCAGCAAGACGTTTTGCTGCGCTGCCCTATGCCACAAAGTTGTAAATTAGGCCCTCTTTGTTTTGCCCCGGGTGAGCTCATCATTACTGAATGTGCCAGGGCATGCAGACAAATGCTGAGGGACACTGAGACACTTCATGGGTGACCTCCCACTAGAGGTGCAGCTGTCACTGGTGCAGTCAGTGTCCCTGGTGCGCAGTGGCGGGGATAGGTGGGGGCTCACTGCACCCACTGCTCTTGCTCCCAGAGCAAGGGAATGGGGTGGCTCCCCATCATCTGACGACCATGTACATGATGTGCGCCTTCCTGGGCATGCTCCAACCAATCAGGAGAGCTCTACACCACTCATGGGGCATAGCTTGTATTGGTGCAGCAGGTGCAGTGGCACCAGGACCCAGAGACCTGATGGGTCCGCTAAACCCTAATTGTTGCTGCATGTTTTAATTCAAACCGAAGCCAGGGGGCCATTTCGTTCCTAGCAATAGGACCCATGACACACTGACTAGGCTACTGACGCTCATGGGGCGCACTACCGATGCTTTGCAAGGGTGCTAATAAAGGACACACCTATGCTGCCCATGCTTGTCTGCTTGCACAGTAGAGAATGGAAAAACACACTTTCCAACAATTCCTAATCCTAAGCATATATATCGTGCTTATTCCCTTATAAATCATGGGGGGTGTGGTGGGGGTGCATGCATGTGTGTGTGTGTTTAAGAATTCATAAAATAAATACTATTTATGTTCAAATTGAGTTTGTCTGAAACATACTTCCACCCTCACTTTAAAATAAAAGTGGAGATGTATTTTCTTCCACTTACTAGTTAAACGAGGCAGAAACAATGTGGAATCGGGTAGTGCAGTGCTCTCCCTAGTGTACACACTGTTGGACAAGCAGCCATATTGGTGCAAACGGGAAAGCTGATTGGGGTTTTTGAGCCAGTGGCAAGTTTCCGTAATAGGATCCCATGGTCCGCAGCTCAATGCCTCCTTGTAACAGCGCAACGTAACTTTATAACACGGTAGCATTGTAACATTGAGACATTATAACTGTAACATCGAAACATTATAACTGTAACATTGTAACTGTAACATTGAAACATTATAACTGTAACATTGAAACATTATAACTGTAACATTGAAACATTGTAACATTGAAACATCATAACTGTAACATTGAAACATTATAACTGTAACATTGAAACATCATAACTGTAACACTGAAACAGTATAACTGTAACATTGAAACATCGTAACTGTAACATTGAAACATTGTAACTGTAACATTGAAACATTATAACTGTAACATTGAAACATTATAACTGTAACATTGAAACATTGTAACATTGAAACATCATAACTGTAACATTGAAACATTATAACTGTAACATTGAAACATCGTAACTGTAACACTGAAACAGTATAACTGTAACATTGAAACATCGTAACTGTAACATTGAAACATCGTAACTGTAACAGTGAAACATAACTGTAACACTGAAACATTGTAACTGTAACACTGAAACATTGTAACTGTAACATTGAAACATCATAAGTGTAACACTGAAACATCATAACTGTAACATTGAAATATTATAACTGTAACATTGAAACATTGTAACTGTAACATTGAAACATAACTGTAACATTTAAACATTGTAACTGTAACCTCGAAACAATTTTACCTGTAACATTGAAACATTGTATCTGTAACATTATAACTGTAACATTGAAACATTGTAACCTTAACATTGAAACATTATAAGTGTAACATTGAAACATTATAACTGTAACATCGAAACATTATAACTGTAACATTGAAACATTGTAACTGTAACATTGAGACATTATACCTATAACATTGAGACATTATAACTGTAACATTGAGACATTGTAACTGTAACATTGAAACATTGTAACTGTAACATTGAAACATTATAACTGTAACATTGAAACATTGTAACTGTAACATTGTAACTGTAACATTGAAACATCATAACTGAAACATTGAGACATTGTAACTGTAACATTGAAACATTGTAGCTGTAACATTGAAACATTATAAATGTAACATTGAAACATTGTAACCGTAAAATTGAAACATTACAACTGTAACATTGAAACATTATAACTAATATTGAAACATTGTAACTGTAAAATTAAACAGTATAACTGTAACATTGAAACATTATAACTGTAACATTGAAACATTGTAACTGTAACATTGAAACATTATAACTGTAACATTGAAGCATTGTAACTGTAACATTGAAACATTGTAACTTTAACATTGACACATTGTAACTGTAACATTGAAGCATTATAACTGTAACATTGAGACCTTTTAACTGTAACATTGAGACATTATAACTGTAACATTGAAACATTGTAACTGTAACATTGAAACATTATAACTGTAACATTGAAACATTGTAACTGTAACATTGAAACATTATAACTGTAACATTGAAACTTTATAACTGTAACATTGAGACATTATAACTGTAACATTGAGACATTGTAACTGTAACATTGAAACATTATAACTGTAACATTGAAACATTGCAACTGTAACATTAAAACATTGTAACTGTAACATTGAAGCATCATAACTGGAGCATTGTAACTTTATAGCACTGCAGGAGCCCAGCGTGTGATGGAGGATAATGGAGGAGAGGGAGGGGACAGGGAAGTGCCACAGCCTGGAAATAAAGGGATTTGCTTATGAGTAGGGCTTGCTTCTCTGCAGGTTTCTTTCCAATATTTCATGGGAAGGCAGCACGCTGAGCAAACATACGTAATTCCATTCAAATATATTGATTGTAAGTTTTATTACTTCAAAATTTGTACTCCTTTTGTCTTTACTTCTTTTATATAACTTGAAATACTCCTCCACATACTCCCTTGTTTACTACATCCTGTTTTTCTTTTTTTTTCTTCTTTATTTTTTTCTATATGGTGATAAACCCTAATACCTCTTCTTTTTTTTCTCTTCCACCTCTCCCTTCATTCTTACCTTTAATTGTCTAATAGGCGATAACCTCTATTGGACCTCCCCAGAAACGTAGAGCTGGCTTGCCTTCTTCTACTTGTGTTTTGGTCTCCCCTTGAGCACCGCCTCTTCACCATCCTTTTGACTGACTTGTATCCTTCCACTGCTCACATTTAGCAACCTATCCTTTTTTCTTTTTCTTTAAGCCCTTTATGAGAGTGCATGTGTTTTCCAGCCCTCTACCTCTCTGAATACTTGCACCGAAATCCATGTTCCTTCTCCTCCCCCCACCTGCTCTCTCCCTTGTGTGCTGCTTTTCCTACTGGATACCCTCCCCCCATCCCACGTGCTCTGTGTTGCTCCTGTCACCCTTGGCACAGCTTTTTGTAAAATGTTTATGTATTCGCCCATGTCAGTTGATCCCACACTCACTCCCTGTCGCTTCCTCCGCACCTGCTCCCTCATTGCTCTCCTACCTGTAGTGGTCCTTAAAATACTTGTTTTTATATTTTTGGGACGGCCTGAAAGGTCTTATTTGCTATCTGGGCATTCTGTTTTTGCACAATTTAAATGCTTTTATTTTTATTTACAGCTTCAAGTGGTATCCGCCAGTTCGGAAAGGTACATAAAACATATATAAAATGGCTCTGTGTCATTCAGTAGGTATCCACGGGTGGTGATGCATGTATGTGCTTATATCATCATACATGTTCACCTGCTGAATGATGCGGTCACATGATGTCATGACGTGTACGCGCTCATGCAATTGTTGCGTTGTTACGTCTTCTTTTCTCTTTTTTTTGCCGATGATGTGCTTTTGGATTGAAAAGGGCAATAGGTCACAAAGGCTTGACCTATTGGCTCTCCCAAAGCTTGTTTTCTTATTCACCCTGTTACACCTGTTACACCTGCTCCTTCAGCTTCTTTTTATGCTTTTTAATTTTTCCCCATTTTCTTTTTTTCTTTAAGGGTGGAATGCCTCTTCCCCTCTTTGATGCCCTCCTTCCCGAATTTTTCCTGTTCTTTAGAATCTTTTTTTTCCAAACTTTGAATGTTTCAAGTTTTTTTTTATTTAGATGGGCCACTTTACAAGTGTTGAATTTCAAAGTGATATTTTCTTGTTGTGAAGGTAATGCGTACAAAGTACCTGCAGGGGAGACGTGATGTGCCAGAGTTCCAGGATAGTTAGAACAGGTGAGTCTTCACTCTTGAACTAAACTATATGAAAAATGGGAGCCCAGATGTACAAAGCAAAGGGTTAGTGTTATTTTTTTTAAAGCAGTCTCGATGCAAAGGCTACTGGTGGGATTTACAATCTAGCGCAAATCGTGGTTTATTTTGGATTGTAATCCAAAGTAAGGCAATGTAGCGCAATGCACTGTCTTGCATTACTTTGTGTCAATGGTGTGATCGATGAACGGCGCATGGGAGTTCCCATGCAACTGCGAATGGATTTTCCGCCAAGCTCTATCTGCAGAGAATTTTAGACCTGTATTTGCGCCTCAATGAGGGTGAGGAGAATTGTTTTCAGCTCTTCTCATTTATTTTTTCCTTTTTGCATGTGCTGCATTCTAGAGGGACCCCTTCCTGCAGAAAAGCTAGGCTGATCACAATGCAGATGTCCTTGCACTATGACAGGGATCCTGTGTTGGCTTCAAAGTGCACCAGCGCAGGGAGAGAGAAGTAACACACTTCTTCTTAGTAGATATAGCGCAGTTCTGCTCTCTTCGAAATCACATTCGCAGCAACTTTACTTGCTACGCTGCATTGCGTGAACTCTTTGTAAATTTGGCCCTGGGTGTGGCGAATATGGCTGACACACTATTTCAAAGGCCAGGGGCACCGTAGAGAATCATTGGTCGCCCCTGTTTACGCATCTCGGTTTGGGTGAAAAAACGTATATTTGTCTATTGAGCATCGAAGGTGAACTTGGGGTGCACTGCACTTTTATGCTGCAGATGTTCTCTGGGCTACCCCTCCCATGCATTTATAAATAAACCAGGGAATCTTGAATGGGACTCTGTCCTTGGCTGGAAGCCACACATAATGGGTAAAGCGAACACTGATGGGGCTCTCTGCCTCATTTCAGCAACAATATGAATTAATAATTTAACAAAACCAGTCAATAGGCAGCTGCAATAACTTCACCACGCGCTGCTGTGAGAGAGGTGAGTCGGTGTGAGCAATGAAAAACAGATGAGGTTTCACTCTCTTCTGTAGCTGTCAGGTGGCCTCATGTCATGTGCCACGCCCTGTGAGAGTCCAGACTTTTTTTTACCAACAGAGAATTGCATTCTGGGATATGAAAAGTGATGATGACTAAAAAGCTATGACTGCCCACATTTGTCAGGTATGACATGGGGCACTCAATAGCTCTGTTCTTTAATACTGATGTGTTTCTCTTGGCAGCATTTCCTACAAGAAGTCCAACAATTACAGTCATTACTGTTGAGGCCAGATGATTTAACAGATGTTTTGAAATCCTCCACAACACCTTCCACGACCCCTTAAAGCTCCTTGAAAAGAAAGATTGTCATAGCTACCAAGTGGCAAAAAGCATTATGGGCCAGATGTAGGTAAACTCATTTCTGCGAGTCCTTAATAGCGATTTTTAGCGAATCGCTATTAAGGACTCGCAAAATTGAATGTAGGTAGGAATCGCAATATTAATTGCGATTCCTTAATATTCCTTAATTGTGAATTGCAAATTGCGATTCGCAATTAAGGAATACCTTCCTATTCATTCCTATGGGCCTAGAGGCCCATAGGAATAAATGGGAAGACATTCGCAATTTGCGAGTACCCATTGGCAAATGCATTTTCAAGGGTGCAAGGGTGTCAAAAGGACACCCTGTTGCACCCCTGAAAAATGTATGTGTGCACATGTGGTGCACATACATGCCCTAAGGGCATGTATGTGCGCCACATGGCACTTTGAAAAATGCAAAAAAGTGCATTTTTCAAAGAAATTGCAAATTACCACCAACTTGAAGTAGGTGGTAATTTACGATTCCTTAAGCCCAAATCGCAGACTTTCTGGGCTTCCTGCATTGCATTTAAGGAATCGCAATTTGCGATTCCTTAAAGGCAGTCGCAAAATAGGGAATTGCAAAATTTGCGATTCCTTATTTTGCGAGTAGGTTTTTCCTACCTACATTGCACAGGGCTATTTTGCGAATTTCAGCGTTTGCGATCGCTATTCCGCTTCCTACAGCTGACCCTATGTGACTTGAGACACACCTGGCATTTTAGCTAACAGCACTTTGTATTTTGGGACTTGTAGTGTTGTTTTTACAGTTAGGGGGCATGGGCCTGAGGTCCAGACGTGGAAAGCTTTTTTTTTGGGGGAAAGTTTCATAAAGATTTGTCAAATTGTGCCAATGTTATTAGCAAACCAAAAAATGTATTTCCTATGGAAACTCGTTCCTACTGACAATTACACAGTGGCCCCCGCATATATACAAAATATATAGGTTAGGTCAGAGCTTCCATAGGAAGAGTGCTTTTTGTTTTGCTAATGATTTTGGTGCCTTTCAACGAATCTGCAGGAAACTTTCCCCCAAAAAGTTTTCCTCCTCAGCTCCTTCCTCAAAAGTTTTGTGACGACCCGTCCCAAAATATTGTATTTCCATGTTAATTCCCATAGGAACTTGTTCTCCAATACAGGAAAAACTTCTGATTGGAATTACACCAAATTTAGCAAAAAGTTAGAACTTTTCGAAGAAAGCCTGCTTTTTCCGTTCATTTTAAATCCATTCAGCTGTTTTTGAGTAATTCTCATTTAAAGAGGTGCTTGTGTTGAGCTTGAACAAGTTGAAAAGTTATACATATCTGGACTCCTGTGGGAGTCCCACAATACCGTAAAATGGAAAAAAATAGGTCCCCCTGATTGGCGAAGGGAGCTTTTTCCTCCCATAAGCCCTTGAGCCTTTTCTCAGATCAGCCCTTTCGTTACCGTGGGACCAGGAAAAAAAAATGCAGTTGCCGTTACAAGACTTGGGGACTCAGGCCCCATGTTCTGAAAATGTATTAAAAAAAAAGGTATTAGGGATCAGGGAAGGGACACCCTGACCACTCACTTGTGGGGTGGGGGGGACACAGAGGGACCAACCGGGGTTGAAATTTAAGAAAGAAATAAAAATTTGTGCCATGGGTACCACTGCACTCCTCCTGTGAGGGACCACGGAACTCCAGTGGGAGCCTCCGCTTAAGCTTCCCCCCTTGGTACTGCGGTACTGTCCAAGTTTACTTAGGGAAGCTTGCACTGTACAACAGTACCATGGGGGTAAACCTCGAACAACTCGCAGTACCCACAATTTTTTTTAAAAACATACAAATATATATATGAGTTGGGGGGCCATGAGGAGAAATGGGCATCTGTGGGCCTGGCCGGAGGCCAAATCCTGTGGCCTATTCCCCATTGTGCAAATTCGTGCATGGCCAAAGGCTGTATGCAGCGGGAAGTTGGCCACCCACGGGGCTGGTAATAGGGACTGGACTCTGGCCATGCCCTGAGGCCAACACCCCACTCAGCACAGCCTATAGCGGAGTTGGCCGCAAGGCCTTGCCAAAGGTTGTGCTCATTGCAGGTTGATCACACGCAGGAGGGTTGGCTGCAGGGCCTGCCCAGACTTCATGTGCAGTGAGCAGTTGCCCACCTGGCGGGTTTGGCCGCATGGCTTGGCTAGAAGGGGAGTTGGCTGAATATGATTGAAAAAAGGGACAAAAAAGGGACATTAGAGTTAAGGTAATAAAATCTTCCCTTACATTAAAAAAGCCCCAACAATTTGCTGAAAAAAAACAAAGTTTAAAGTGAAGTTGTAGTTAGGTATTCTAATAAGATCTTCATTTACAAACACAGAAATTTACTGAAAAAAACAAAGATTAAAGTGACATTTTAGTTGGGTAGGATGATAAGATCTTAGCTTACGTTTTAAAAAAACCTAGAAATTCACTGAAAAAACACAATGGTTAAAGTGGTGTTGTAATTACGAGCTGAAATAAGATAAAACAAATGCTTAAAAAGCAAAAAACACTGACATTCATCAGTTATAGTCAGGACCACTGGAATTTTGTGTCAGGGGAGGACCAACTTATGCAGCAAAGTTGACTAAATTATGTGGCAAAATAAGGCTAATTCTGAAGCATAATGCGTCACATGTTGTGATATTATTACTTCTTTATTTTGTCATTTTTGCACAGTTGAATAATGAAGTTTCACATCATTAGTACCAGTTTAACACCCAAATACAGCAATAAGCAACAGATAGGTGACCAGTCAACCTTTGTAAAGGGCCTTCCACTGCTTCGTAACATTTGTTGCAGCATTTTTAGTAACTTTTAATCCATTTGTGCTCATATCAGAGTTTTTGTTAGAATCTGAAGATTATGCAGCAGTTGATGGAATATGTGGCAAATCCATAATTATAGGGAAAACACAGTGGTCACAGAATTGCATAATTCTAGTGGCCCTGGGTATAGTTTACTGAGTTAACTATAGTTAACTATAACTTGTGGCCCCTCCATGCACTCCTTATGACCTCACCTATTACATCATTCATGGCATGTTAAATGCCATCATTGAAGTCATCACTGAAGACATCTCAAACTTGCAAGTGCAGCTGTAACTCTTCCACTGCATTTCAAGCAATGTGTGATCAGTAAGGACTTTGTTCAAAATCACACACAGACAACTCAGGAAGGCACAAAGTTCATTCTGTATGAAGTCTTCCCATCCAGTGCTTAATTTGAGCTGGTGGTTTCCGGTGCTCAGCACCGGCACTTAATTGTGAACACCGGGGCTTGTGACAGTCTGCCACAAGGTGGCACTGTCTAGCTAATTCAGAAATGACCACAGCAACAGTTAGTTATTATTTCAAAATACGTTATAAATGACTCTTACTGCCGCCCAACCCATTCTTATAGCTTTGGGGGCCTGAAATAGTCCGAATTGTCACACTCGTAAAAGTGTGACGGTTAGTAGCTGCGTTGTAACCATCATTAGCAGCATGGCACTGGCAATGTGTGCTGCAAGCGGCAGTGCCCTCCCGATGAGAGCCCAGGCACATATTTTTTTACAACTTAAGCACTGTCCCAAACAGAACAAAAGCAAATGCAACTCTGCATTGTTTTTTGCCTGTCAAGCGGGCACACTAATACAGAGAAAAAAACTGGTTAAAAGGTAAATTGCTGATATTCCTTAAAGTGTAATCTATTCAAACACTTTGGATAATCTACTATTGCTTCTGGCATAGTTCAAATAAGTAAAGTGCACAAAAATATACGATGTACATTTAAGAAAAACATTTTGTAACAATCTCTTTGCTTGTCCTGGGTCCTGCATTTGTTTTGGCAATGGGCTTCCTCGTGCTTTCCACGTCAGCACATAACATGGGGAAATGCGTCACCCACGTCATCCATTGGCTCTCTTGTACTGTGAGTCACAGCTTTTGGCCTCATCACATGTACACATTCACCTTAAAAGTAGTGCTAAGGCTGGTAGTCCAACACTTTACTTTGCTGATGTTTTCTCCTTTGCATTATTTATCCAATATTAACCTTTTAACCGTCCTTGAGAATCATATTTTCATGTACTGCATGTTAAAGCTAAAAAATGGTTTATGCACCTGTCCTACGTACATCTGCCTGCTAGAAGCACCGTGCTGTTCTATTAAAATGATATGTGATGTTTAATTGTCTTTAAAATGTAAAACTTTTATTACAAGCATATGGCTGCCACGTTTAGGCAGAAAGCATGTTTTCTTCTTTCCATCTTTTTTTTGTAGCATATGTTTGCAATGAGAAATAACAAAAAAAATAACCATTACACTAGCTTGCCAAGGTCAGATTTATTGGCTTAGCTACTGCTTGTTAAATAGTAACAGCATACTGAACAATGAAGCAGTTAAAAAGAAAGAAAAACTTAGACTAAACAGGGTCCCTGTACAACAGCAGGTACTTTCCTGCTGCCTCACAGGAAGAGGAGGATAGGTGTTTTACAATTTTTATTGCGGTCCGATTGTAGCACCGTCTTGACCTTATACACAACCTTAAACCTCCCCTAGACCATGCTCCTCTTATGCTTAAGCCTGGGCGGTGAACTCCGCTCTGCTCGCGGAGTTCGTGGAGTTTTCCGCACTTCGCACTCCACATAGCATGCAGAGTTCTGAAAAACTCCGCTCCGCATAGCGGAGCTGAGATTTTTCCCTCGCTCACGCTCCCCAACAACAAGTTGGCGAGCACGAGCGAGGAAAATCCACCTGCCGGTGAGATTTCTGCTCGCTCGCACTCCCCAACACCAAGTTGGTGATCGCGCGCGAGAAAAATCCACCTCCCGGAGAGGGCGGGCGGTCATATTTCTCAATGCATTGAGAAACATTCTGGTTCCATTGAGAAAGTTGCAGCTCGGGTAGAATATCTAGTCGAGCGGCAGAAAAGAAGCAGCGCCCTCTTGCGCTGTGCATGATGCCGTTCGTGTTGATTTTCCAGTGCAGGACAAACACCCAGCGCTAAAAATCAACACAAACAGTCATTACCAAGCGTACTCGCTTGTGGAACTCCGCGTAGCGCGGCAGGGTTTTTTGGTCACTTCGCAGAGTTCCATGTTGCCGAACAAGGCAAACTTCGCCCAGGCTTATTTATGCTCAGTGACTACAGCATCTAGAGACTGACTGACAGCAAAACATGCCACATAAATGTGATTCAGTGAGCTTGGAACTCTTGAGACTGTCAGCCAAGCAGCAGGTGCACCCTCCAGAGATGCTTAATGCATCCCAGGTTTCAAGCATGTGCAAAGCCGTAGAGAAGCTACAGGCACCACTAGCTGGAAGCCCATGAGTTAATTCACAGTGTAACGCACAGCAGGTATACTAAGATAGTTTACTAGGACCATAATGCTTCAATACCATATATGTGCCAATGCATGTTTCACAGGGAACACGACTCTTTAGGGCATATTACATTTCTATGTTCGGGCGAGATAGCAAAGCCTCTCCATTCTCAGCTGGTCGCATATAGAGGTGCAAGCCATATTAGTGTCTAAAAAATCACTACTGTTGTGATACCAGTCACTGACCCCTCCAGTGGGATGAGCATGTGAAGATGTTATTACACATGCAAAGTCATGCATCGATCAAGCTTATTGCTACTCCCAGCTCGCAGAGCTTACATTTCCTAAATTTAGATCCGGGGAAATACTTTCCCCGGAAAACTGGTGATACTTTTTTGCAAGTGCTAATTGGTACTAAAAATGGATGTTCTGTTTCTCACAAGTTGATACTTTCAAAGTGTATAGAAAGTGGCATGAAGTCTTGATTTTCAGATGAAAACAGAAATGCAGAGAAGTTTGCAACCTGCAGTTGGTAATTGAAGTGTTCACGAGAATTACCAGAAGTTCCAGAAAGAAAAGCATTTGCCGTTTTGCACAGCCCTACATACAGGTCAGCCCAAGGGTGTAAGATACAACAGTATCGCTTATGGCCCTTTAACATCCTGCAGGCCACAACTGTGCACACACCGGTCCTGCCACTGATGTAGGACAGACAGCTATTATTGCGATAAAGTTCTCTCACAGGGTGTGCTGGGCAGGTCACTCATTTAGTGATAAAACTCATGTAAAAATATGACTGCCACTTGAGCAATGCAACTACAGACAAAGTGTGCATACTACTATAACCATAATGTTCTTCTAACATGTGTCTTCGTTCTCAGGCATCTGTATGTAAATACATGTCTCCGCATAGGGTGGGTGCCAGGGGCTGGTGGTGGGCGATATGTTGGCTTGGTTGAAGACTGATGCTTGTAGCAGAGGGCTTAGGGCTGGATTTATATCTTGGCTGTATGTAACTCTGTCGTGACAGATTTAAGATAGCTGCACTGAGCGTCGCCTCAAAAGCAAAGATGTTGAGTGTAAAAAGGCCTCTTTTTGCATGAGTACCCCCATTTTCTTGTAGATTGATGATGCTATTTTTTAATTCTGCGCACCGGGTCACTGCTGTCCAGTCCCCAGTGCATGTGCTCTGACCCCTAAAACATGATAACTTTGGCTAATCCCCAATTGGCTCATTTAATTTTCCTGTAAGGCCCTAGCACAGAGAGCAAAACATTCACCAAAAGCAAGGAAGTTAAAACCCACCTGTGGATTGCAGCACTTATTGTGCTATCCACTAGGTGAGAAAGGAAAACATGGCTTAAGGCCTACATGTGACGCCTGACTGCTGCAGCTTTTGCACCTGCAGGCAGATCTCTCAAAATAACCCTTTTTGAAGGAGGGAACCCTATTTCTAAACACCAGGTAAGTCACCCCTAAGTATGTCTTAAACCCCAGACGGTAGAGTGCCCAGTGTTTAAAAGTATAACATGTAAGAAATTTGAGTTTAAAGGCTCCTGTAGTGACTAGCCCTCTAAACTTATTTTCGCTATATAATGCGAAAGTTAAAGTACAATTAAAATACTGTTTTGTATCTTTGGCTTACAACTACTACAAAGTTCATTCAACAACTACTTTTATCATTTATTAAAAATTTGATTCAATTGTGAAGAAGTTGGATTTTTAATAACTATGCGGGACCACCAAGTTTTTAGAAAGTTATCCTTTTTCTGCCTTTAGCTCCAGGAGGCCAATTTGCATTATCTTGCCTGCAAATGGCCCTTTCAATGCTCCACTTTGATGAAGTGTGAAATACTGCACCCCGATCAGACAATTGCCTGACCCTGGAAGGATGACCTGCATGAGGTATGTGACCCAGTTTAACCCATGAATGGTAGCTGATGTAATTCCACCAGATTTACTAACCTGAAATGGACTATGGGGAGGCCTGCAGCTTTAAATCTTAATGATAGGGGAAGCATGGAGAACAGCGACCTTTTGATCCCAGGATACATTCTTAACTTGTCTGGCTGCAGTCTCAGCGGAAGAGGGCGCTGGCCCCAGACCCGTTTGTTTGCATGAGTGGGAGAGGACTGCTCAAGTCATTACCCATAACACACCCTAGGTATGCCGCAAGCTTCCTCCATGGGTAGAGAGATATAAAATGTTTATATTTACTAATTATGTATTACAAATTACAAAACATTATGTACAGAATTAATTTAAATAAATGTAATCATTTTTTAATGAAATGAAATTACATTTTAAATTAAAAAATGTTATCAAAATACCGCCAGGTGGTGGTATGGCTGCCGTGTTTCAAACCAGGCAATGATGAGCGCCATCTAAATAATAAAGCCAAGATGGCAACCATTTAAATGACTAGGCCAAGATGGCAACCATTCAAATGACTAGGCCAAGATGGCCACCATTCAAATGACTAGGCCAAAATGGCCACCATTTAAATGACTAGGCCAAGATGGCCACCATTCAAATGTCTAGGCAAAATGGCCGCCATCCTCAAACTCTTGCAATGCTGCGTGAACTCTCGGCAGCCATCTTGGTAGCACTGTCTATATAAACAGTGCCCACTCATCAATAACCGGCTATTATTGTGAAGGAAATGACCCAAATAGGGCCACCCGGGTCACTCATGACCACCTCTCTGCCTTCCAACAAATGAAGAGTCGATCAGACAGTAGAGAATACAAACCAATACATTTATTAATAATACACAGCTGTGGAGCCCGGTCTGACCAGTCTCATGAGAAGACCGTCGAGGGACTGACTTTTTCAAGCATAGAGGTAAAGATTATAGGTTCTAGCATGAGCACAAGACACACCCACCCAGTAACTTTCCACAGAGAGCAGCGTAGAACAAAGGGGCACACAGAGATGAGCTAAGAGTCTGAGACCGGGCACACACTATTTGTGTGCCAAGGTCATTCTGTCTGCCTTCACAGCAGAGTCAGGGGAGCAAGCTTCTATCTCATGGGGAAGGTATGCAGAAGTACTAACAATGTATTCATCAGAACAGCGAGGCCCAACCTTGGAGAGAAAATGCATCACAGCAGTTTTCTAGCTGAGAGAGCAGAAGAGAGACAGAAGCTTAGTTTCAATCACAGAGCAAAATAGCGGCTACTAATAAAATGCCGCCATGAATGCTAACTTAACCCAGTAATAAGCATGAGCAAGGGGCAATAACATTTTCAATTCTAACAGACCGTCCTTTTAGCATTCAATGCTAATTTTATTATTGCTATCAGGTAACGGTCTTTACAATTCTAAAGATAGGAATAATTGCTTGAGCATAGGCAGCAATATCTGAAGAATGGCTCATATAGCTAGGAAAGCATTACTAGTATATCATTATACTATTGCATCATTTTAGCAGTCCTGCTAAAGCTCAATTACAACATGTATATTACAGGCTGGCGCTAACTGATCTGGGATGAACATTTTAACAGAATGTGCACAATAAACTGGGAGGAATGCATATAGGGGCATGTCTTTTTGTGTCAGCAACCCTTTAACTCGGGGCAGAAACATACTTTCACTTTGTAGCTGATAGGATGTATGATACATAGACGAGGCAACAAGGATATTCCCTCAGAGGCCAAACATGAATTTGTGATCCATATATAAAGTAAACATTATGAAGTAAGATCTGAGGCAGACTTTTTGTCAAGCAGTCTATAAGTGAAGTCACATGTGCTCCTACCCACCTTAGTCTCCCTCGCCCCCTGGATAAAAAAAAAAAACTGCCATATTAACAACCATTACAGGCATCTGCCCAATGTACACATTCATTTGCAGTGCGGAAATCAATAAATGTCATATCTGGGACAGGAGAACAGAATTGAAGGTACACCAATCTGAACACTTGTTTTATCATTTTATGTCTTCCGGTGCTCCCCTGTGCGAGGAGCCAAAGTAACAAACATGTTCACAGGAGAAACAGGTGCTGTATGAACTAGGGAGTGCACAGGATACTTCTCATTCAGGGAGTAGGATATCCCTAACACTATTATTAGCACAATAACAACTATGGATGCAACTTGTACTTTCTGTGTACCAACCCCGCTCTGAACACGGAGGTGCAAAGGGCTATTTTCCTCACCAATTGTGTGACCAAAAGGATACATCATGATCAGAGGGGCAATACGAAATGCTGTGTAAACACTGGTGTCCGGGAACAAAAGAATGATCAAGAAAGAAATGCCAGCGTCCGTTCCGAGCCTCGCGGCCAGGCTCCTATTGTCCTCCCACGGTGGTACTATTGAGCACTGTTCGGTGGAGCTGTGCGATCACAGCCCTTTCCTTCTGCAAAGATCCTACGGTGGTTGGGGTGCCTCCGTCCCCAACTTACGCCACTCAAAGTTCGGACACAATTTATGCTGTTCAACGATCAGACAGTGCACCAATCTCCTCTTTACCTAAACTTATCATTGGTACCACAAGAAGGGTACGTCCACCCTATTCTTCATCCTTCCAGTCCATCCCTACTAACCTAACTGTCCCTTTGGTGCACTTTGTACCTAGCCGCTCCAGGTACAGAGTTATCAAGGAAAAAGGGGTCAGGCTCAAAGGTACCAAGGGGCAGAGGCTTGAACACAAACAAGCCCTCAAGCTGGGGCTCAATGGGCTGGGACTCAAGCACTGGTAGACCAACAGGCTGGGGCTCCTGGATAGCTCTTCTCTCATTTTGTTTTTCGGTGGTACTCCCTCATTCAGCACTTCATTAGGCTGCAGACCCATCTCTTGTTATTCTCCTTGATATTGCACAATAACAAGCAGCCAGGCTGGGCATCGCGTCCGGGCCCCTCTGGTGACTGCAAGGTGTCCCGGACCTATTGGTGAATAGAATGAAAACTTTCAGTTAACTGGCAAAGATAAAAAGAAAATAATTTTTCCCAAGAATGAGTAGTAGAGTAAGTCTCAATCCATTTACTAAACTCCTACAAAAAATAATAATAATAATAATAATAAGGACATCCTTTGAATTATTGCATCGATCTATGCCTATATTATTCATTTGAAGAACACCAAAAAGGGAAAATGTGTGGTGCGAAATTACCAGGGGCATACAGGTACCCTTCCAAGTGTTGTGCCTCATGTGCACCATACTGTACACGAGCTGGGCAATGTGTCATCATAACCACGGGAAATACATATGCATCTGGCAACATTCTTTTTTCTTCCCTGGCCTATCAACTCACCATCCTTTGTCCTTTCAATTGTGCAATACTTTCTATTCAAACATCGTGACTTCCGGTACCCACCCAGCAGGGCCTGCTACAAACATTCTTTTCTTTTCAATTTGATCATTTTACATTATCCCTTCTCACATCATCAGTCACTTTTCGGTGCACACTACACTTACTATTCACCAGCTCTAGTAAGGGCTGTCAGCTCAATTACTCAGGCTGACTGATAAGGGACTCATGAGGTCTCTGCGACTGTATGTAGTGTTGCTGGTAACATGAGCAATAGTGGTGGTGCCACCTTGGAATTTAAACAAGAGCCATCAACCTATAGTTCCCCTTAAGGAACAGATAAGGGAACATCAGTCTAGTCTACCCGTCCTTTCATCTCCTTTTCAATTCCAATTCCATCAGTTGACAGAAGGGAGGGGCAGTAACATGGCTGACTTCAAGGTGGCACTTTTTTTTTTAATCATGACATTTTTTGGCGAACAGTGCTATTTTATAGCCGGTTAGACGTGCACTGGTGAGGTGCTGTGTCTCTATTTATTCAAGGGCATGTTCACAGCATGGTGTACCATAATTGTGAGGTCAGTGGCTAAAACGAGTCCAATCGATTGTCTTATGGAGACGGATACCATCATGACCGCCCCCTAGACAGCTCGGGAGGGCTCTTGGGGCAGCATCAAAGACAGAAAGTGCACAACAAGCCGTCTTGTGTACTTACAACACAAGAAAGCACGCAACAATATAGGTACCAAGCACAAAAGCCGATGAAAGCGCATTTTGTTAGTTGTCCAAGTGTCAGTTGCTCAAAAGACTGCTTCAGGCATTAAAAAAATAAAGGCTCATGCTCTTCATGCTCTTCTTTAATGTGTTAGTTCATCAAGGAGCTAATCTCCTACCCCCCTTCGACAGTAGGTGACCGTCACCTAAGCAGGTGACCTCCTGTCGACAATACTTACCCCTTTTGGAAGGCACACTCCCTAGCCATTTAAAGCCAAATGCAATAACAAGAGGATCTCCAGTTGGCAGAGGTAGGTACCTTTGTCCAAGCAGAGGCCCTTCCGTCGAGTCAGGGTAAGGGGAAACATGCTTTAGATAACCCCCGCTCACCCCCTTGGTAGCTTGGCGCGAGCAGACAGGGTCATCCCAAAGGCAATGTGTAAAGTATTTGTACCAACACTCACAGTAATACAGTGAAAACACCACAAAAGAACACCACACCAAATGCACATCCTCTGTCTCTGTCACACTGAAACCAGACAGTCAATCCACAATCAGACAGAGGCACACAAAAATGTCGAACAAGAAAATAGCCACTTTCTAAAAGTGCTACTTTCAAACACAGACTGTAAAATCATCCTCACTAAAAGATGTGTTATCAAATTCTGAGTTCAGGGATACCAGACCCCAGTTTTCTATCTTATCCCTATGGGAAGATATGCTTGTAAAATGTTACAAAGCATTCCCCATTCTGTCCTATGGGCAAGATAGCCTTTCAATAGTAAAAAAAAACGAAATTGGCAGTATTTCACTATCAGGACATGTTACTCACACCAGTACACGCCCTACTTTTCACATACACTGCACCCTGCCCAGGGGTGTACCATGGGCCTACCATAGGGTGTCCTATGCACAAGCTGCACGCAGGCACTGCGATGGCAGGCCTGAGGCCTCTTTTCCCGGCTACTCATGTGGGTGGCACAACCAGCGCTGCAAGCCCACTAGTAACAATTTATTTACCAGCCCTGGCACACTCAGTGCACTTCACTAAGGATCTACTGGTAAAACAAATATGCCAATCAGGGAGAACCAGGCACAACATCAATTTCCACAGGGAGCACTTGCACTGTGACACTGATCAGCAGTAGCAAAGTGCCCAAAGCATCTAAGCCAGCAAAAACAAAATCCAGCGCAGCATCAAAAACATATGAGATAGAGGCAAAAAGTCATGGAAAACCACGCCAAGGATGCCAGGTTTAACACTATGAGCAAGTAACTACCCTTTTTAAACATTTTTATAGATGCTCTGTCTTTCTGCATTGCCCTAAAAAGCACAGCAGAGCCTATGTCTCTTACCAGCCAATGTGGATCCAGACAAAAACCTATTATATATATATATATATATATATATATTTTATAAATAGTACTGCCAAAGAATGCATTTTAGATCAGTGACAGAAAAATATTGAGCAGCAGAAGAAGCATAGCAATGGCCAGAGCAGCAGGCAACTGGAGAGCCACATTTTTTTGTGAACTTCACACAGGTCAGTCACAAATTGTAACCACAATCGAAATAGTGGGGCTGCTACAAATACGAACAGTCATATCCTCAATCATGCCTTTCTCAACCACATCTTGCATCATGCATAACAAGGCTCACGGAATCTGCAGCAATCCCAGCTCTGCATTCTCCTGTTGCCCATAAAGTGGATGGCACATCTGTAAAACGCAGGGGGGGCAACACCATTCACTGGCGGCCACAACACTCCTTACATTAAGACCCATCATAATGCATTCACCACAATTAAACATTAGCACAAACACAGAATCCACAGTAAAAGGACCAATAGTCAAAGCAAGAGGGTGCAAAATGTGTGTTACAGCTAAAACATCCGAAAACCCACATAAACACTCATAATATGGTCCTCCCCTTTATTTATTTTTTATATAACAGAAAGATGTAATGTAGACCAAATACTCTCAAATGTCCACAATCAAGTCACTATTTCAGAAAACGCATTAGAGACTAATCTATGAGCAAACAATCAACTCCCCTTTCAATAGACAAATCCTGCCCACTATAATCTAGGAACACCTTCAAGTCATGTTAAAATAAAACAGCATCAAACCCACTCACATTGTCCTTTGGCGAAAAACCGTCATCTCATCCCCGTCCCTTTTCACGGCGAGATAAGGGAACCCAAAGGCATGACAAGGCGGTCCAGCAAAATAAGTATCCCTGTTGGGATCATACAAAATCTGCAGCACAGCAGTTTGGAAACACTGCTCCTAGAAACCAAACAATATAGCCATCATATTCCTAAAGACAATGGGGCATATTCACAAGGAGCTATCGCCGAATTAACGGCACTTTATCGCAGCCAAAGTCGTGATAAATTTACCTCCCCATTCACAAGCCTGTGTCAACAGCCCACAGCACCAGTTTACCCGCGATAGCAAAAAACATCGCAACGAAAGCCAGAGCTGAAGGAGCCCCAGGCCCAAATGGTCTCCCCCAGGCCATGTTCAAATCAGATGTCAACCTATGGTCAGAATACCTGACCCCCTTGTTCCTCTACTGTAGACTAAATAACACCGTTCCAGACTCTTGGAGAGGTGCAATCATTCACCCAATCTACAAAAGTGGGAAGAGAAACGAGCCTAAAAATTATCGAATGATTGCACTTCTCGACGTGGAGTCTAAGTATTACGCAAGTATTTTATTGGAAGAGCTGCAGGCCTGGGCCGAAACAACCGCACGCCTTCCTTTTAATCAGACGGGCTTCGTGGCTAACTCTGGTACTACAACCAATTTGTTAACATTAACAGTCCTGATGGAGAAAGCGACAGTCCAACAAACCCAGCTGCACTGTTGCTTCGTAGATTTTAAAGCGGCCTTCGACCGCGTGCCCAGGGGTCTGTTATGGCAGAAATTAAAATCTTGGGGCATACCCCCGCCTCTTTTACATGCTATAGTACACCTCCACACGGAAACATGGATCAGAATCAAGCTGGGTGAAGGCTCCCATGTCTCCGGGAAGATACGAACTGAAACTGGTGTCAAACAAGGCTGCGTGTTGGCCCCACTTCTTTTTAATTTGTTTATACCTGACTTATCTCCAGTACTCGACAGTGTAAATTGCCACCCTCCTCAATTAGATGGAACCCGCATCAGCAATCTGCTGTATGCCAATGACTTGGTGTTGTTAAGCCACACAAAAGTGGGTCTCCAGAGGTTATTGGACGAACTGCTTCCCTACACGACAAGAAATTGCTTAGAACTGAACTTGTCAAAAACCAAAACAATATCTTTTGGGAAGCAAAAGAGGTCAACAGAAAGGTGGTTTTTCAATGATATAAAGCTAGAACCAACCTCCAGTTATAAATATTTGGGCATCTTTCTCGACACCAGATGTACATTCATCAAGCATAAAGAAGCGTTAAAAACCAAAGCCCTGTCGTTAGAGGCTGCTGCCGCAAAACTGTCAAAACAGTTACTTGGCCCGAGCCTAACTTCCATGCTGAAAGTGATGAAGGCTAAGATAATTAATTCTTTGATGTATGGGCATGAGATCACTAAGGGCACAACCAGCACATTAATAAACAAACTAACAACTAAAAATTTTAAACGAGCTTTCCGGTTGTCAAAATCTGCCTCGCCAGCCCAAGTTAGACTTGAACTGGGACTACAAGATCACCATGGAGTAGAGGCCGGTGCGTTTATAAAACTGTGTCATAGACTGCGCCGTGCTCGGGAGGGTTCCCTGGAGGCTCGACTATGGCAGGAAATACAGAAAAACCAGACCAGCCAAAAGTATCGGCAACTCCTGGATCGCAGTTTACAGCTATTAGGAGTAAAAGATCTCTGGGAAACAAATCCCACCTACCCGGTGTTAAAGATCGCGATTAAAAAGACTGTTAGAATGTGTTCCTTTCACTCAGACAGGGCAATACTGTCAAAAAGGAAACACGCTTGGGCTGTAATCTCCAATTTTAAACTAGGAGTTCAGCTGCCCTACTTATCAAGCACATTTGCACTTTACTGGAAACAAATGTTTTTAGCTCTGAGGATGGGTGACTGACTGGCCCTTTTTAAAGAACCTTCCCGAATGGCGCCGTCCAGGTAGCAGTATCGAATGCAGGTTGTGTGGCTATCACTCTGAAGTAATGGAACATATCGTTTGTGTATGCCCCGCACTGCTCAAGGCCAGACGGTCATTATTGCGGGATCAATGGATCAGGTTGGGAGTTCGATCCTGCCGCCAGGCAATAATGGCTGCTCTAAATCCAGACAACACCAAGCTGAACATTGGGCTCACGAAATTTGTTCACAAAGCGTCAAAAATACTGGAAGCCACAACTGCAGCCAAACCCTCCTCATTTTAGCATGGTGGCCGAGTTAAAAGGCACAACAATCGAATTAAAGACTATAATATCAGAAAACCAGTGTGAGGCCTTTCAGCAGAACATTATTAGCTCATAATGATCTCTCTAATTCTTAGTAATTTATAACCCTCGTTTCTAATACTCATCATAGTCATTTTTATTGTACGAATTAGTCGTGTTTTAAATTGTAATGGTTTTTTTTCTTAAACCAATCAATAAAGTTTATTATTACATCGCCACAGAGGACCATCCCAAATATCGCTAATGAGATGCAGAGTAGGCGTTCCCGTGCCAAACGCCGAGACAACCTCACACCTCAACATTCACAACGACCAGCCACATCGGCGATAAAACCACAAAACCGGCGATAAGGCGCTAAGGCACGTTACTTAGCACCAGGAAATTTACACCTGCTCTGACCTGGTGTAAAGTCGGACGGCAGCCAGCACCACAATAGGGAACACAGCCCAGGGCCACATCCGAAGGGCAACAGATGCCATGGAGTCACTCATCATGCGGCCCGGACACTCAAGAGGGCCACAACACCCACCGCCACCACCCCAGGACCCCAACCCACACCCGGAACACCCCCCCCCCCCGGACCACCACAGACGCAGCGCAGACAAAGACAGCGGAACCCCAGGAAACGTACCAGCCGCACAGACCCAACATCTGACAATGTCACCGTCCACTACAGGCTGAAAGGGACAACCATCCTACGCATCCTGACCATCATCGCCTAACAGGCCTACGGCACCAACACAGCGGACAACCAACATCCCACCCCACACAAAGCTGCTGGCTTGGTTGCACCTGTTGGCCCCTGGTACCCCCAAACAACACCCGCCAGAGTCGGAGGAGTCACACAGCCAGCCACATCCAAGTCCCCCACACCTGTCCTGGACATCACCATCACCCTGGTACCCCAGTCCCCATACGTACAACACAATGCGCAGGATCCGCTGGAGACCAAGCAAGGACCATACGCCATAGCAGGATGCACGCACGTGTTGGGGGCAATCCACAGCACACATGTACTACCTGTGCCCACTGGTGACACAGCACACAATCACCTCAACAGGAAGCACACGTCTCACATCAATGTGCAGGCAACAACAGAACACCGTGGAACCTCCAACAATGTCGCCTTCAAATACACAGCCAGTGTGCATGATACCTTCAACCTCGGACAGTCCATCATCAACCAGCGTTCCCAGGATGGCAACAAGGGAGATGCACACCCCCTTGGCAAGTCCGAAATGAACACCCCACACACCTCAACTCCACAACCATGCAACTCACAACTCTGGCAATGCACACGTCACAAAATCACAACCAATATGCACAACAACATGACCACCCACCAGACACGACAGAACAACTTACAATGGTAACCTGGGCAAGCCCTGAACATGAGCCATCAATGGCATGGCACCTCAGCCACATAATAGCCAAATGTGGGGAGAGGTGGCAACCAGGCATGTGTGAAGGATGCAGTAGAACCATGATCGGGAAAGCACACAATGCCAAGAGTGGCGGAGATGTGCTGGACAGACCGCAGTATGCAGAACACACCCATATCCATGGTGACATACACCTCTGGCATAAGGAGTGCAGTGGACAGTGGACGCAACCATGCCACCCCAGCCAGTGGGGGGACTCGTGGAAATGTTGCCTGTGACGCCACCCCCTAAGCGTCACCTGAGTGGGATGGCCCGGCGTAGGCCACGCCAGCGTAGGGGTGTGAATAAAAAGCATGTAGGCCTGGGCGTGGTCCTCTCCCGGAAAGCCCCACGTCTCTGCCAGGGCAGCACCTCCCACCCCGCCACGAGGCCAACGCCATCCGCGTGAGCGTAGTTGCCTGCGATGCTGTGCGCCTGCCGGACCCCGGCACGCTGGACCACAAACCTGTCAGGCCCGCCCCTGCGCAGCCAGGCCACACTGATCACCTGCCGACACCGGCGTGTGTCAAGGAGGGCCCACCACGTGCCGGCGCAAGCTCCAAGCCCGAGTCCCACGACCTTGGCAGCCACCTCAGACCATCACGGCCTCCACGACACAGGCCCGCTTTATTCCCTTTTCGTTGACGTACTCCACTGCCGCCTTCGGCCTACTCTTCGGACCAGTAGGTCCCATATGTGAAACTGTGTCCTGAGTCATGAATGGCAGTGACCCCAAATCCGGCCCAGCGGCCACAGCACCAGACCCCCCCCGATCAGTGAGGCATAGTTCCATATGGGCATCTTGCGACACGTGGTGCCACTAACCCTGTCCAACGTCAGCCGGCTACACGTGGTGTCACTAACCCTGTTCAATGTCAGCCGGCTACACGTGGTGCCACTAACCCTGTTCAGCGCCAGCCAGCGACACGTGGATGAGGGACCAGGACTACCCTGCGGACCAGTAGGTCCCACATCCAGCACCTAGTCGCAAATCACGAATGGCAAAGTCCACACCAGTGGTCGCACGGAGAGGAGTAAGAGGAAGATGCAGCTCAGCCCGGACGTAAGCCGGGTCACATACACGGAGGTGACCGAACACGTGGTGCCACTGAACCTGAACTACGCAGGCCGGTGGGGCCATCCAACCTATGCCGGTGACACTCGGTGAATGGGCCGTGCTGACCGCTGCCTCAGGCCTACACCAGGGTCAGGTAGGTCACACATTTGGAACTGAGTCTTGATTACACCATGGCAGTGAACATCATTTAAGGCAGAGAACAATACACTATACTTCCTTAGATGTGGTGCCAACAAGTCTGTGCATGGCATCACAACCACACGTGTCTCTGGGCCTACGTGGACAACTGTCCTCTGCCTACGCTGCGCACGAGTGGGATCACAGATTTGGAACTGAACATCGGTAATTCAAAAGGCAGAATACATATCATCGCACGCACGGAGAAGCGTAAGAGGATGACGCGTTGCAGTCCGGAGCGAACAGGATCATCGTTACGGAGGTGATCGAACACTACCGACAACTGCCCTTGTGTCACTAACTCTCTGTCTCGCGAGCCAACGACACGTGGCTGTGGGCCACTGCTGACCGCTGCCTCCGGCCTACACTGCGGTCCAGTAGGTCACAGAGTCTTGATTTGGCAATGGTGGAGTTCATATCAGTGTACCGGCATCATCGCAGACTGCATCCCCTCTCAGCACCTGTGCCACTAAGTGTGTTCCACGACATTCATGGACACTCACTGGTCGTACATTGGTGGCGTTTGAGTCTATGTGTGCCCTGTTGGTTAGTTGTTTTCCAACGTTGCTGTTTGCTGACTGGGGGTAACTCTGTCCTTTCCCCTTGAGCCCTGGTGGGACAGGAGTCCCAGGGCTTTCTTCACCGAGGACTTTCCACCACTGCCGGTCCGTATTCTACAGGGACTACCAGTCCCAGCATTCTCAGCTCCCGCCACAGGTGCCGCGAGTGAGGGGGAGGCGACATCCATCGCGCTTATAGCGCTGCCTCTACCCCCGCGGTGCGGGACGCGCGCGGGACGCAGCCCGGACGAAGCCCGGACCAAGGGCGGGCCCGTCTGAGCCCGTCCGAGGCAGGAGGAGGCAGGGCTGGGCTTCCCATCGTAGTCGTCGGAGCCATCTTATAAGGTTTTTATTGATTATTTCACCGTAATACGTATGATTGCCTAGTCTGCCCAGGACTTTGTGCCACATATATTTTAAGAATAGACTATGACTTCAAAACGTAAGGCAGTAGGAGCGCGGGGAGAGGGCGGGGTTGTGGGAACCCTGGATGCGTTTTTGACTAGGGCTGAGTCCGTTTTGACACATCAAATTCAGCTTACTGAAAAACGACTCTCCATGGACACTTATGCAGGACAAAAAAGGTCATCTTTGGGAAGCTTAATTATGGCTAAATCTCCAGTGGGTGGATCACAAAACTCGGTTCATCAACGTATTGAGACCCCAATTATAAGTTCTGATGCGAAACGAGCTGATGATGTAGCTGCTGCATTGGGGGCTCCGGACATAGGCCACTTCAATAATCTGGAACCTGCCCAAGATACAGCATTGAGCCAACCCCAGGATTTGATAGTTAATCCAACTTTGGAGATAGTAGACCCTCCTGCACCCTCGGTTCTATCCCCAGCCTACATTTCGAATATAACTTGTACAGCCCAAGGTGACCCTGTGACTAGACCTAAAAGAGGGATAAGGGAAGGTATGGCACACCCTGTTAATCTTTTGCAGAGAGGCAATGGTGAGCCGCCTGCGAAACGCACAAGGGCAAGTGTGGCGCAGAGGAACAAGCATAACCTTAAACCAACGCACCAAGAGTCTGGGCTTCATGAACTTCATGCCTTAGAATCTGCTGGTGGCATGTCTCATTTGTCAAATATCGACCTTCACACCAGGGCGGACTTTGGGAGTGACCCTGATCATTGGAAACGCTTAGAGACTTTAATAACTGTTCTTCTAGCCCCCCTATTATGTAAATTAGGAGTAATTGAGGAAAAATTGTTGCACCTCCAAAAACTGAGTAATGTATCATCTAACCGGGAGGCTTGTGGGTGTAAATGTGCAGTGCGGGGGGCAGCTGAAGTATCAACGGTTTTGGAAATGCCAGAAGTAAATAGGATTGAGGGGGGTAGCAATAGAGAACCGGGCCATTTAGCTGGTAAAGGTAGCAGGGGTGCCAGGGCTCCGGGCATATCTCGATTATTATCTATGGCATCTGGCCCCGGGGGAAGTACAATCAACCAGGGGCGGGGAAGACTGGAGACAGGTGGGATGGTCAATTCTTTTAATTCATCTGACTACACACTGTCCCAGCCGGCGGGACCTTCAAGTCTTTTACCTATTACCCAGGCCAATACCAGTATTGGAGACAGCAATAATGGTAGGGGCGGCCCAAATGTGATGAACCGTTTGGTTGTGAAGGGTTCTGGAGACATACTAGACCTACCTTCGGCTGCATGCCCGTATGTCTTGGTTTTGGCTGGTGTGCCCCCTCTTAGGCCAGATCAAATTGAATCTTGGACCCAATTGCGTAATAAATCTGTAGACTGGTTATCTAAACATAAAGGGTTCAGGGTACCAGAGACTAATAACATCATTATGGTCCGCAGAGTTGGGTGGGTGGGATCATCTCCAAAGAACATCGACGGGGATTGCGTGGTAATTAACTTCCGTAACCCATCGGTTGTTAAATCAATACTAAGGGCCCAAGATTCTTGCTCTAATAATCCCACCTGTATCTGGGCCTTGCCACTGGGTTTTTTTTATAAGCCGTTTGCAAGATTCCCGTTGTCGGTTGTCTCCCCTACTTCTGTATCTAATAGGTTTCAGGTCCTTTCTGGTATGGATGCTCAAGATTGACTACCTCTTCCCGATGTAGTATCTCCCATTATGGATATTTCCTCGGAAACAATGGCTGAAGAAAACCTTGGCCACACGGTCACCTTGCCAACTTCTACCATTTCTTATTCCCTGACTCAACAATCTCAGACCACTACTGCTAATATAGTAAAATCCGTCTCAAGGCCGATAATAACTGATGATGATACAATGAAAGTCTTAACATGGAATATTGCTGGTTTAAGGACAAAAAGGGCGATGTCTCTTGGGAATGTTTTCTTGCTATTCACCACATTATAGCTCTACAGGAAACCTGGGAGTCAAATGAGCATTTTTATCTGGATGGGTTTATATCTTTTTGTAAATTCGCTACACCGTCCAGTATGGGTAGAGCAAGGGGGGCTATTATTATTGATCAACCTTAAGCTTTCTTACAAGGCAAGGCTGATTGATTCTTGTTCTCCTCACATGTTAGTGGTAGAGTTGACAGGGAAGAATCTCCCAACCCTTTTAGTGGTTAATTTTTATAATTCTTTTACAAGAAATCAAGAGACAGAGCATCTTATGGCTCTCATGGCCTTTTTGGAAAGCTATGGAGATAGTTCAGCAGTATACTATGATATATTAGTCCTGGGAGATTTTAATGTTCATTTTTGCCCCATTAATTGTTCAGCCAGGCTGGAGGAGGAATGTGGTCCACAGGGGCACAATCATTTTGAACACACCTCATCTGGCATCTTTTTAGAAAGTCTTTTAGTGGCTTATAATTTGGTTTGCCTTGAACAATCAGACCAGATTGCCCCCGTACCTACTTATGTTGGTCGTGGCCGCGAAAGCATAATTGACCATATCTTGGTTTCATCTCCATTGCTGACGGTAATTGGCAGACTAAGTATATTAAAAAATTACGTCAGCGATCATAACCCTATGATATTGGATCTTAATATAAATGCTGTTAACAAGGGAAGGACCATGACCAACCTTACTAATACTAATATTGCCTCTAAAGATCAAGCTCGTAGAGTGAAGTGGGAAAGGATTACCCCTGAAAGTTTCATCGATAGTTTGCTTATTAAATGTGCCCAGGAGTTTAGGATTTGTATAGACCAGGATTCCCAACCAAGATCTGTGTTAAATGCTTTTGACCTAATTGGGAAGCAGGTTGCTTCAGATCTAACTATAGCCAGCAGACCTAGGCGCAGGAAGTTTAAAAAATGGTTTGATGAAGCTTGCATGAACACCCACAAAGATTTAATGCGGGAGCTTAAGCAAAAGCCAAGGGCGGTATTACGGGTTAAGGAGGTAAGGAAGGCTTATAAACTTGCAGTAGAAAGCAGGAAAAGGCAATTGCGGGAGATGGCGTGGGAGGAGCTTAGCCAAGCCAGTGTGCTGGCTAATAGTTCTAGATTTTGGTCTGTGGTAAATAGTCCTCTGTTTGACGATACACCAAACTCCAGTAAAGATTCTCTAGTCCCCGTGGAGACGTGGGTGCAACATTTTGGGAAAGTGTACAGTGATATGACCTTAGGGGCATCCACTGAGATGCCCGTGCTTGGTTTGGTGGGTTCCCCCCTTGTCTTTACAACTGATGAAGTTTATAAAGCGATCACTACAACTCTTGGGGGAAAGCTCCAGGTCCTGACGGAGTACCGGCGGATCTTTACAAGGCAGACCCTGAGCATTGGGCCAAGATTTCAACTCACGTTTTTAATGCAGCTTGCGTGTCTGGCTTTCCCTCTTCATGGGCAAAAGCGGTCATCGAACCAATCTTCAAAAAGGGGTCAAGGGGTGATCCGGCTTGTTACAGGCCTATTTCGCTCCTTGACTCCATGGCCAAAATCATGGGGAAAGTCGTCTTGGAGCATTTAACAGAGTGGCTTGAACAAACAAGTATAGTCACCGACCTCCAACATGGTTTTAGGCAAGGGAGGGGTACCTTGGACCAATGCCTTAACCTCCATTTGGTGATAGGGAAATATACAGTTGTAAAACGCGGGGATCTTCATCTGGCCTTTATGGATTTAACCTCGGCGTTTGACCTTGTTAATAGGTCAAAGCTGTGGCTGATCCTTCGAGACATAGGGCTAGATGGTGACCTGATTTCATTTTTGGCTGCCATTCATGAAAACACAATAGCGGCAGCACGTTTTAACGAAGAGGGCAGCCTTACCGACTCTTGGGCAGTAAAGAGAGGGTCCGGCAGGGGTGCATATTGGCCCCCTTGCTGTTCACCCTCTATATTAATAAACTAGGGGATTCTCTGGTTTCTTGCTGTAAAGATATACCCAGAGCCGGTACTAAAATGATTCCCGCGCTCCTGTATGCCGATGACGCGGTTTTAATGGCCAGAACTGCAAGGGGCTGCAACTTCTTTTAAATTGTTTTATAGATTTTATGGAATCATTGGACTTAATAACTAACTTGAAAAAATCGCATGCTATGACCATAGGCTCAAGGAGGGCAGCGAAGGCCAAATTTTATTGCAAGGGAGTTGAGTTACTAAAAGTCCCCGCTTTCCACTATTTAGGGGTCCTTTTCGACGACCAACTCACTTGGCATACGCAGCGTGTCCATAAAAAGAATGTGCTAGTTAGAGCATCGGGGGCTACTCTAGACTTTGCTAAAAGAGTAGGATCAAAACCTCTCCCTGCACTCATGAAGATTTATAACGCCAAGTGTATCCCTATGGCTACTTACAGCAGTGATATTTGGGGCTACACAAATGTGAAAGTAATCCAGGGGGCCGAGAACACCTTTATGCGTAAGCTGCTCTCGGTCCCCGCATCAACCCCAATTTTTAATATACATGAGGAACTGGGAGCGGGCTTTATCTCGGATCAGATTGCGGTTGCGCCTTTATTACGCTGGCTGAGAATTTGGGCTCAACCGACTCCGAATTTAAATCAACTGATCATACGAGATTGCCTTACCCTTGAAAAGGTGTTAGAGATCCCTTGGTTGAAATATATTAAGGACCAAATGGAAATTCTTGGCTGTCCAGACTTATTTTCGAGTCCTATTGCTCTGGGTAAACCGGCCATCAGAGACGTTAAGCAGCAGTTCCTGTATAGACGAAAGGGACTAAGGGAGGAGAACGAATTAAAAAAACCTATGGTGAGAAGATTTGTCACATTGAGCCTGGCCCAACATATACAACCATATCTATCCTATATTAATAAACCGTACCATCTGTTTGTTCTAACAAGATTTAGATTGAATATGGTCCCCTGGCTACTAGCCTTCCCTAAAGGTTACTTTAGGGAGGGCACACTAAAACCTTGTCCCTGTGACAACTTCTCGGAGCAAGACACTCTCCATATAATGTTTTTCTGCGAATATTACAATTCATTGCGCAGAAAGCTTATCCTCCCTTTGCTTAAAAATTTTAATTTTGTTCAGGTTAGGCCGGCGTTGGTCTACCTTCAAACATTAGCGTCACCGATGGTCTGTTTTGGGGTAGCTAGTTTTTTATTAGGGGCGATTAGACTTAGGAATAGGTTGCCCTTGAGTCTGTCTGCGAATACTGTTTTTAATCATGTCATGTAATTTCTTCTTTTAAAATATATAATACATTTTTATTAACTGTAAATATGAGCAAGTGTATATGGGGCAAATTTTATTTTTTGTACTCTCAGGTTGAACTATGCAATGGTGATTGATTTTTGTATTCATGTTTTGTCATTGGTTTTATGATATGCGTTTTAACTTCCTATGAATTGTTAAATAATATGATGCTGTACATTTTGCTCTGCTGTTCCATAAAGGGGCTGCAGATTATGATTTTTGTTTTGAGTAGGATTTGCACTTTTATGGCTTTAAGTAGCCGAATAAAGTTAATTTTGATTGATTGAGTCTATGGAATAGGGGCTAGTTTTCATCCTCATGTAGCTGATCCCGAATTGTTGGTGAAAACGAGGGTTGAGCTTTCCACTCCTCCATTTGCTGCTTCCAGATAACATCAGACCATCCGCATCATGCCCTGGAGGACACCTTCCACTGTCCCCCACAACCCTCCGCAACATACACCTCGGACATTGATGGGGACCCGCTCGGGTCGCATTGCCCATCTGACTGCACCGCAAGCCACCGTCCCGTGGCTGGGTGCCTGTGCCGGCCGCAGTGCATCCGGGGCCACTAACTCTGTGCTGCTCAGGCCTGGGACCCCTTCTTCTGAGACATTGAATGGCCTCTGTAGCGATGGTCTTGGGGTCATCAACGCCATGTGTCTGTGGCCCTGCGCTGTCCGCATCCTCTGGCCTCAACTGCGGCCCACCAGGGCCCACACATAGCATCGAGTCTTGACCGGCCCGGACGTCGCATCACCGCAGGAGACACACGTCATCACCGCAAGGACCACCTCCAACCGCCATCTGCAAGAGTTGAAACGGTGGTCCTGACAGACCTACGGAGTTGCTCAGACCTGTCGTGGATGCCATCATTGGCCTGATTCCCTGCTCAGCACTCCAGGTGCCAGTGACTCAGTGCACCGCAAGCCATTGTCCGTTACTGATAGAGTTTTGTGCTGTTGTGAGGTTGCGCAGCAATGTCACCTCATGCAGTGGGGAAGACCTGGGACTATAATGAGGAAGATGTGTCAAGTGTGCGGACGGGAGAAGGCACAGACAATGGGAGGGCAGGAGGCAACAGCCCCAAGGCAGGGATGCAGACTGGTGGTGGTAGTCAAGCTACACACCCGGATCTATTACTGGGTATTGCGCTGTGGACTACGGACGCAACTGTCACCTCAGGCAGTGTGGGTGACCTGGGACGTTGATGAGGAAGTTGATGCAGGTGTAACACACCCCACTGCATCTGCATCAGGACTAACCCGAAGGGACACAATCCTAGCAATTTCCTCACATGAGCGCGCTCTTCTCTAGTGCCCCTACCTCAGTGCACTGCAACTCACGGAACCTCCTGACTGAATATTGGCTGACCTCTGTCCTTACTTCGGATCCCTCCATGTTGCTCTGCAGTTGACTCTGTTATGCTGGGGTTTTCTGTTTCCATTACACTGGTGTCCACTGTTCAGGTTGTTGCCAGCGCCAGGCACTCCGTGCGGGCTGGCTTATACTCACCCCACACACATCCAGCACAGGCGTCACTGTACATGTGGCCCTGCCAATAAAGGGGCCGGGTGCACGTGCCCGTAGCCAGTTCAACATGATATGTGCATGTGTCCCTGTGGTCTTGTTGTATGCATGGGGGCCCTGGGCCCTACGACATTACATTGTGCTGTGTACAGCGGACGCAGACATGGCAGCGGGCTAGAACCTGGACATGTAGCTTTGTCGTCACCCACTCAATTCGTAAGGGGAGTGGACTGTGCCGTCGTACGCAGAGCCAACATGGGTGTGTGACTGATATGTGCGTGCCCCTGGGCGTGGTTCTGTACTGGGTATGTGCATCTGCATGTGTCTCTATGGCAGTGTGGGTCTCCTTTGTTGGGTGTAGGTGGTCCCTGAAGGGTATTGGACACCCACGTATGTGTTCTAGTTCGCATTCCATGGGTTGGGCAACACCCGCACCTGTTGGGCCACCTCCTTTTGGCGTTCTGACAGCAGGCATTGGGGTGCCATGTGTGGGTCGGTGAAGTGTTGTGAGCCAGCCGTGATTGCGGGTGCTTCATGCTGTGTGGTCTGTTGCAGGGGCTGGATTCTCCTCTGAGTAGCTTGTCTGCCCTGGTCCTGGTGGTGGGTTGTGTGGGATGTCCATGGGCTGTTGTAGGGCGTCAGTGTCGAGGGTGTGGTGTTCGTCTCCGGCATCACTGATGGTTTGTCTGTTCTGACCTGCTGGTGGTGTTGTTTGTCCCTCTGCATTGTGGAGGGGAGGTGCATGTTGGCATTGTGTTGGCGCCTTGTTCTTGTCGACATGCAGACTGTGTGACAATGTACATTGTGACTGTTTTGGCGGTGGTGGTTATTTGAGTTGGGACAGTGTACATTTGGCCTACATGGCTGATGTGGGGTTGTAGCCGTAGATGTGCATCTCACAGTTCCCTGCTCTGTCCAATGTGATTGTTCTGTTTCTGCACCTGGGCGGACCCAGTTGTGTCCCCTGTTCTGCAGTGTGAGTGTTGCACTTTGTGCCACATTGTCATGGTATTTGCTGTAATTGCTATGTGTGTGTGCTGCAGTGTGCCACGGGGATGGGGGACATGTCCCTGGGTAATTGTGGGTGTGCAGTGTGCTACACCTCGTCGTGCATGTGTGCCATTGTGCCCATCACCCCCCATCCTCCCAGTCCCTGTTGGATCCTCACCCTGTTGTTGTTGTGTCGGGTCCTGTCGAGCTGTGTCCGTACTCCCACCTCCTTGCACAGTCTCCACACTGATGACTGTGGCCTGGGTTTCCTCCAGCTCCTCCTGTGGTGCTGGACTGCCACCTCCTGTCGCCGTTGCTGCCTTCCTGTTGGCAGCGGGTTTGTGCCTGGTTTAGGTTGTCACGTCCTGGCGGCGCCTCTTGGCCTCCTGGATTGGACTCCTGGGCACTCCGACTGCATTCCAGGTGGTCTGCTTGTGGGTCAGTTGCTGGTGGTGTTCTGTGACTCCATGGCGCTGGTCTTGTTTTCCTGCGGTCTGCACCCCGTCTTCCTCTCCCTTTTCTCCTTGGCCTTCCCCGACCCCGTTGTTCCTTGCTGGTGGTCTGTGGTGGTTGTGGGGTTCACGTTGACCTCTGCGCTGGGTCAGGGTGCATCCATGTTGCTACGTGCTTTGGCTTGTTTCTGGTGTGTTGTTTCTGTGGTTTTTATGGTGCAATTTTCCACCAGACGCGTGGGATTTGCAGGCCTGAGGCTGCTTTTCGCTACTTTTTGTACCGCAATTGGCCTCATCGCATGATTTCTCCCGTTCGCGTTTTGCATTTTTTCGGCGTGGCGTTGGTTTTCACGCTGACATTTGACGCGTTATCTGGTGACTATCGCATGCTACCACCTTGTTGTGAATTCCACATTGTCATGGGGTTATTTTCCCGCGATAGGCTGCGATATTAAAAGTTGCGTTACGCTACTCTTGCGGTAGTTATCACTCGTTCTTGTGAATATACCCCAATGTGTTGGCCAAAAAGGCTCATTATTTTATCACATTCCACACACCTTCCACACAAATTAGTTATTACCCTCTTTCTTTCTTTTCCCACTTCAGATCACACGTACAAATCCACACGTTCCTCCAATTTCATCCAGTCTCTGTCCTCAAATCCACACACCCGTGTCCCAGTACTCACTAATATTGGGGGATGAAAACCACAGTGGGAGTAGCAACAGGAGTAACAGACTTTATCCTCACTGTTGGCTGTGGCGCAAGCATAAGCCTTAGCGGAAAAGGATGCTGGGGTAATATGCGTGTCAGGGGTACTAACAGTCATAATGGGGTGGAGACAAAGAAAAGCAAGATGTGCCATAGCCAACACAGCCTGAGCGGCATGGCAGGAGCAAAAGCGGTGTACAGTAATCTGCTCTTTTCTTTTTAATTCGCAAAACAAATCTTTTCCTGTCAGGCCTGAGTCACAAACAACAAATTGGTAACCCTTCTCAAATGAACCTATTGTTGCTGCAACCTTCTCTAAAGCTAATTTTATAATTTCTCTTTTTTTTTTTAAACTCCTACAACTTTGATATTCTTTCCTAAGTGATGTAAATCTGGATCTCCAACCGTTGTCACAATGGACTTGGTAATGCCAGAAATGTTAAAGCCAAAAATTTCACCTTCAAATACAGCAACCTATTGAAACATGTTCTTATTTTATTCCTGAAAAGAATTCACATTTGCCCTGGACAACTTATATTATATTAAATTAATTTTGCTTGGGCACCTTTTATTTCTGCTTGTGAAGCAACACATTGTAACTCAATTCCATTCCCTGCCAACAACTTTTCTGAGCAAACCCGTCTGCCTCTCTGGGGGGCATTTTATCAAGAACGGCGTTAAAAATTATCGCCGGTTTAGCGGCAGAAAACTGCCGCTAAAGCGGCGATAATGGGCTTGATAATATGCCCTTGAGAATTCCAATAGAAGTCCAAGTTCTGGTGTAAACATGGGCTTCTATTGGAATTTTCCAGGGCATATTATCAAGCCCATTATCGCCGCTTTATCGGCAGTTTTCTGCCGCTAAACCGGCGATAATTTTAACGCCGTTCTTGATAATATGCCCCTTGGTCTTCTCACAGAGGCTGCTCTGCGTCTCCCTGCCCGATGAGCCCCCTCCTTGGGAATTCCTTTCTTATCTCAAGGCCGAAGGCCGCAGTAAACCTGCCAGAACAAACTGAATTCACGAGCTATGTGTTTCAACTTTGAAAATCCTTTTTATTCAGCATAAATACACGCTGCCTGGAGTGCTTGAAACACCTTTTCCAAATTAAATACACGTTCTATTGTGAGGTCAAATCCAAATTAAACACACTCACTCAAATCAATCATAAATTAACTACTTGAGCATTGCACCGAATTTTTGCGTGCAATTTTCAAAATGCAGTTCATGTCTGAAGCTGAAAAGCTCTAAGTAAAAACTGGGCGCCACCAACCCACTGCCCCCCTTTTTTCTATTACAGGATGCATTTTTCTTATTTTGCACTCTTCCTATGTCAAAACAAATGTATATTCTTACTAGTATTTCTGATCAAACCATTTTTTACATGCTTCAAAATTAAAAGTGTCTTCAGGAGGCGCCAGCTGACCTCCTTCCAATGGCCATCTGCAGAGCAACAACGACAACAAGAGACCAAATTAATCTCATTCCAGACATTTTCAAGAAGGGGCCAAATTAATTATTTTGCCTGGCAAAGGAATTGCAAGTACTTTTTCCCAAAAGACAGTCCTCAGACCGTCCCAAAAACAAACTGATGGTGCACCATGTTCACAAAGGACCCAAACAAATTCAAGCACTTTTTCCAAAGACGGTCCTCAGACCATGTCAAACAAAGAAAACCACAAGTCAGTCCTCAGACTGCACCAGAACCAAGACAGTCCGGAGACTGCACCAAGACAAGAGGCAGCCCACAGACTGCACCAAAACCAAGACAGTCCAGAGACTGTACCAAGACAAGTAGATAGGCTCTAGCCCCAGACCTTTTCAAGAGTAGACCAAATTTCCAAGTGGCCTGGCAGAGCGTTCGCAAACACTCTGTATCTCAAGGTTCCGCAAACCCACCAAGTTCAAACAAACCAAGAACAGTCCTCAGACCGTTTTCAAAATTACCGAGAATAAAGACAAACTCACCTGCTGCACACAGGTCAAGCAAAGTTATTCTCCACTGCCGACTCTTCGGACCAAACGTCAATTCCAAGGGTTTCGCCTTCTCAGGACCCCAGCCAGGATGACCACTAGACGAGGAGCCGCCTGATCAGACAGGAGGGGCAGCCACGAAAACCAAGCTCTATCATATGGGGATACCCGACCTGCCCATCCGACCGGACGCGGCCCCGACCTCCACACCCGGTTGCGGGCGAAGACTGGTGGAGTCCTTGTTCGGGCGCCATCTGAAGGAAATGACCCAAATAGGGCCACCCGGGTCACTCATGACCACCTCTCTGCCTTCCAACAAATGAAGAGTCGATCAGACAGTAGAGAATACAAACCAATACATTTATTAATAATACACAGCTGTGGATCCCGGTCTGACCAGTCTCATGAGAAGACCGTCGAGGGACTGACTTTTTCAAGCACAGAGGTAAAGATTATAGGTTCTAGCATGAGCACAAGACACACCCACCCAGTAACTTTCCACAGAGAGCAGCGTAGAACAAAGGGGCACACAGAGATGAGCTAAGAGTCTGAGACCGGGCACACACTATCTGTGTGCCAAGGTCATTCTGTCTGCCTTCAAAGCAGAGTCAGGGGAGCAAGCTTCTATCTCATGGGGAAGGTATGCAGAAGTACTAACAATGTATTCATCAGAACAGTGAGGCCCAACCTTGGAGAGAAAATGCATCACAGCAGTTTTCTAGCTGAGAGAGCAGAAGAGAGACAGAAGCTTAGTTTCAATCACAGAGCAAAATGGCGGCTACTAATAAAATGGCACCATGAATGCTAACTTAACCCAGTAATAAGCATGAGCAAGGGGCAATAACATTTTCAATTCTAACAATTGATGAAGCATTCATGGACAGCAGAGATGTGAGTGATTCATCAGAGATCGTAGAGGCTGGCTAGAGTGGGCTCACTGACGATGGAGAGTCAGGACTATGATCGACTGTGCAGAAACACCGCCTCTTCAGAAAACGCTCTCTCTGCAGCTGGTGGGATCTAATCTCTTCTTCTGCTGCTGGGAAACATAGGACGTCCTCCTTTAACGGGATCTCGCACTGTAATGTTCTGAAAAAAAACGTATTTATCTTGGAAAGTATTTCAGCTACTGACAACACAACAACTATCAGAGGGATGATGTCATCCCTGGACTTGTTTCCTGGAACCGTGAGTCGAAAAATAACTAGAAACTCCTACTCGAATTATTGAAAATGTTGTGGAACTTCATTGCTCATTCAAGGAAAATCATATGTGATGTGGCACAATTTAGAGTGGGTCGATTCCGAAATTGTATGGGTGGCGATTTACACTTGTAGGTTTGTGAACTGCATTTTGAACTAAGTAGTACTACTGTATAACTACTTTATGCATTACAAAACGAAGGTTCTGAATTGGGCCCTATATCTATTACAAGAGATGCATGTGCTGCCGGATCTAGCTATTTGACCGCACAGCACCTTCCAAGAGTAAAACTTGGGGGTCATATTTACAAGAAACAGATGCAACTCGGCACGCAAGCCAGCTTGCTACGCTACACTGCCTCATAAGGAAAGTGCAGGGATGTGTCATATTCACAGCAATACAACGCATCCCTGTCCTTTGCGCTGGCGCACAATTGGTGGCTGCCTAACGCCAACTCAGGCACCCTTGCACCATTGTGCCAGGGTGTCTGTGTTGTAGCAATGATTGTTTTTGTGCAGGAAAGAACACAATCCTGCACAAATACAATCCATGAAGGCGTTTTCCTCCTTCTATGTGTGCTGCATAGAAGAAGGGGAAAAAAAAGGAGAAATAAAGATATTTCTCCTCGTTACGCCTCCCCTGGGGAGGAGCAGGCTCTTGACGCATTCCCAGGTTTAAAAGGCCTTGTAAATCTGGGAATGCATCAAAATCCATGGGTGTTGCGTGGGAACACCCACTGCAACACCCATCGAACGCCTCTATAATGCAGAGTAAGGCAACACACCGACTTGCGCTGCTTTGCCTTACTCCATATCTATGAGGCCTTGAAAAGCCACGCAAAGTGGCTTTGCGTGGCCTGGTAGATATGAGTCAGCACTCTGTGCTGCGTCAAAGAATGTGACACAGCGGCGGCGCAGACTCCTTGTAAATATGCCCCTTGATGTTTTGACTTTGCTATACTTGAAATTCTAAGCTTGAAGCGAAGGCACTTGGCAGTTCAATGAGCTCATAGTAGTACCTGGTTCCTCTGTTATCAAGGACAGCAGCAGTATTGATGCCATTGTGTCACATAGGATTGTAGAACTGGCCTGACATGGTCCAGCGAGGCTGCAAGCACATTTGATGATGCATTATTCAGTGTTTCATAACGGAAGCTGCTTCTCTTCCATGATACTTTGGGTGCATTCAAAGAAGACATCCTGCCACATTGCTGTGACATGCTGGTTGCATTCTTTTAAGTGTCTGCATCGTGCCTTCTTGCCATGCTGACTGCATTTTGTTAACTGTCTACATCCACAAGTTTGCCATACTTCGTTGAGTGCTCACAGCAAGCACCATTATTTTATAAACAAGGAACAAGGGGACCCTTATAGTCAGAAGGGACCAAGGGTAGTAGTAAGTTATTAGAGACAGCGGTCCCTTTCAAGAAAAATATATACATATAGCCACAACACTTCAATCAGGATTGGGTCTACTCGTGTCCAAATGGATGATATTTATGATTTACAAAAATTAAAGCATAAACATTACATTAACATAGAGTGAGCAGGACGTGACGGGGTTTTAGGAAATCAACAGATTTCCTTACCTCAGGCATGTAACTTAAAAGTGACTTTTGGTGAAAATAGGAAATAACAATAGTCACAATAACAAGAACATCTTCTACTCCGCATAAATCTCAAATGAAGGTTAGAGTTTAAGACGTGGTTGTCGACAATGTTTCGATCCCCAACAACGGTTATGGGATCATCATCAGGACTAAACAATCAAAAAATGCCCGAGAAGTTGCCTGGATAGGGTGGGGGGGAGGGTTAAGGGGTAAGGGGAGAGGGGAGGGAGAAGGGAGGGTGACAAAAAAGGGGGGTAGGGAAGAGAAAATTAGTAAGGAGGTAGGGCGACTAGTTGGAAATTTACACGCTTCAACCCGTGTGCGTAACGTAAACTAGGTGACATAACACATGCTGGGGACCCAGTGTGGTTGGTTACATGCTGTACATTTGCAACTAAAATGAAGGAATAAGTCATGGTCTCGGCGAGAAAAATGAGTGCCTATACGAACCGGTGGTGACGCTTAATCAATTAAGACGCTTGAATGCTGCTCAGGTACACCTCAATTATAGGGTTAAGTAGTGGTCTCGGCAAGAAGAAATTGCTAACTGATAGTGACGCTTAATTAATTGCAGTAAGGAGAGCAGCATCCGATAGATACGCTTGGTAAAAAGTAAGGAGAGCAGGAGCTTACTGATGATGCAAGTGGTGAAACAATGGGTACATGGAAGGGAGCGGTGTTCCAACCAAGGCAGAAGGTCCTCTGATGGTTGCCGGGTGAACTGCCAATGAGGGTCACGAGGAGGAGAAAACTGCCCGTCCAGAGCGGCTAGAACGAACGTAACAAGGGTCCAATTGGCCTGATAGCAGGGGGTAATAACAGGAGTGAGTATAGTGAGGATCGGGAAACCGGGAGAACAGTTTAGTTAGGATTGCAGGAGATCGCTTACCGGGAGGTGGTAGTAGGGGAGAGCGAGGTCTCAACCCCCACTGGAACCGTGAACCGTGATGATTGCTAGGCGTGCGTGATAGCTGCAAGAGAAAGTGGAAATGCTTGAAGGTGACTTGGGCTAGAGGGGCTGTGGGAGCAAGGACGTGATACCAAATTAGTACTCACCACGTAGGCGTTCGGGAGAGGTGAGGTCAGGGGAATTGGCCGAAGGAAAACGGAGCCTGGAGGGTGACAAGGGAGAGGAAAATCGTGGAAGCGAGGTCGCTGATAAGAGGCGTGAGGGCCTCAAACTCCTCAGTATACCAATTGGTGGTGGCGGAGGTACTTACCTTAGATGTGGCTGCGTTGTGTGGCGGAGATAAGGCGCCGAGTGCGTGCGCCGTTAGATGCTGCGATCGCCAAGCCAGGTGGTGCAATGAGGTCCGGCTACGCTGGAACGCCGAGTTCGTGTGCCGATAGCTTGCTAAAGTAGCAGGTCGTGATAGTGCGCATGCGCGATGGCGTATTGACTAGAGCCTTAACCCAAGGGAGACGGGCCGATGGTGGGCGCCATGATGGAAGGAATGTCCTACTGAGTGAGAAAGTAGAAAGGGGATAAGGACCGGGTAGGGAAAAGGAATGACTCAATGGACGAACCATTCTTACCCAGCTCATATACACAGTTAGTTAGCAAATTATACATGTAGTGACATTGTTAGACATTGTCAATGTTAGAACATTATATTATATTCTGGCTCACCATTAGATGTCTGAAGGGCAGTCATCAGCAATTAGATATCACAATAGGGCTTCCCACTAATAAAATGTGCCGAGGGCATATACTTACAGTTACATTTAGCACAAGCATTCTGGCACAACATTGGTAGATTCGGGGGCCAGACAACAAAGACTCGGCGCCACAATATGGCACAAGAACATTGAAAAATGCTGATAGGCGTCACAGTACAGTATACGACCATTGAACAATGTCGATTTGAGCCAGAGCACATGTTGGAGAATACAGTTACATTGAGCACAATTGGGTGTTACGCACAAATTGGCAAGGCGCCGAAGTTGGTAATTAAGGTGCTATAGTCTTTTCATCATGATAGTAGAGAGAAAAGTTTTCAACTTGGATCAGAATGGTCAATGTCCTTGTTATAGCAGATTAGACCAGTCTTACATGCGATTTTGTTAGATTTGAAATTTCATTTCTGTGCTGCTTAGGCCCGAAATGCTTTCCCTTGCACTTATAAGCCGTGTACTTTCTTATGTTAGCATTGATGGCGCCATTTTTATTTGTGCCATACTGTACTATGACTGAAGATCGAGCTTTCTGTCTCATGGTGCTTGCCTCAGCGGAGCCGCTGCTCCTGCCCCCCCTTCTACTCTTGCAAGCTCAAGGCTGAAATCTTGCTGCCCTAGTCAAATGTATTATCTGTTTTGCATACCTTTGCTGTTGGATATGTTTGTTCCCACATCTTAGAATGGTAGGCCCCAGCCGAGCGGCCTTGGGGTCGAGATAGCCTGTACCCGGCTCTGTAACATGACTCATCCTTGTGTGCCTCCTTTGTTCATCCTGGCCTGAGCTGGAATTTTCCAGCCTGGGCGGACCCTTCACGGTGCAAGTATTGTATAATTGTTACCCCCGAGTTAGGGGGAGTCAGTCCCTCGGCTGTCCTCCCAGGAGACAGGTCAGACTGGGCTCCGTTGCAACGCTATTGCTAATAAATGAGCAGCTTGTGTTCTCCTCTGTCTGACCGACTCTTCATTATTGGGAAGGCATAGAGGTGGTCCTAAGTGACCCGAATGACCTGTTTTTCGGGTCATTTCCTTCATTTGGCGCCCGAACAGGGACTCCATCAATCTGGTGTCCCATTCTCGCCCGTAATCGGGTGTGGAGGGCAAGGGGTGCATCGGGTCGGATAGGCGGATCCGGGATCCCCACACGATCAAGCTTAGTTCTCGCGGCTGCCCCGCCTGTCTGATCGGGCGGTTCCTCGTCCAGTGGTCACCCTGACTGAAGTCCTGAAAGACGAAACCCTGGGAGCTGACCGTTTGGTCCAGAGAGTCGGCAGTGGAGAATAGCTTTGTTCGACCTGAGTGCACCAGGTGAGTTTGTCTTGGTCCTTGGAAAATATGGCGCATCTGGAGTAATTTGAATATGGTCGAGAGGCCATTTCTTAGGGGCCGATTACGATGGCGGTCGGTGTCAGTACCGCGGTGCCGGCGGTGCGGAAAAATGCCTTTTACCGCCCGCCAGCAGCGGTCCTCACGGCCGCCATATTATGAAGGGCAAATATGCCCCATTTCCCGACCTCCGCGGTGCAACGCCGACCGCCATGAAATTGCGCCCGCCACCGCGCCGGTGGAAGCCAATGGAGACTTACCGCCGTGCGGAATGACGTCCCGTCCGCTCAACAAATTAGGATGTGCCAAACAACCCGTCGAACCGCAGGGGAGAAACCGGCCTTCCAGACACGGCGGAATCTCGACAGCGGAGCGTGAAACGAGACTTCCGGAGCCCTCCACCCGGAGCCGAACGCCATGGATCCAGCACTACACGTCCTCCCGGTGCTGTACGTGATACATCACCAGGCCAACATCGCCCGCCACGGACGCCACCGCAGGTACGTAAAAAAAGCACAATACAACACAAAACAAAACACAAATTCCACGGGCTGAAACAGGGCACCTGGCCACACCAGACACACTGGTGTGGACAGGAACACATCCATCAGTGTACCCACACATGTCTCAGCTGGCACCAATTCACACCCTGCATCAAGCCCACCAAATTACCGCGAACATAATGTAATGTGTTGCTGACGACACCGCAGCGGTGAGTATGCGGGAAATCCATCGCACAAAGCAGAATGCATGTACAGCAACGGACAGGCCAGAAAGACCACAGGCCACCACCACCACCCACCACTCACAGCTCCGCCGCACACAGCAAGAAACATGCCAATCCCCCCCCGTGCACCCCCATGTCCAACACCAAGCGAGCTAAATCCACACCCAGCAGCACACAACTAACCCCTAGGGAGACAGACACAGCAGCATTGGGTGTAGATTAACACACCGCACAGAGGCACAGGCCCAGGGCAACACACACACACACCACAACACCACATACATGGCAAGAAAGCAGAATACAAGCACAAAATTAACATACACACACACAAGGAACATACAGACTACTGGACACACACCCTGCCAACTCACACAGACATACCCCACACCGACACACAGCCACATACACAGACTACATGCCACCAGCAATGGAGCACAACATAGAGGAAAGCAAAAATTATGTGCACACAAATGGGAGGGCAAGGAGACAACCAACAACCAGGTGAACAGACACATGCAGGACAAGGAACCCAGAACAACATCCACACCCCATCCAAGCACATGGCTGGCACAGTGAGTGAAGTCAAACAACAGTCACCTCAGTGCAACAACTCAGGGAGACAGCAAGGTAACCCATGTATAGGGACAGGGATGAAAGTAAGGACCTCAAGTTAAACAGTGAACAGCAAGTACACATGAGTATCACACAGGGCACATTGGCACACTCAATGACTGTCAAACACAAGTAGGAGTCCCCAAACATACCCCCTCATATCTGCAGCACACAACCCCAATGCCAGACACACAGAAGGGCCTACATAATGTCCAGACAAGATACAGACAAACAATCAAACCCCCTGGGGGCATCCACAAACATCACACACACACAGGGATTTCAGTACCAACGTCTGCACCAAAACAAAAATGGCAAACACAATTCAAAACAGAAACACATACAGAACCACAAAAATAACACACATCACCTGTGCAGCCAAACTAGGGGAAGGCAATGGGAGCACACACACAACAGGAGTGCACCACCTCATCAGTCAGGAAAAATGCATAGGCTACATACCACAACACAGACAAGAAGTGCACCATCACAGAACAACACAGACACATCAAACACACAACAGATGCACAACACCACAAAGCACATAGCAAACACAGCAGTACATCAGGGGATGTACACTAGGACAGCACAAGGCAACATACACCCACAGCACTGAATGCACAACAAGCAGTGTGTGCACACAAACACACAACATTCCCACACAGCCATGAGTCACACGCCATTAACACACACACACGACAAAGCCACAACCAACACACCGTACAACCCTTGACCACCCAAATGCACACCATGTAAGTAACCGTTGTGACTAGGATGACTGCCCATCACAACATGACTACACATCTACACTGCTAGGCATACATGAAAGCAAGAACGCACATACATGTTGAGCCTGGTCAGCCTGCCTGCAATCCCGTGTATATGACCCCTCTATGTGTTTGCAGTGCCCACATACCAGGATGCAGTAAAACATAGCCAACAGCAACAAGGAAGGAACATGAGTCTGGTATGTCACCGAAAACAACATCACTGACCCCACAAGTATCCGAGTCATGAAGAACTGAAGTCCCCGTCACCCCTGTAAAATAAATGATAAGTCAAACAAGCCAGTGGCACAGTTGAAGTGGCACACAGAGCATGTGGCCCAGTAAATGTGAGACATACAGGAAAAGCCTTATTCAGTAAGGACAATGACACAACTGACAACATGAGCAACTGTTTTTATTCACAAATAGCACTGATAGGCAACAATATCAGACAGGACCAAGGCACAAGATGCAGAGCCTGAACATGAGAAGCTGCACAGGCAGGGGGCAAACTGCAAGGCCAGTGGCCAGTCCAAGGTGCTGACAGAGTCAATGAGAAGCTGCACAGGCAGGGGGCAAACTGCAAGGCCAGTGGCCAGTCCAAGGTGCTGACAGAGTCAATGAGAAGCTGCACAGGCAGGGGGCAAACTGCAAGGCCAGTGGCCAGTCCAAGGTGCTGACAGAGACAATGAGAAGCTGCACAGGCAGGGGGCAAACTGCAAGGCCAGTGGCCAGTCCAAGGTGCTGACAGAGACAATGAAAAGCTGCACAGGCAGGGTGCAAACTGCAAGGCCAGTGGCCAGTCCAAGGTGCTGACAGAGACAATGAGAAGCTGCACAGGCAGTGGGCAAACTGCAAGGCCAGTGGCCAGTCCAAGGTGCTGACAGAGACAATGAGAAGCTGCACAGGCAGGGGGCAAACTGCAAGGCCAGTGGCCAGTCCAAGGTGCTGACAGAGACAATGAGAAGCTGCACAGGCAGGGGGCAAACTGTAAGGCCAGTGGCCAGTCCAAGGTGCTGACAGAGTCAATGAGAAGCTGCACAGGGAATGTGTGTCACCAAACTCCGCCATGGTCAGCAACACAGTCTGGTGTGTCACGATGGGCAGCACAGGTGTGGGAGAGACAGGTCTGTGACATTGATCAACATTCAGACTTGGCTGTCAGTCTGACTGGGAGCTGACTGTGTGTCGGGCACAGTTGGACCACTTGACTGGGGAGTGAGACGCCCAGCTGAGGAAGAGCTATCAGTGGCCTTGGACGCTGGAGGGCTGCTTGGACCAGGTGGTGTAGTGGCACGTGGAGGTGGACTCAGGCCGACGTGGGACACAGTGTGGGAGGGAGACAGTGGAGGGGTGCCTTTCCACTTCTTGGGGATTCTAAATGGCTTGCCTGTCTTGGTATCAATGGGAAGTGGTGTGGACACAAACGGCACACTCATCACCAAGGCTGCCGCAGGTGCACACGCTGGACCTCCCTTTGGGGATGTGCTGGATCCAGAAGGACGCTTAGCCTGGCATTGCCTCTGCCCCTCCATCCCCTCTTTACCCTGTGTGCCCCCTACAGTGCCCTCCTGTCCCTGCTTCACTGGACTTGGAATGGGAGTAGAGGTAGTTGGTGAAAGCGCCTTGGATACCTTACTATGTGTAGCCTTGCCAGGCCCCACCTTCACAGTGGGCATGGAGAGTGTCTGCATGCCTTTGCGAGATGTTTTTGGGACCACAGAGTCTGTGGCCGGGGATTGCTCTGAGGCTTGTGACCCTGAGTACTTCCTCCTTGAATCATGTGCCTTTGCAACGCCTGACGGGCTCTTCCCTTTGCGCTCTGGGGTTGTTTTTTTCTTCGTAGGGGAAGGTGTCTGTGACCTTGACCGCTTGGGCTGCTGCTGCTGTGTGCTACGTGTGCAGTATCGTGACGTTGAGGTGTGTGAAGCGTGGTCACCGTCGTCAGACGTCGCCACTGGCATGGGGGTGGACAAAGGGACTGGAATTGGACTACGAGATTGAGCCAGTTGAAGTGCAGCCACCATTGTGGAGGACATTGTCTGGACAGTGCGGTGCAGCCCACCCACGTCTGAATGGATGCCCTCCATGAAAGCTAACACCTGTGCCAATTTGCGGTCGTGGTCTGACAATGCATTGAGGAGCCCTGTCTGCCCCACACACAGCTGGCACATAAGGTCCACACACTCTGCACTGATGGCAGCAGGGGGCACAGGGGCAGGGGCAGCGGTGCCTGGAATGAAGGACACTCTTCCCCTCTTTGTGGTGCGAACACGGGCAGCAACAGAGGAAGTGGCTGGAAGGGTGGGCACTGCACGCTGTGTGCTGGAAGATGTAGCAGACTCTCCGTTCCCTGTGTCCTCCAAGATGTCTGCACCACCGCCGTCATCAGATGATGTTGAACTTTGCGTCTCGGGCTGTGATTCCTCCAGCATACTCCTATCCCCCTCCGAGGCGCTGGTCACATCTGTGTCAATGGGATCCTGTGCAGCTGTTGTGCTTGTTTCACCACCACTGGTGTCCGTCCCCTGTCCCTCCGTGCCCGCGGGAGATGCTGCATAACAGAGAGACATGTAGGGTCAGCAAAGTGACAGCAACAGGACAAACATATTCAAGCAAAGCAACACTGAGGATGACAAAGTCTACATGTTGCAGGCCACCCCGTGCAATCTCACCATGCAGACACACATCACTACCTCAAACAGTGCGTACAAACATCTAAACACGGCATAGCTGAGCCATGTGATGGGCAGTCAGCACAACATCATGCATGTTGGGGCGTACAAACACTAACACCAATGGACCAGGCCTGCAGCACACCACCCACAATGCCATTGAAATTCCCAGGATTGGAAAAACATCAGTAAGTGCATGTATGTAATATCCGTGACTGCCACACCCAGCACAGGGGCCACTTACAACCCACTGCATCACAGTAACCACATCACGTACACCAGCGCAGGTACAGGCTTGGTACACATGCAGCCACTCACAGACAAAATCAACCTTCACAGAATACTCACCCCTAGCTTGCTGTTGATGCTCCTTCAAACGTGCGTCCAGCTCAGGCTGTGTCACAGCCAAGATGCGGCACATCAGTGGTGTCAAGCTGCGTCGTGACAACCTGCCACTGCGAGGAGTATCCCCAGTGTCATCTCGGCAACGTTCTTTGCCAGTCGTGATATGTCGTCCCACCTCTTGTGGCAGTGGGTGCGCCGGCGGTTTGACACTCCCAGAGCCCGCACCTTGGTTGCAATGGACCTCCACACAGCCTTACGCTGGTGTACCTTGAGCTGCAGGTGTGGGAGACAAGAGGGGAAAACATCAGTGACACACTCTCATGGTAAAACCTCTCTCTCTGAACAGTGGCATGACACAGACTCATCTCCACACGGCAGATATGGGTCATTGATGTACACTCACGCCAACCACACACGTATCACACTCTGTACAGTCAGTGATGTGTCCTTGTCACATTGGGCGTGGACAGTCCATGCCAGGTAGAATCACACAGAGAAGGACAACGAGGAGCCACACAAACAGTCATATGAACAATAACTGTCCCGAAACATGCATCACCAGATAGCTGTCACACCATATGGATGTGTACACAACACATGTCCATCCACCCTTCATGTCCATGCATTTAATGTGTGGGTTGCATACACCCCCTTAACAACTAGGAAACAGCATGTCAGCCAGTGCATTACACAACCCCACACTCTCAGGCACATACACCATCTGATCGACTACATGTGTGCCCCCCTTGCACTCACATCCCCACTGTTGGAGACTTACCACAACATTTGGGCCACCATATAGCCGTGGGTACTGTGTCAGCACCTCGTCCACCAGGACATCCAGCTTCTCGCTTGTAAATGGACTGGCACGGATCTTCTCCGTCCTAGCCATCACTGTGGACATGAGACGTCAGCGGCGGCAGTGGGCGGTGAGGGGTCCCAGGCAGCAGTCCCTGGAGGCAGCAGCAGGTGAGGGGTCCCAGGCAGCAGTCCCTGGAGGCAGCAGCAGGTGAGGGGTCCCAGGCAGCAGTCCCTGGAGGCAGCAGCAGGTGAGGGGTCCCAGGCAGCAGTCCCTGGAGGCAGCAGCAGGTGAGGGGTCCCAGGCAGCAGTCCCTGGAGGCAGCAGCAGGTGAGGGGTCCCAGGCAGCAGTCCCTGGAGGCAGCAGCAGGTGAGGGGTCTCAGGCAGCAGTCCCTGGAGGCAGCAGCAGGTGAGGGGTCCCAGGCAGCAGTCCCTGGAGGCAGCAGCAGGTGAGGGGTCTCAGGCAGCAGTCCCTGGAGGCAGCAGCAGGTGAGGGGTCCCAGGCAGCAGGCTCTGTGAACAGTGGAAATGTGGTGCTCCCTTCCACACATATATAGGGCCCTGGACTCGTTTCAGTGGTCATAGTCTTCTGCCATTGGTGTTCCAGGTCAGCCTTCTTCAAAAGCATCCAATGACCGCCTCCGCGGGCGGAGCACGCCTACCGCGATTTTGAATCTGCAACATGCCACCGCGATAGCGGTCCCCATTGGCTGCAAGGGCATGGTTCATGGCGGTGACACACCGCGTGGTCCTGGCCGGCGCTCCCGCGGTGGTGCATCTTACAAATGCATCCTATCTCCGCATCCGCTGGGGGCGGAGCACGCCTACCGCGATTTTTTAATCTGCATCATGCCACCGCGATAGCGGTCCCCATTGGCTGCAAGGGCATGGTTCATGGCGGTGACACACCGCGTGGTCCTGGCCGGGCGCTACCGCGGTGGTGCATCTTACAAATGCATCCTATCTCCGCATCCGCTGGGGGCGGAGCACGCCTACCGCGATTTTTGAATCTGCATCATGCCACCGCGATAGCGGTCCCCATTGGCTGCAAGGGCATGGTTCATGGCGGTGACACACCGTGGGGTCCTGGCTGGCGCTACCGCTGTTTGATTGCCATAGAGTGACATGGGTGACCGGGATGTGGCTGGTGGAGCATGACAAACGCCATCTGCAGCTATGTAGAGGGCCATCACTAACACCAATGTGTCATGTGCAGCACATGACACACTTGCGTCAGTGGTGGGCATCGACACAGGTACAAATGGTGGTTGGCATGCTCCGCCACCAATTCACGGACAGTATGTGCGTCCGCTATGGGGAATATGCAGCATCACATCGTACACTCTGTGCGTCATTGTGTTTATGGGGCACGTTTAAGGCACCTACGGACACTTCTTGTTGTGTGTGGATCAATGGTCATTACTGTACTAAGCACAGTGGATACGTACAGTGGCACATGGCACTGGATAACATTGATATGGTCTCCTGTCACAAATGTCAGCCACTGTGTAACGTCTCACACCAAATGGAACACTGTACTAAATTATGTTGAGCAATATTTACACACAATGTCGTATCTGCCACTCATGCTGACCACTATCTCACACCTGAGCCCATGTGTTACACTGAAAACCCAGATGAACTCATTTATTCAGCATGACTGTCATCATTGGAAACAGATGTCACCCTGTTGTGTTATTGCTAAGACCAATTACATGCCGCATGTTATGTCTTTGTACACACTGGCAACTCCTGCAGTGTATGTCCACATGTACAGGGGGGGGCTCGACCTGCTAAAGGATGACGAGTACTTCAGCACCACACCTGGCATCCGTTGCATTATTATTGTTTGTCACTTGGGTAGACGGCCAGAGCAGATGTCTTTGCTACATGTCTGCCACCTGTAACAACAGGGACCTATGTGGTAGTGTCAGGTCTGTGCTCATGTTGTTTGGACTGTTGTATGTGAATCAGTGACATGTACATTTCAACAATGGTGCTTAGCTACACTATGTTTTTGAGTGTTGTGCTGTGTTCCGGTGCTACTCACCTGCCACCAGTGCATGTCCATTGTTCACATCAGGAATGTTGCGTTGGCAGATGGACTGCATGCACGGTTGTGGATTGTGCTAACTGTATGGAATATAGTATGTGACATTTGTCCACAGGCTATGGGTGTCCAGTTTTGCCTGTGCAATGTGTGTGCACTGATTAGCGGGAATTGTCTGCAATGTTGGATGGTCAGCACAAGTGGCACACGTGTGCAGTGTGTTGCCACCAACACTAGTGTATGTACATGCTATGGGGTGCTAGCCATCCTTGCTCACCATCTATTCCAGCACTGTGTGGGTGGATCACATCTGCTGGTGTATCAGGATGGTGTGGGCACCCAAGACAGGTGAGATGTACCTTGACTGTTGTGCCTGTGACACTCATCCAACTCCGACATTTGGTCAATGTGAGGTACCAGTGTCCCACTACTCATGCACAGCCAGCATGTTTGTTAGATGTGGGATATTGATTGTATGCTGTGTTGGGCCTGACAGCCTGTGTGGAATGAGGGTCAGGATGCATGTCCTTTGGGACATGTGGTCTAAAATTACATCCACTGGTGTCAGGTGTCTGAGCCAGTTGTCCATATGTCATGCATACAGTCTGTTCATGCATAGACTTGTTGGCATACTGGCTTGGCATTGTCCATGTAGTGTTGTATGTTTGTGTTGTGGCACTGTTGTGTCTTGAAACAGCTGGATGTGTATCACCATGGTATGTGTTGTGGTGCACATGTGTCCTTGGGCAGTCCCTCCTTGATGCTGCATGTAAATGTCCAAAATGGGGGAAGATTAAGGGTGCATACAGGCCCTGCTGATCAGGTCCCTCATCTATTGTTAATGTGTGCCACATTGGCTATCTGTGTGCTTGTAGAGAGTATTGGGCAGTGGGGTAATGGTGGCCTGTTACAGTGGTACACATACTCTGCACAGGCGTGACATCATCTGTCACTGTCCGACTTTGTATTCAAGTCAGCAGCAGATATGGCCTGTGTACTGATGACATTGGCACATGTATGGGTTTGGGATGTGAATGTAATTGAATTTGAGTGTGTTCGAAGTGGCACTGAGTACAAAGACAATCCCAATGATCTATCCACATTGTGTTGTTCATGTGTCCCCTGCAATTATTGGCCAAGGAGGTGTGGCAGTTACAGCAGCAACGTGGAAGCCAGCAGTGTCTCTGCTTCACACATGTCCTGTGTCATGTACACCCAAGGCTGAGTCCACCTCAGCTCGATATGTGACTCTTGGCATTCACATAGACAGTGTTCGTATTGTGTCTACTGACTGTGCACATCCATGACAGTTGTACAATTAATCTGTCTCATGTTGGGACAACACTGAATTGCACTGTGGCTTTCAATGTCAATGTTAGCGCCGTGACAGGACAGACTTTATGAATTTGTGCACATCCTAATTTATGTTGCTATGACGTGTCCCCTTTCATTTCACCTAGGAGGCGACCTAATGTGTTTCGTACCTTCACCCTGCTGGCTAACATGGAGGATACCGACATCATAAGGCGATTCCGTCTGGATCGGACAAACCTCCTGGAACTTTGTGCAATATTGGAGCCACACCTGCTTCCACGCAGGACATACCCAACAGCACTCACGGCAACGGCAAAGGTGATGGCATTCCTACATTTCGTGGCTACGGGATCCTTCCAGCAAACTGTGGGCATTGCAGGGGGGATGTCCCAACCAACATTCAGCATGGTGCTACGTGATGTCCTGTTGGCTATGATGCAACACAGGGACCAATTCATACATTTACCCAGGCGGTATGAGTTGGCGGATGTGAAGGGCGAATTTTATGCACTTGGACACGTTCCTAATGTAGTTGGTGCAATAGATGGCACACATGTTTCCCTGATTCCACCCCAAGCACGGGAGCATATTTACCGAAATAGGAAACATTATCATTCCATCAATGTGCAGGTGGTGTGCCAGGCAGATATGGTCATCTCACACGTTTGTGCAAAGTTTCCACGATCAGCCCACGATTCACACATAATGCGCAACAGCATTTTACCACAGCTGATGGCCAATCTGGCGCCGGAGCGGGCATGGATTGTGGGTGAGTACAAAGGGTCGAGTCGTGTGCTGTTTGTGTGCCATGCTGTCCTCGGACACATGTCAGACACTTAATCTGTATGTGTCTTTCACACTTAGGTGACTCTGCATATCCCAACGGACCTTGGTTGCTGAGTCCACTTCGCAATCCCAGGACACCAGCTGAAGTGCGCTACAACAATGCCCATGGGAGGACACGTCGGGTCATTGAGCGAACATTTGGACTCCTGAAATCGCGTTTTCGATGCCTCGACAAGACCGGAGGGGCTCTGCAGTACTCACCCGTCAAGGTGTGTCAGATAGTGGTAGCATGCTGCATGCTACACAACCTGGCCGTGCGGAAGGGAATCCCCTTAATCCAGGATGATGATGACCAGCCACAGCCCCCACCTGCAAACACCCAAACGTCAAGTGACGAGGATAGTGGAGAGGAGGAAGGTGTTGGACAGCGTCAGCAGCTCATCAACAACTACTTCACTTGATGGTCAGTGGCAATGTCAATACTGGCTGTTGTCTGATGATGTTGTGCTTGGTGAATATGTGTATGTGAGTTTTGTGACTACAGCTTGTTGCAGAGTCAGTGCTGGCTGCAGATGTGTATGGCAAGGGATCTTTTGACACAGCTACTTGATGTCTATGTTGGTACAGTTGCTCCTTGTGACATGTGCAGATTGTCGTACCTTGATGTGCTGTGTTGTGTGATGGTTGTTAGTCCACCACCTGAGTAGCAACTGATGTTCTGTTGTGTTTTCCTAGGTCCCTTCAGCCTCTACTTGCCTGCGGAGTACCCCTGCTCCTGTGACATTGTAATCATGGGTGTGAGTTAACATACTGTGATGAACATGGAACAGTGACAACTACATTGGTGCGTTATTAGTGTTTATTTACAGTGGATACATGTGATGTAGATGTGGATATTGACAGATTTGTGAATGGTGAATAACAGATTTGTCAGTGATGGTAGATGAGAGAATAGAGTATACACTAGATCAGTATGGCAACACAGTCCAACAGTCATTTGCCATTCCCACGCCATTGTGTGTGGGGACAGTCTGCAGGGTACACAGCAGGGTGAAGAGGGGTGCCATCATGGCTGGCTACTTGACTGGCTTTTGCCAGGTGCTTTGCCACGGGATGCTCCCAATGATTTTTTCGGGCGGCCCCTTGCTCTTTTGGCAGGGGGGACACAGGTGCATGGCCAGTGGTGTCTGATGAGTCCCCATGCTTGCTGGACGCAGGGGAGGGTGGGGGTCTGTCATCCTGCGTCACAACAGAGGGAGCTGTAGGTGTTGGCGGTGCCGCATGCCTGTCCCTGAGGACCCCCACTAGCTGGCCCAGGAGGTCTCTGATTTGGCCCATGCAGGCCACGAGTTGGCCCATGCGGTTGTCAATTGAGCGCAGCATCTGTTGTTGCTCACGGGCATCCTGCTGAGCCTGCCTCAACTGTCCCTGGGCGTGTTCATAGGCCCCCACAACTCTGTGAATGTGTGCCAGTGATTCAGTGCCAGGGTCTTCTTCCCTTTGGGTCAGCCTTGTCCTCACACCTGGCCTGCTGTCACGGCCCTGTTGCCTCCCTCCTGTGGGCACCGGCCTACTCTCCCGTACCTCCGCAGTTGTTGTGGTCTGGTTGGCCTGTGGAGCAGGGCGAGTGTTGCAGGCAGCAGTGGTAGTGGTAGTGGTGGTGGAGGTGGTGGTGGTGGCACAGGTCGTTGCAGCAGGGCTCTGCGTTGATGTTGTTGCTGAGGGTGGTGGGGCTGTGGGGTCCTGGGACACATTACGCCCTGCCACATCAGATGGTCCGGGTTGGTCCTCCTCCTCCTCATTATCCAGGGAGTCTGCATCCGAGGGGAGATGTTCGGGAGCTGGTGACTGGCTGTGCTGGTTGAGGTTGTCGTCCTCTGCAGTCAGTTGTTGGTCACCTGTGGGACAGGAAGTAGATGGTAATTGCCTTACACACCTCAGGGTTGCTGTGTTTGATGTCTCTTATTTACATGTTATGCCCCACACAGTTGCCTTTTTCACACATTGTATGTCTGCACAGTGATGTGCCTCATGCCATGAAGTGGAGTTACAATGGTGTGACCTGTGATTGGTTAGCATGCCACACGTCTAGTATTGGTGATTTCAATGTGAGGTTGTCATCTGACAACTGGCATGACTACAAGTTGATGTTCAGCATCTTTGCTGATCACTCTGCCTGGCAGACATTACCTGTGTGCATGGACTAGCCATTGTCATCACATGCATACCGTTGACATGTCCTGTGCTTGTATTTCTTTATACAGCAGACCATGCTAGTTTGTTTTTCCCATGGTCCTTCATGATCAGCACCCATGTACGCTACAGAGGGAAGTCTGGGTGATGCATGTCAGAGGCCCGTTTGCTTGGACATATTTGTTGAGAGTCACAGTTCTGTTTCTGTCACAGTTACGTACGCTGAGCTGTCTGCATCCTGTCAATGGCTGTGCTTTACTTTTCTATTTTTGGGTGAAGTAGAGCCTCATGTTGTCATGTCTCTCAATGCTTTTGTTGAGTGATGGTGGTGTGCATGCACTGTCTGATTACCTGTGCAGTGTCACTTTGGTTTTACTTGCAGACACATGCTTCTGGGTGGGGTGCCCCAACCTGCTGAGGGGTGTGAGAGGGGGCCTGTTGGGAGTTGTAGTGCTGCCTCCAGATACACATTCCCCAACCCTGTGAAGATGGCTACCTACCTGTTAGGTGGTGGGGGAGCGTTCAATGGCTGACACATGCTTCTGGGTGGGGTGCTCCATCCTGCTGAGGGGTGGGAGAGGGGGCCTGTTGGGAGTTGTAGTGCTGCCTCCAGATACACATTCCCCAACCCTGTGAAGATGGCTACCTACCTGTTAGGTGGTGGGGGAGCGTTCAATGGCTGACACATGCTTCTGGGTGGGGTGCTCCATCCTGCTGAGGGGTGTGAGAGGGGGCCTGTTGGGAGTTGTAGTGCTGCCTCCAGATACACATTCCCCAACCCTGTGAAGATGGCTACCTACCTGTTAGGTGGTGGGGGAGCGTTCAATGGCTGACACATGTTTCTGGGTGGGGTGCTCCATCCTGCTGAGGGGTGGGAGAGGGGGCCTGTTGGGAGTTGTAGTGCTGCCTCCAGATACACATTCCCCATCCCTGTGAAGATGGCTACCTACCTGTTAGGTGGTGGGGGAGCGTTCAATGGCTGACACATGCTTCTGGGTGGGGTGCTCCATCCTGCTGAGGGGTGGAGAGGGGGCCTGTTGGGAGTTGTAGTGCTGCCTCCAGATACACATTCCCCATCCCTGTGAAGATGGCTACCTACCTGTTTGGTGGTGGGGGAGCGTTCAATGGCTGACACATGCTTCTGGGTGGGGTGCTCCATCCTGCTGAGGGGTGTGAGAGGGGGCCTGTTGGGAGTTGTAGTGCTGCCTCCAGATACACATTCCCCATCCCTGTGAAGATGGCTACCTACCTGTTAGGTGGTGGGGGAGCGTTCAATGGCTGACACATGCTTCTGGGTGGGGTGCTCCATCCTGCTGAGGGGTGTGAGAGGGGGCCTGTTGGGAGTTGTAGTGCTGCCTCCAGATACACATTCCCCAACCCTGTGAAGATGGCTACCTACCTGTTAGGTGGTGGGGGAGCATTCAATGGCTGACACATGCTTCTGGGTGTGGTGCTCCATCCTGCTGAGGGGTGGGAGATGGGGGCCTGGTGTGTGTTGTAGTGCTTTTGTCTGTACACATGCATCCCAGTTGGTTTTGTTTAGCTTTGTGCTTTTTCAGGTTGAGTGGTGGTTACATCTGTGTGACCTGTTTTGGGTATTGTGGGTCAGACGAATGTCCTTTGGCCTAGGGGTTGTAGGTTTGAATTTGTGCAAGACGGTACATGGCAATGTGATGATATACTTTGGTTTGTACTTACCAGCTTCCAGTCCCCGCGGATTCCTTCAAGACTCTCTGGATGTAGGATTCCAAGGACCTTCTCCTCCCACGGACTGTATGGTTTGGGTGGGATGGGAGTGCCTCCACCAGTCCCGTCAGCCAGCTGACGGTTCTTGGCCCTCTTCCTCTTCACCACGGTCTTCAGGTCATGCCACCGCTTCTGTATTTCCTGCTTGTTGCGGGGGTGGTCCCTACTGCATTGACCTTATTGACTATCCTCACCCACATTTGGGTTCTTGTGGCTAATGGGGTGTGTTGGACCATGTTGCCATAGAGTTGTGGTTCAACTCTTATTATCTCATCTACCATGACTGCAAGCTCTGCATCAGTGAATTTTGGCATTTTGTGTGGTGCCATGGTGTGTGCTGTGCAGATGTTCTGTGGTGCAGTTGTGTGGGTGTTGTGGGTGGTGTAGGTGGTGTGTGTGTTGTGGTGGTGCTGTGTGCAGGTTTGCCTCTCCTTTGTTCTCTGGGGTTGGGACCTTCAGTTGTGGAGTGTAGCAAAGGATTGTGGTCAGGGAGGGTATGGGGGGTGTGGCAAGCTGGTATGTTGCTGTCAGGTGTGTTGTGTGTGTTGTCCTGTGATTGGTTATTTTGAAATTTCTGGGGCTGTTGTCATTGGGCACTTTTGGTTTGTGTTGGGACAGGTCTACTTCAGTGTGTGCATTGTTTTTTTTTTTCCGTATTTTTTCTACGTCCGCCATTTTTTTGCGGTTCCTCCGCAGCGGTTCCTCGGCAGCGGTGGCTATGCTGCAGCCCTTCCGCCGCCTATCGGATTCATCACTGTTCGCGCACGATGCGGTCGGATTCATAGGTAGGTACCATGGTGGTAGCGGGGATGTCATAATGTCACGGGCGGTTACTCCGTGTGCATGGCGGCGGTTCTTGGCTTTTCCGCTGAGTATCCGGCCGTTGCGGTCGGATTTTCAGCTGGTCCGGCGTGTGCGGGCGGTTTTCGTTGTCTCTCGCCGCCGCGGACGGATTATTGTGCCGGTTCATCGTAATGTATCCGGCGTTTTTCCCGGTGGCCATGCGGGCGGTTTTTTGCCGCTACCATGGCAGTCGGTATGTTTTTCCGACCGCCATCATAATCGACCCCTAAGTCTGTTTGTGAATTTGGTGGGTCTGCGGACCGTTTTGGGAATACAGGGTGCCTGTCGGCGCCCTGCCAGGCAACTTGGTAATTCGATTTGTTGCTCTTTTGAAAAAGCTTGGGGTTTGGTTGGTGTTTCGTACTTGTGGTGCCGAGTCTGACCAGAAGAATTGGGGCGGTCTGTGGACCTTTGTTCCTTTTCCCTTTGGGGGAAAGAGTAGGTGACTTGTTGAATAGGGAAAGAGAATTTGTCTTGTTGTTTTTTCTGCTTTAAAAAGAAAAGGAAAATGCCGTGCCTTAGTAAAATCTGCTGTTTTGGGTGCCGGTATTGTTCTGCTGATGCTCATCTAGAGGAGAGACAGCCTGCGCCTCCAGAAGGCACTCCTAATTTTGACATGTATGTTAAGCACGGCCTTGGCTCTATTATGTTTAGTACATTATGGCACAAGTATACGAGGGACAATGCCGATCTGCAGTGGCCCTTGACGGGCACTTTTGATGAACAGAAATTGAACTTCCTGCAGGACAAATTGTTTGCGAAAAGAAGTCGACAGTCGATGTTTGATAATCTCCAAATATGGCAGAAAGAAAGTAAGGAAAGGCGGATCAGAGCGGAGAAAGAGGCAAAGAGGGGGAAGACGCAGACAGTCATGCAAAAGGCTACAGCGTACGAGAGAGAGAAGGTAGAGAAGGGCATCGAATGTGCTGATCGAAGGTTCAGGTTGCAATGTGATAAGTCTTATGTCACTCGTGAAGATGGTGACTCATTTGTGGAGGATTTGTTAGATGTACGACCACCACCTCCTTACACCCCGCAAGGTGCATATGCAGCAGTACCACCTGCCCCCCGTCCTGCCTCCCCCGCCCTGGTTCAGTCGCTCCGGACGGAGCAGTTTCGTTTTCCTCTCCGCCCCCACCAGCAATGGTTGCGGGACAAACAGGCCAACTTGGTGGAACAGTTGCCCCTGGTTCTTCACTGTCCCTCCCCGCTACGCCTACCTCCCAGTCGTTGTTTTCCCCATTCCCCAGCCCCGGGACATCTCTGAGCGCACTCCCCACTCAACCTACTCCCTCACATCTGCCATACGACGGGACACCGGCGAGGGGTTCAGTAGGGGGAGATCGGGAGGCGGCCAAGGAAAGAATGGGGAGAGTGTTGATGCGATCTGATGTGAGTGATGTGGAAAAGAAGATGGTGGCTTACCAGGCCTCTCAGTGGGCCCGGAACCCAATTTATAGTGTGGAAGATGTGTGGAGTGTTCTGAAGGATTATGAGCCGTTTGTGCAGCAGCATGCCCTTAAACACATGTCGGCCACTTTGATTGGACTATGGGAGCAGTGTTTTAATGGTGTGGCCCTGCAAATTATTTACGACATCCGGGACAGAGTGTATGCAGCTGGAATGGCGCCCAATGAGGTTTTTAGTAATGTTGCTACCCTGATTGGATACCGAGGTAGGTAGATTGCTATTTCCCAGTTTCTCATGAGGGAGGTGCATCCCATTTATCACCCTGAAATACCAGAGCTCCGAGATGGGAATGATGTTGTTAGACAGAGAGTGGAGGCCCGTTTCCAGGAGCAATGGGTTTATACTCCTTGGAAAAGAAGTGAAGTTTTGACCCTTAAGACTCAGTTACCCGACCCTAGGAAGAATCCGACGGTATACTATAAGGAGTTGACTGAGGCAGCGTCTTCAACTGTGATGACCCTGGCCGACATCGAAATGTTTTTTGGATTGCTAGTCCCGGTTGATATCTGGCGGCAGGTGCATACGCAGGACCATGCAGGGGAACTCGGGGGTACATGGGATCAGATTAGGGCATGGGACAAAGAGCGGAAGCCTGGTGAGAAGCCTAAGGCTGAGATACTAGCCTTACCGGGCAGAATAATAACGTATATGCACTCTTTGATCCCACCAAGGAGGGTGGATTGGGACAAGTTGACGGCATGCTGCCAGAAGAAAGATGAAAGTGTGTCTGATTTTTTCACAAGGTTTGAAGGGGTGTTTTGGGATTTTAGTGGACAGAACTTATCGGTGGAGGGAGGAATCCGGCTATTTGTTAATAGATTTGTCACGAAACTGCTTCCTGAGATCGCGACTCGGTTGCAGGCTTCGGAGAGCACATGGACGACTTCCTCTCCATCAGTCATACTAAGTATGGCTCAGTACTACGAGCACAGGGAGAACGAGGACAAAGAGAAAGTAGAGAAGGAAAACAAGGACCTGAAGACGAAGGTGTTGCTGCAGCAGGCGTCGAGAGGGAACGGAAATTGACGGGGCAGGGGAATTGGTCCGGCCCGGCAGTTACCCCGTACTAGTGGAAATACCGGGCCCGTGGGGCCGAACCAATGTGTGTATTGCAAGGAGGAGGGGCATTGGCGTAGTTAGTGCCCGGTACTACTGAAAAGAGTGAAGGCGCCCCGTGGAAGGGGATACAGAGGACGAGGGCGAGCGCAAGGAGGGAGGGGCAGAGACAGGCGAGGAGAGGATGAGCGATCGGGTCAGTCTGGCCAGAATTATTTTGATTACCCGAGGGGGCGACAGTATTACCATGACGACTACGATTTGGACGGGGTGACAGGATTCTCGCACGGCTAGGACAGCCAGGGGCAGGGTACGGGACCAGTCAAGATCCCTGTGGAACAGCAGGGACCATATGTTACCGCTGATCTGCAGGGCTCGACAAAGAAATTTTTGGTGGACACAGGCGCAATGAATAGCTCTGTTTCTCGTTCACTGGTCCCCGGGGCAGCTCTGTCTGGCCAAAATATTGTCTCAGTAGGCTTCTCAGGCATACCAGTTGTGAGCCCCATCTCCAAGCCGCTGGCTTTGACTATAGGTCCTTTCACAGTGTGTAGGACTTGGCATTTTTGGCTAAAGTTCCCTAAAACGTTTTGCTTTCCCCCTAGTCCGTTTTCCTGATTTAGATGCTTTGGGTACTTTGCCACTGCTGATCAGTGTCAAAGTACAGTAGTTCCCTGTGTAAAGTGTAATGGTAATTGGTTGGCCATGATTGGTATGTTTGCCTTACTAGTAAAGTCCCTAGTGATGTGCACTGTGTGTGCCAGGGCTAGTGATGCAAAGGGTGCGCGGAGAAGGGAACTCAGGCCTGCAGTGTAGGGCCTGCGCGCAGTTTGCTAAGTTAGCATGTTGTCCTGACAAGTGCAACCACTTGTCAGGCCTTACTTTCCCTTTTGCGTACACAGTGGGCACCCCTGTGGTAGGTCCCAGGTAACCCCTGGGCAGGGTGCCGTGTAGGTAAAAGGCAGGACATTTACTGAGGTGTGCGTTATGTCCTGACAGTGGAAAACACTCCATTTCGTTTTTCACTGGTGAAAGGCCATTCTGCCCATAGGACAGAATGGGGGAGGCTGGGTATTGTGTTTGTTAGCCTAGTTTCCCATAAGTTTAAAATGGATAGGTGAAGTTTGGTATGTATGAACTCACAGCGTCATAACCCATCTTTCTATGAAAGTGGTTTTGTCACTGTGTGTTCAGAAGCCGCTCTTTTAGAAAGTGGCTGAGTTTTGTGCTTTGGGCATGACTGTGTGTCTCTGTTGAATGTGGATTGACTGTCTGGATCTGAGAGGGGAGGGGGTGAGATGGCACCAGGCTGACCTGCAGCTGGAGAGTATGCGAGGAGAAGCCCTGGGCGGTGAAGAGGCCTGGGTTGCGGCTATAAAACAATTGACCCATCTCCTGCTGAGTGATTAAGGATCCAGACCCCCAGTATCAAAGGGAGAAAGGTGACACAGGGAGGGAGACACCCAGAACTGATTTAGGCAGGGGTCAGGGACCCCTGAGCACAACGAACTTCAAAGACTTTTAGGGGTATATCTATGAGAGCTGAAACCCCTGAACGGGGGAATGAAACAGAAATGGATTGAGACTGAAAAGGCTTGGACCCATTCTGTGGTCAAGAGGAACCTCTGCTAAAGAAGGAGCAACTGAAGAGACTGCTGTGGAAAGACCAATCCTTGCTTCGTGATCTGGGGCTGGTCTGCAGTTTGCTGTTCTAACTAAGGGAGAGGCTGTTGGGACTGTGCTTGGAGGCGCTGGGTCCCCCTGCTTGAAGAAGACTGTGCTTTGTGCTGTGTCTTGTAACCCCAAGGGCCCGAGGTGAGCTGGCTCCCTGTTTGGAAACACAGGAACATAAAAGTTTCCGGAGAAGTTTCAAGAAACGCGGTGGACGCGTGTTATGGCAGCTTGAGACCCTCAGAAGGTGTGCCCTGTGATCTTGGAAACATGGGAGGAGAAGCGAGACTGTGACGTGCTGGGTGCGTGTCATGGTGCACAGGAGGCGTTGGTGAAGAACGCCTGGTGAACGTGTGCATCGACGGAGGAGAGTGTCTCGGACGCGCAGGGTGCGTGTCGTGGTGCACAGGAGGCGTCGGTGAGGGGCGCCTGGTGAAGTGGGCACCGGAGGTGAAGTGAGACTCGGACGCGCAGGGTGCGTGTCGGGATGCACCCAGGCGCTGGTGAAGAGTGCCTGGTGAGCGGGTGCATCAGAGGTGAAGAGAGTCTCGGACGCGCTGGGTGCGTGTCGTGCTGCACTGGAGGCGATGGCGAGGAGCGCCTGGTCAACGCGTGCATCGGAAGTGGAGTGAGTCTCGGACCCGCAGGGTGCATGTCGGGGGGGCACCGGAGGCGTTGGTGAAGAGCGCCTGGTGATCGAGTGCACCGGAGGAGAAGCGAGGCTCGGACACGGTGAGCGTGTCGAGGTGCGGCCGGAGGCGTTGGTGAAGAGCGCCTGGATATCGGGGCACCGGAATTGGAGTAAGTCTCAGTGAAGCAGTGTGCGTGCTTTGGTGCAACCTGGGACTGTGGAGGTGAACGGCTGATCATCATGTGCACCGGAAGAAAGTGAGTCTCTGCAGCGTGGTGTGCGTGTCTTGGTGCGAACTGAGACCGCAGGAAGGAGTGCCGGTTGACGTGAAGTCCCATCAGCGTTGTGTGTGTGGCTTCGTGCCAGAAGAGACCCGGAGGGTGCGCTGGTGAACGTGCACCCGAAGTAACGTAATCTCAGGGGCGTGGGGTACGTGTGCCCTGCGGCCGCCTGAGACCTTCCTAACAGTCACGGCCCAGACCGGTAGCCCCGGAGGAGCTGAGCTGCCAGGCCGAGCCGCTGAGGCCCATTGAGAAAGTTCTGCACGAAAGGCCTAGTTCATTGAAGGAGGAGAGGAGAGTGGGGTAGCGCCCCCCAGGTAACGTGGATCACTGCCTGGGTGGGGTGCGGGCTCGGAGGGACACTCTCTCGGCCTCTCAGTCCTTCTGACGACGTGAGCCTTTGCTTCGGCTCAGATTGGGGACCGTACTGACCAAGGAGTGGTGGTACTTGGGCCTGAGTGGGAAGCTGTACTTTATTTCATCGTGAATACGTGTGGGGGGCAACTGTTATCGAAGAGGCTGACTGTCGTAATACACATTGCCAATATTGCTGCTAACGAACTGCCGGACTGTCTTATGACGCCTGACATTATTTCCGCCTAACGAAGTACACGATTGTAGTGCTACGCATTGCATTATTTCTCCCTTGCCAAGTACAGGATTGTAGCGGCCCGCATTGCATTATTTCATCATTGCAACGTACATGATTGTAGCTACGCATTGCATTATTCCTTAATTGCAAAGTACATGATTGTGGCGGCGCGCATTGCATTGTTTCTTCATTGCAAAGTACGGGATTGGGGTGTGACGCATTGCATTATTCCTTCATTGCGCAGTACATGATTGTAGCGGTATGCATTGCATAATTTCTCCCATTGCAGGTACCGGAGTGTATCGTTACGCATTGTATTATTTCTCCTGTGCCCAGCACAGGATTGTATCGTTACGCAGAGCACTATTGTTTGTCTATTGCAACGTGTGTGATTCTAGCATTACGACCAGCAAAGCGTTTGGAAAGCGGTGGTTGGGATTTGAACCTACCAGCCAGCCGGAACGAATATTACCCTTTATTATATGTTGGCTTTGTAACGTGTGGTCTGATCGTATATCTTTCTATATAAAGTTTATACTCGTTTTTATCAAACTCGTGTGGAGTCCATTTGTGGTGTCACCAGGGGGTTGCTGTGGGTGTGGTTGCACATACTGTACACTCGTGCCTTGGAGATAGGCCTGGCTGCTCGTGCCAAGCTACTAAGGCAGTGGTTCCCAAACTGTGCACCGTGGCTCCCTGGGGAGCCGTCAAACTTAGCCAGGGGAGCCGCGCACCAAGCACTTTAATGCATTTAATGTTGAAGTGGTTTTTGGCTTCAGTTAAACTAATTAGACTTAAATGCATGATGTCGATGATTTGTAAGTGACATGCCTAAAGCTGTAAACGTAGTGCTTAATTGATGGCATGTCGAGGGAGATGACCTCCATATTTCACTGGATCCCCACATTCCAACACTCCCAAAGTATGAGGAAGATGCCTGATTATTTTGTTAGACTCGTTAATAGTTTCGTTTTTTTCCAAATGCATTTTACACCAATGCAAGTTATCAGGAAAGTACAGTTGTCCTGTCTATTAAACACACTAACAGGCACATGCATCAAAGCTTTTTGGTACTCGCAAATTGCGCATGCAATCTGCCATTCATTCCTATGGGCCTGTAGGCCCATAGGAATGAATGGGGAGCCATTCCTTAATTGCGACTCGCAATTTGCGAGTCGCAATTAAGGAATTTGTAGGAATTGCTATTTTCTCAGCGATTCCTACATGCATAGGCATTTGCGCTTCCTTATTAGCGAATCCTTATTTTTCGCTAATAAGGAATCGCAAATGGCATGTTTGATGCATGTGCCTGTAAGTATTATTAAGTATTGACATTTGTACTTGAATCATAGGTACTTCCAGTACACATTTTTTTAAGTACACACACATTTCCAGACAGGCCTGCTCTCTCCTTGAGCATAGGGAAGTAAAATACCATAATGCCAACATTTGAAAGCAAGAAAGAGGGACGTTAAAAAAAATAAAAGAAATTCTGAGGAATTTATTTTACTTGCATTGATTTGGAGGCAATTTTAGGGAGGAGACAGCAAAATTAAAGCTGTATGTGGTATAAAAAAATCATGAGTCACCCTGCTGAGACAGGTGTGTTGGCACGTATGACATGGGTAGAAATGGAAGTGCATACAAATATTCTTCAAGCTCAGAAACACTTTGGCAATGGGGCCTACATGCATAGGGGTACTATCTAGCACTGTAAATGGGATAAAAACGTTTGAGAGGGTACTCTAAAAAAGGCATGGGCAAAGTAGTGTAACTAGCAATATTTTATTAGAGGCGCCGCCTTAGTAATACAAAACACCCTGCGTATATGATTACAATACCTTCATCAGCTTCATTCCAATTATTTTCAGGGAGAAAAATGCAAGTACTCCGAGGCCTGGCTTACATCTCCCCCACCCTCCAAAAAAGTAACAGTGGGGAGCCACGGGCAATGGCCAATGGGTCAAGGGAGCCGCGGGTCGAAAAAGTTTGGGAACCACTGTACTAAGGGGGTGAGCAGGGCTATCTCAAACGGTGTCCTTACTTGGCCTAACGTTGAGGGAGGAGTCCCGGGTCGCGCATTTGTGACAGTGACGCGTGACTGGGACTCCGGCTTCCAACACAGTGGATTCGCCCTTCTTATTGACCTCTAATTGTGGGGAGAATTTAATGGGTTTGGATTTGTTGAAGAGGTTACACGCCACTATTTCGTGCTCCCCGGATGGTGTCTACATGACAATTGGACCCAGAGTAGTGAATTCCAAGCAATGTTTTTCGAAGGATGAGCCCCTACCTGCGGAGTTTAAGGAGGTGCCTTCAACATTATGGGCCACAGGTGACACAGATGTGGGTCTTTTGCAGATTCCCCCAGTCTCTATTAGAGTGAAAAAGAATGCAGTTCTGCCCCGTCTTCCCCAGTATAAAATACCTGAGGCTGGAGAACAGGCGCTGTTGCAGATTATACAGGATTTGATTGAGTCTGGAGTGGTGGAAGAGACGAATGCGAATGTGTGCAACAGCCCTATTCTCCCCATATTGAAGAGGGCACCCTCAGGCTCCCCCAATGATAACCCCGATGTCTACCGTTTTGTCATCGACCTGCGCGAGGTGAATAAGATCGTGGTCCCCCAGTTTCCGGTTGTTCCAGATATCACTGCCCTTTTGACAATGATACCACCCTCCGCCACATATTTGATTTAAAGAACGCTTTTTTCAGCATTCCAATACATCCCCAAAGCAGGTACCTTTTTGGGTTCTCCCTAGCCGGCAGAAGCTTTAGATTCTGTCGGTCTCCTCAGGGCTATACTGAAAGTCCCAGTATCTACAGTCAAGCTCTAAAGGCACAATTGGACTCCCTGGTCCTTCCCTCAGGGAATGTCCTACTGCAATATGTGGACGATCTGCTAATTGCTTCTGATACGAAAGAGGGCTGCAAAGATGCAACGATTAAATTATTACTGCATTTGGCAAACAAAGGACATAAGGTATCTAGTTCAAAATTTCAATATTGTCGACAGGAGGTCACCTATTTAGGTCACCTACTGTGGAAGGAGGGAAGGAGACTAACACCTGAGCGCATTGCGGCTATTACTAAGATGCCCATCCCCAAGACGCAGAGGGATGTTCGGGCCTTCATAGGCATTACCTCATATTGTCACCCTGGATCCCCAATTTTGCTTTACTAACAAAGCCCCTGCTGTTCCTAACTACTAAAGATGTGCATGAACCCCTCCCTTGGACGCATCATTGCCAGCTTGCTTTTGAGCAGCTAAAGGCAGCTCTTTGCTCTGCACCTGTGCTTGGTACTCCTGATTACCAGAAGCCATTCGTGCTGTACGTACACGAAATGGCTGGTTGCGCGCTTTCTGTCTGAACACAGGCTTTTGGTGGTAAGCAAAGACCATGTGCGTACTTCTCTGCTTTGCTTGATAATGTCGCCAGAGCTCTCCCGAGCTGCCTGAGAGCTGCCATGGCCGTCTCTATCAGGCAATCGGCAGGGCTCGTCCTTGATACTGATCTCACAGTTATGGTCCCGCATGCTGTGGACACACTTCTGAATAGAACGAAGACACAGCACCTTACTAGTGCACGTCTGACCAGCTATGAATTGACCCTGTTTGCACCACACGTCACCATCAAAAGATGTACCACTCTGAACCCAGCCACGTTACTACCCCTCCCTTCAGAGAGTGACGAGGCGGATGTGCATGATTGCATTTCCGTATGGAGGAAGAGACGAAGGGACGGGTAGACTTGACTGATGTTCCCTTATCTGAACCCCAAGGGGAACTATATGTCGATGGCTCCTGTTTTAAATTACCAGATGGTACGACAACTGCTGCTTATGCCATCACCACCCTACGCACTGTAGTTGAGACATCACGGGTTCCCTACACATCAGCGCAAGCAGGGGAGTTAGTGGCCCTTATCCGGGCCTGTGAGCTGAGTGAGGGACTGGCTGTGAATATCTACACCGACAGCCAGTATGCCTTTGGAGTGGCTCATAATTTCGGGCGGCTCTGGGCAGAGAGGGGGTTTCTAACATCACACGGTTCAAAGATACGGAATGACCCCTTGATCCATAGACTCTTGTCGTCTCTGGCACTCCCTGGGAAATTGGCAGTGATAAAGTGTAGTGCACACAAGGCGATAACTGATGATGTAGGGAAGGGAAATGCATTTGCAGATCAGACAGCCAAGGAGACAGCGCGGTATAAGATGAAGAGAATGTTTGTGGCAGGACCAGCGAGGTGGGTGCCGGACAATGGAATGTTTGAGGACACAGTGGACAGTGTGAAAGAGATTCAGAGTGAGGCCACAATGGAGGAGTTGGCAATATGGCAGGAGAGTACGGCAGAGTTGGATGAGGATGGATGTTGGACGGATTTGTCTGGGAAAAGGAGATGGATGTTGCCCGATGCGTATGTTCTCCCTGTGGTTACTATGGCACACGGACCCGCACACATTAGTGTGAAAGGGATCTGTAAGTTACTAGATCCTGTGTGGCGGAACGACAACATTCCCAAAGTTGCAGCACACTTAGTGAAATATTGCATGGTTTGTTTAATGCACAATCCTGGGAAAGGTACCCCCACTCCTGTTGGCAGTTTCGCACCGCCTTCCTTCCCTTTCGAGGTTCTCCAGATGGATTACATCGAAATGGAACGAGTCAATAACTTGAAATATGTGCTGGTGGTTGTCTGTGCATTCAGCAAATGGGTTGAGGCTTACCCCACCAAAGAGAATACCGCCCTAGCGACGGCGAAGGTGCTCTTAAAAGAATTCTTCCTGCGCTTTGGGATGCCCCGCTTGATCTGGAGTGATAACGGCAGTCACTTTAATGCCAAAGTCATCCAGTTAGTGTGCGATGGGTTGCACATCAGACAGAAGTTTCATGCAGCGAACCACCCTTAGTCAGCCGGGCTAGTCGAGAAATATAATGGAATTTTCAAGTTGAAAATGGCTAAGATCAAAGAGAGTACAGGATTAAAGTTGCCAGATGCTCTGCCCCTAGCATTGATGTCCATCAGAGTCACCGCACACTCTAGAACAAGATTGTCCCCCTATGTATGAGGTCGTGTTCGGCCGCCCGGCGAATGTCTGGGGCGTCCCGCGGTCTCGGAAGTATTCCGAGATCGAATACCCATTGTTGATTGACTATCTTTATGAGTTGACTAAAAATCTACGCTCTATCCATCAACAGGTTGCGGAAGTCTAACAGCCCCATCCAGAGGAACTGGGCCATCAGATACAGCCAGGCGACTGGGTTCTCGTTCGGAATTTTTCACGGAAAAGCAGCTTGGAGCCATGCTGGAAGGGACCTCTGCAGATCCTTCTGGCCACCAGGACAGCTGTCAAGGTCGAAGGCCGGTAGAACTGGATCCACAATACCCATACAAAAAGGGTTCCCCTCCCGCTGCCCTATGACCAATGGGTTGCAGACGGGATCGGGGATTGTGAAGGAGAGCAAGTACCTCGGTTCATCCCTTTCTCTGACGCCCGCCTCACCTTCGCACCCACGGAAGAAGAAAGTCAGGCCATGCTGAATGAGGCGATGCCACCTGAAATAAAGGCCATCCAGGAGTCTCCGTTTGTTGGTCCACCGGTGGTTGAGCCATGTTCCTTTGAGTCTCAATCCATTGATCTATCTGCATCTGACCCCTTGCCGCTTGATCCCCTTGAACCCGACCCATTGTTTCCCAACCCTGCTGTACCTGGAGCATTGAGGTACAATTTACCCCCCCGCCACAAGACTAATGCACCAGTAGGGACAGTTTAATGAACAGGGATTGATTGTATTTGCTAAAGACCAGGGATGGACTGCATTGCTGAAGACTAGGATGTGCGTACCCTGCCTGTGTTGCATGAAATAGGTTAGGGGAAAGGAGACTGGTGCAGTTCCCGTTTTCTTTTTCTCTCGGACAGTCACCGATCGGGGCAAACAAACTGTATTTTCGCGAAGAAGATTTTTTGCCCTGCTACGTGGGATCAGGATCTGAGCTGGACGAACAGCTCCACCGCCGGTGCTCAACAGCGCCAACGCCCGATGAACATTGAATAGATTTTGGTTTTCTTTTTTTTTGTGGCTATTCCAGCTTGGTTCCAAGTGTAAGACTTTTCCAATGTATAATAAAATGTATCCTTTCGGTCGCCCTATCCATGATGAGGAGCAGCCTTTTGCGGCTCCGCGTCCCGGTCCAGATGGGCCTGTTTGGTCCTCTTGGTCTACTAAGAGTAAGATAGTGTTTGTAGTAATAATTTTGCTTTCCCTGATATTGGTACTTGGGGTGATGTTTTTCCTTGAAGAGAAATACCCTGTGCACGCCTGGATAAGTACTACCCTGCTCTCCCTGAGCATATTTTTGTCACCTTAGCACCCCATAAGGAAGAGCACCGAAAGTATTATAAGGACAATGTTTTTATCCAGACTTGGCACCAAGCCCATGCTGCCTATAATACGACAAAATGTTGGGTGTGTGGTCTGTTACCCTCTGTAACGCACCGAAGCGAGAACTTGTTGCCTATGCCTCTGTCTTATGTTAATAGTCGTGAGGGGTGGTTCACGTTGCTTAGTATGGTCCGTTCGTTCCCTCAAGCTAACACCCTGGAACGTAAAAGTACTAGTTTTCGCACCCTGACAATGAATGTGCGTTTTCAACATAGAGTCCCACCTGGTGTTTCCCCTGGCAGTGAGCAGTTTAGCCAGGTATTCTTGAGTTTCTGTCTCAAGGCATCAGAGCAGGAAAGGAAGGGGAGGTGGACAGTGGTGGAAAGGGAAAAATTCTTGCAGTTCAATGCATCAGAGTATTATCAATCCTTCCAGGCCCGCAATGTCACCGAAGATAAGCCCATACCTCTGGCAGTGGTGGATGTAATGGCCCCTTTTTGTGTTCAGGGGACAGGAGACATAGAGGTGGGGAAGAGCCGATGCAACACCACTAATACACTGATGGTATCCAAAAGTCCGCCCTTGATTCCGCCGCCTAATGTTTATTTTGTCTGTGGAGCCCGTGGCTATGTGTGGCTCCCTGAGGGCTGGTCTGGGCGATGTTACCTTTCCTACCTCCTGCCCCCAGTATATATAGCCCCTCCCAATTACCACAAAGATCATCGCCTACAGCGTAGAGGTGTTCCAGCCCCCCGAGTTAAGAGATTGATTAACACAGACGACATAGATCAGACAGACACGACCCTGCAACAGTTTACTGACGCGATGAAAGGCATTTTACCCTTCTGGGACCCCATGGCCAACAGCCTCAATATTAGACGACTCACCAGGGTGGTAGAAGGGGTTATCAATATAACGCAGGGAATATTAACAAATGTTACAGTAGAGGTCCAGGCCACAAGACTTGTTGCCCTTCAGAACAGGATGGTTCTAGACGTTATCTTGGCTGATCGGGGTGGGGCCTGTCGCGTCATTGGTAGTAGTTGCTGCGTTTACATTCCTGACCACGCCCCCACTGTGTACGCTGCCATACAGAAATTGCACAAGATAGCTTCAGAGATACATCAGGAGAATGGTACCTGGTCCCTTACGGGTTGGTTCTGGGGCCCTTTTACTACATGGGGTTGGAAGATTCTCATATTCCTGGTAGCTATAGCGGGCATTATCCTGACTTGCTGCTTATGTATCCATTGTCTTCCAGCTTGCTGTACCTGTTGTGTTTCAATGCTAAAAGTACGTCCCAGGACACAGCGACCTGACTCAAACGCAAAGGTCATGATGATGCAGGGTATTCAGGACTTGCTCAACATTGATGAGGGCATTTTTGAGTACTAATTTAGTATGCTGGCATTTTATGGTGCTAGCCTTAGTAGACAATATCACTTGATTAACAGATGATATATATGAGTGTTTAGTTTTGATGTTTTAGAATTGTAAAGACCCTACCTGATGGCACTAATAAAAATGTAGTATGCAATGCTAAAAGGAGGGTCTGTTAGATTTGAAATTTCATTTCTGTGCTGCTTAGGCCCGAAATGCTTTCCCTTGCACTTATAAGCTGTGTACTTTCTTATGTTAGCATTGATGGCGCCCTTTTATTTGTGCCATACTGTACTATGACTGAAGATCGAGCTTTCTGTCTCATGGTGCTTGCCTCAGCGGAGCCGCTGCTCTTGCCCCCCCTTCTACTCTTGCAAACTCAAGGCTGAACTCTTGCTGCCCTAGTCAAATGTATTATCTGTTTTGCATACCTTTGCTGTTGGATATGTTCATTCCCACATCTTAGAAAGGTAGGCCCCAGCCGAGCGGCCTTGGGGTCGAGATAGCCTGTACCCAGCTCTGTAACATGACTCATCCTTGTGTGCCTCCTTTGTTCATCCTGGCCTGAGCTGGAATTTTCCAGCATGGGCGGACCCTTGAAGGTGCAAGTATTGTATAATTGTTACCCCCGAGTTGGGGGGAGTCAGTCCCTCGGCTGTCCTCCCAGGAGACAGATCAGACTGGGCTCCGTTGCAATGCTATTACTAATAAATGAGCAGCTTGTATTCTCCTCTGTCTGACCGACTCTTCATTATTGGGAAGGCATAGAGGTGGTCCTGAGTGACCCGAATGACCCGTTTTTCGGGTCATTTCCTTCAATGTAATCCTGTATGGAGGCTATCCGTGCGTAAGATCCATTTCAGTTCCTCCTGCCATGCCATACCACCTGCGCTGCACTTTGCTGAGTCTCTATATGTCCATGTGGCACTTTGGTTGCATTCGTAGAGTTCCTACCGCTCACCACACTGCCATTAGGCACTGGTTTCGTTTGTGCTTACTTCTGCCATAATATGTTAGCTGCTGTTTATTGAGTGTTTACTTACCACCTTCCTGCCATGACACGTCTGAATTCTGTTGAGTGTCTACATCCACCACGCCGCCACAACATGTTGGCTCCATTCTGTTGAGTGTCTACCTCCACTAGGTACCACAACATTGTTATTCGCACTGTATTGTGTATGCTTCTACCACGCTGCCACAACACATTGGCTTTATTCTGCTGAGTGTCTACCTCCACTAGGTACCACAACCTGTCATCCGCAATCTGTTGTCTTTACTTCCACCACACTGCCACAACATGTTGGCTCCCTTCTGTTGAGTGTCTACCTCCACTAGGTACCACTACATGTTACCCGCACTCTGTTGTGTATACTTCCACCACGCTGCCACAACACGTTGGCTCTATTCTGTTGAGTGTCTACCTCCACCGGGTACCACAACATGCTTTCCACACTCTGTTGTGTATACTTCCACCACGCTGCTACAACATGTTGGCTCTATTCTGTTGAGTGTCTACCTCCACTGGGTACCACAACATGTTATCCACACTCTGTTGTGTATACTTCCACCACGCTGCCACAACATGTTGGCTCTATTCTGTTGAGTGTCTACCTCCACTGGGTACCACGACATGTTATCCACACTCTGTTGTGTATACTTCCACCACACTACCACAACACGTTGGCTCCATTCTGTTAAGTGTCTACCTCCACTAGGTACCACAACCTGTCATCGACAATCTGCTGTGTATACTTCCACCACACTGCCACAACACATTGGCTCTGTTCTGCTGATTGTCTACCTCCACTAGGTACCACAACATGTTACCCACACTCTGTTGTGTATACTTCCACCATGCTGCTGCAACACGTTGGCTCCATTTTGTTGTGTTGATATCCACCACGCTGTCACAACCCTTTGGTTTTGTTTCATTGTCTGTATCTCACTATGTTGCCGTGCCCAGGCCCGGTTCTAGCGGGGGGCCGGGTGGTCCAGGCCCACCCAAACATGAGCCTTGGGCGTCGGATTGGCAAGGCGGGCATTCGGCCGGTACCTGAGGCCCAGTGCCCGAGGCTTGATGTGAGCCGTTTCCCCCCCCATCAGTGTTCGGGCTGGCTCTCCTGATCCGAATTCAAGAGGCTGCTGCAGCCTCTGCGCAGCCCAGCACAGATTATCGCGGCCCATTGTCACATAAAGAATGACAATGGGCCAAACCCAGCAGTCACAGCATGTGGTGGGAGCTCCCACCCCGGCATTAGGGCACAGGTCTTTAAACTGTGGGGTGCGCCACTCTGGGGGTCCGTGACTGCATTCCCAGGGGGGCACAACTGTGTCTGCAAGGAAGGAATTGTAAATGAAGATAGCCTGGAAGCGGTGACGTTTATCTGGTGAGTTCTCAGGCTGTCTTCTTTTATATGCAGAGGTTAATCTGCATAAAAGTTTGCATCTGTAATCCTGAGTGTTTCCCGGAGCACTGTCAGTGAGTAGGGTGACGGGGCTCAAGGGTAAACACAATATGCTAATAACTATGTAATTTTTCCACCTTCATATAATTGCATATATAAAAACACGCACACACAGTAAATGAAAAAACAAAGCAAATGAAACGAATTTTGGGAAAATATACTCTCTTACGTTATAAACCTCAGTTAGCTAAAGCAATCACTGCCAATTTCTGTGTCTGACCAGAGAGTCGCCGATTTGAATCCTGGTTTTCACAGTGGGAAATAGTAATAACTAGTGTATTTATAGAGCTACACGTTCCATGCCTGTGGTAACAAGCATTTGCAATGCAATAGCTCTCGCATTTGCGAGAGTTTGAGCTATTGGCATTGTAAATGACAATGTCTTTTTTTATGTGTTTTTAAAACCTGCAAACGGTGCGTAAACACGCACTTTGCACTTATAGTCCTTGCTTCCGAGAAGCAAGGCTGGCAGTAAAAGAGGCGCAGTTACTGCCAGCCTTGCTTCTCGCATTGTCATTTAAAATGCCATGTGGCTTTCTTTGGCCTTAGTGAAGCTTGGCAAAACATTTGGCCGTAAAATAATCACAACAAATGGCTTTATTAATGAATACAGGGGGAGGACCAGGTGTATAGCTGGATACTGTCCATGCTCTGGGGTTGATTTTGGTGCCTAGCTGTCACGTGACGCCTTAAGCCAGTCTCTGCGAGGTTTTAACAAATAATATTGTCTGTTTTAAGAATTGTAAGCGTATGCCGCTTAAAGAAAAGAAAAATTGCCCGTCCCAGTATAGAACAAGTGGCTGGCTTAGTTTAAAATAGTAAATAAATAAATAAACAGTGTGCAGCTGAAGAAGTCACGTGTCAAGGAGAGCCAAGAGATCTGATGTCCCGGTCCTGCCTTATAATCTGTTGCCAATGCATTACATTTTTATAATGAACAGCGCTTCCTTACGTTGTGCAGGGAAACTTAAAACTCCCTTTTTCTAACTACACACGAAACCCGTTTAGAAATCTCTCTCAAGGAGATTAAGGGATTTGCCCAGAATCACAGGCTGTTGAGCCCACGCCGAGACTCGAGGGGTGATTTAAAGTAAGGTCTATATAATATATATACTAAAGAGTGCAAATATACACTGAAACTAGTTCTCAGTTTAGTTTGTTTGCAAGCCCTACAAATGTTGGTCTGTATGTAAGCCCAAGCGTGGAGTAAAGTAGGTGGTCCAAGGTCACATAATGTTATCATGTGGGTGCGCCATGATTGGCACTCAGGTATTAAGGTCTTAAATAATGGGAGCGGCTAAATGTTTTCTTAACGGTGAAATGACACACTCTGCTAAGATTACATTGCAAATGAGAAAAGCACATTTTATTGGCCAAGTTCGTTATTTACATAGCACTATATAAGCAGCATGTGACATATTTCTAAGTACTCCTAGTACAGGCATGCAGGCACGGAGGAACACTGAGATGATGTAATTTGTCCAGGATCGCAGGGTGTGTGGTCATGTGGCAAAGCCTGAGCTAGCACTTAAGCCTGGTGGATACACATTCACACATTAGGCTCTAAAGCATACCATGTATTGTAGTCAAAGCATTTTATTTTTGATGCAGAACTAACCTCCTTTTTTGTTCTCTTTGCTAAATTCTGTCAAATATATACACTTGGATAGTAAAAATGAAATATCTTGGTGTGACAGAGGGGGTGCCATGGACGATTCGAAACCCCATGCTTGTCACTAACGAGCATTCCTTCTGGATAAAAGGCGGCTTAATCAGTCGAATCCGCAATTTGTAGTTGGGGGTGAATGATGCAGTGGCATATTGTGCTCGCAATATCAAGCAAAATGGCTCCGCGAACTGTTATCTAATAAACAAGTGCAATCTTCAAGTCACGAGCTCTGTTCCCGGCAGGAACAACTCAGAATTTCACCTGAGAGTCCTGACAGAACCCTATTCTTCAAAAAATATTACAGCTACTCAATTAATCACACTGCTATAGAGCTCAACAAAGTAAGAGGATACCTCACTGAATTTATAGCAAACATTTGTGACACTCACCGGCATGGTAACCACAAGACATTTATTAGCACTAAGGTCTGTAAACTAAGCCACTAGGGCTCCCTAATCTCACAAATATTTATTGGTGTTGGGGTCAACGGGGGGCCCCTGAATGATTGGGGGCCCCCAGCACCGCATGGGCTGCAGGGCCCTGCGTTATGCCCCTGCTATAGGCCAGTCCGACCCTGACTGGGACACCGGTGTGAATCACGGGGCTCAACAATAAAATGGGTCAAATCCTTGTTTAAGTAGTGACTACTCTCTGCCTGCCTTCAACACCCGAGCATGACTGTGGTAACTCAATTACCTAAGAAATTGTATGCAAGGGATGATGTAATCACTAATAACGGGGAGTGGTGAGGGAGAACCAGCTACAATTGGGGGAAACAAAAGCGTTTTAAATATAAATTTATCATCTATCCCTATACAGACGTATGTGTTGGGAAAGCCAAAAATACTTTATTCTGCTAAGCGGCTCGAAGTCAATCACACCACTTGCTTATTCTGTTTCTTAACTAGAAGGAAAAGTGCGCTTCACTGAATTGAATGTTGTTCTACTCTGCCCATATAGAGAGAATACGGAGCCATACTTGCTATGGCTACCACTGGCTCAAAAGTGGCCTTTCAATCCTATAAATCATGTGCGGATGGTATCTCCACAGCAGCCTCTAATGCCTGATCCGAATGAAGCCAGCACCCCGCTGCATTGTATTATTCTGCCCTACTTCTGTTTCAACAGGCGAATGGACACCGTCATTAGGAAGCGCAGAATACTAGCCTGGGAAGTGAGACGGAAGGAACCCCTGTAATTTGAAGGAAGAGGAATTCCAAGAATGCGACGGAGATAGGGATGGGTGGTTTGTAAACAAGCAGGGATGCGACTGCGCTGATCACAATGGACCGTGTATCTACTGGGAAACAAACAGGAAACCGCTGACAGCTGTGATGGAAAGGAAAATTAAACTCACCATGACAAGCGTTCGCTCAAGTGATTTCATGTTAGTGTACTGGAATTAAGGCGAAATGTCCGTGCAGCTGAACTATCAGCTGTCTGTTAATTAAAATTGCGGGTTGCTTTTCAGATTCTGTATTTTGAATATGGAAAGCTGCCCCGCTGTTCCCCGCACACTTCCCATGCCTGCTATCTACGGCGCAGGACCAATTAAAATAAAACAAGGTGGGCTGCGGCTGTCCGGTCTGTGGAAGTGCTCGCAGCTGCAGGGAGCAGACATAGGCAGTGTGAGGGGCGGAGAACAGCGCGCCAGAGCCAGCTGGTGTAAGCTGGCAAAGCTGCCCGCTCTCCCCCTCATGCCTCCAATGCCTGCTGTCTACGGCTTGGGACCAATTCAACCAAAACAAGCATTAACAAGCACGATGCGCGAGACGCCATGCGTGTGCACATCGTGTGTCTGTACGCGTGCACATCTCCTCAGCAAAAATCAAGCGTGCGGTGGGAGAGTGTGAGGCAGAGAGGAGACGCCATGCGCGTGCACATCACCTGTCCGGGCGCGCACATGTCCTGTCCCACTTCGCACACCAAACCGACAACAATAGTCTCGCCAAGGTGTGCAGCGCATGCGCTGCGTCGCTAGGCGAGACCTAAAAAGCACTCTGGCATCAGATAAAGCATATATTAGCTCCTCAGCTGCTTTTATGTGTGTTGCTTAACCAGTTGCATAGGGTCCAGCGTCATGAGAGGCCTATTAAAGCCAGGGTCACTGGAATTATGCGGCAGGGGAGGACCAAATCATGTGGCAGGGTTGACTAAATTATGTGGCAAGAAAAGGACAATTATGTGGCGTTATACAGAACATTTTGTCATACATCTACTTTGTTATTTTGTCATTTTTACATTTGGTGAAAACTATCTGGGCATTGGTTTCACCTCATTAATGCTGGTTTAATAACCAAATATAGCAAAAAGCAAAAGAAAGGTGACCAGTCAAGCTTTGCGACTGGCCTTTCACAAAGAGATGAGAGCACCTTTACTGCAAAAAGGTGGGGGCAGCACGTTGGAGCTCATTATTTCTAAAGGGAGGAGTTGTGTCCTAATGGCAAGAGCTTCCTACTTTGGAACCTAGTTCAGGTCCTCCTGTCAGCTCAACTCAAATCACTTAATAGTCCAGTGCCTAAAATAAAAAAATATATAATAAATTAATATGAACTTGTGTTTGTGTAATGTAAATGGGGCTTATTTAAAGTTTCCCAATACCCTTGGGCTGGTTCCTCCTACATAAAACCAAAAAGGGATGGATAACCTGTTTCAAGATTGGAGTGATAGCCATGGTCGGTAAGTTGTGAAAGAGGCAGAGGAGGTAGACTGCTACTTAGGGCCTCAGCTATCATTAGTGCAGAAAGTGCAATTGCATTGGGGCCCAGGAGTGTGTGGGGCTCACAAGAACCAAATTATGGAGAGAACAGTTTTTTAGTCAATTTCTGTTATTGTTTGATGATTTTCCCTATTATATGTTTCACATTTACTGTGGATTATGAGCTACAAAAAAAGTATCCATGATATGATCTCAAAAGCTCTGCCTTTGCGCTCAGCCCTGCCTCTCCTGTTTTCTGATCCTTGCCATAAAGTTTTGCAGGGGTCCCCGACTTCAAAACATTTTGCTTTGGGGGGCTCTGTGCAAAAAAGTTTGAAGACCACTGCCTTAGGGTATGACAGTGAGGCCTCACCACGGGAGATGTTGCTACTGCGGGCCAGAGTTTTCATCCCCCTTGGACCAGGAAGTGATGGGGGCAATAAACAGGGTTTTGCTCCCTCCATCCTCGCAGTGGATGGCTGGCCCGACTCCAAATCATGCTTGCCAGGCAAGGCATCCTCACTGCTCTACCAACCTCCCATCTCAAACTCAGAATTTAACCAGAAACCAACCCCCGCCTTACCTGTCTCTTTGAGATGTGGCACTTAATTTAGAGGCTTTGTCAGCAGATGCCCTTGGCAGCGAGTTTCCTGGGCCCTAGTGCCACCGCAGTGCAGCTTTTAAGTTACCTCAGTCAAAGGAGGGCCACCACAGAAACTGTTATGGTTTTTCTGAGAGACCAAATGTTTGATCATGTACTCCTTCCTTGGAAAAAAATAAAGCCCTTTCAATCAAAACGAGCGAAACTGAAAATGTTTACGCCTGTAGTTTATTTGTTCAGACAGCACAGTCATTAACTGCTGCCTGCTGGGGTGTATTGATATAACCAGGGCCACTGGAATTATGCAGCATTGGAGGGCCAAGTTATGTAGCAGGGTTGCGTAAATTATACTGCAAGAAAAGGAAAATTATGCAGTGTAATGCTGCAAATTTAATGATAGCATTACTTCAATATTTTCTCAATTTTACACTTGTTAATGGTGTCTGGCATTGGTCGCACATCATTAGTACCAGTTTAACACTCAAATATTGAAATAAGCAACAGAAAGGTGACCAGTCCAGCTTTGCAAAGGGCCTTCTACTGCGCAGTCACACGTGCAGTTGCGGTTTAGATAACTGTTGAACCGTTTGAGCTGGGAACAAACTTTTTTTGTTAAAACTGCTGATTATGTGGCAGATGATGGATTATGTGGCAAATGCGACAAATCTATATGCAAAAAATGCTGCAGCCACACAATTACATAATTCCAGTAGGCATTTATATAACCTGCAGCCTTCATTCTGGATAGTTCCAACTCAACTATTCCTCTTTCTGAGAAAAATGGATCATTGCATTAAAATCACCTGTTGAGTAGAGTGCTACAGAATGGCAGAAAATTCAGTGGAATGCACTATGTAACAACTCAAATTGTATGCACCTTTCCTTTTCTGCCTCTTTCAGCAACGCTCTGCCTTTTGACTGTGTTCCACCAATGTCTGTAGCTCACTTTATTTGTCCTCACTGAACACATCACTGTTCTTTTATCACAACATCAACACACAGTGCTTAATTTGTGCAGATCGTTGGTAGCGGTTGACACAAGCACTCATTTAACATGAGATTTTGATTAGGGTAAGAGAGAGAAAGGCAGAAAATGAGGGGAACACAGTCATAGGAAACTACTGACAAAGGAAGAAAGAAGAGGAAAATTAACCTGCAAGAGTGAAATAAAGAGACAGGAAGAGTAGGATGGTGGAAGGAAGCGGGAAACCAAATTTTGGTCGGTTGCCTTGGTACTGAGCAGCCCTGCATTCAACAACTCCGACCAAGAGCTCCTTAGAGAAAATCTGAGTTCCTACACACATATAAAGTGTGTGTGTGTGTGTGTGTGTATAAAAGAACACATTTTGTTTGTGTTAGAGGTTTGCCTCCTCTACTACAGAGCTAATGGTGAGGGCCTACTTCCAGCCTTTTGTCCATGATGTCTCTTCCACAGAGCACTCACAATGAGAATCTCTCTCTTGCATTCCAAAGGCCATGAGCAGAGTTTGTCTTTTCTATCTTTTTGTCCAAGGAAAGAGTCTTTGCTCTTTTTACATTAAAATTCGGCAAGTCTTTGCATCTAGAGAGTATCTAGTCACTCTTCTTTAAATTGTATTTCAATATTGATAACACTCTCATCATTACTTCTCAACTGATGATTTCATGCCCACAATTTCAGCTATATAAATATCTACCTTTCCTCCTTTATTAAATGGAAGAGAATCATTGATATCTCCGCATCTTTATTGCCCTATAATAACAAATAGAATCCATACAAATTTTAAATAGTCACTGGCTATTTACATTTTCATCATCTTTTTCTATCAAATACCATTTAGTACACAGCAGATCTATGAAAATATTTAAATAAGTTAAATACTATTCCAGGCACCTCTTCTCATTCACACATATCTACTGAATAAGTCCTGATAAGGGAAGACAAAAACACCAAGCAATATGAATTTCATCCAGTTGTTCCCTCTCCTTTCCAGACACTTTTTCAACAATTATCAACTTGTACACAACGTTTTGGCTCATCATCTGTTGCCTTCATCAGGGTGTATACGGATAATGGCCTAATAGACAGGAGGGGGCTCAGAGATATGAAGGGGAGCATGGGATACGGGTGATTCATGGACCTCAAGATGAGCGTCAGGAGAAGAGGGAGTGAGTTTCAGTGGAATAATGGACTTTTCAGTCCTGACCAATGTCACTGGCCACATAAGCAATAGAAGGCTTTCTTTACCATAACATTCTCATAAAATTACCCCCCTCATACTAAAAAGTCAATACTTCTCAAAAGGTTGCAATTCGCAAATGTGGGCCACTTTTTTATTGGGTGCCCGGGCCTATATCTGGTCCCAATCAGACTCTTGGCCCTCGCAGTGATGTCTTGAAGGCCAATAGAAAATGGCCACGTTAATTTCTTCCTGTTCTGGAAGTTGCGTGATTGGGCCTGGGCTATTTCTCACAGGCACCCCCAATCACGCATCTCCTTTTAGTAAGGTGGGCTGTGTCGTGCTGGTACAATAGGGGCATGGTGAAGGGGACAAATTCTTTCTTTGACACTGGCTGCCTGGATATTTCCATTTCTATTCTGTGCTGGAGAAAAGAAGTTTGTTTACCCTAATTCACCTTTCGTGACCCCTGCAGCTGCTTATCAGATTGACTGTGAGGCAGAGTTCTATGTATCAAGTAGGAAAGAAAATGTGTGACTATTTGTTCTTATTTTTAAAATCTGCAAAGTCCCAGCAAGGCACATACTTTGTGTATGCTTCATTTAAATCGTTTTTTATCATTATCATGACCATGGATGCAAGGCAACAATAAAAATGTACAGATAACTGGTGATTAATGATCCTGCTGGAGAGCAATCCTTTGTTGGTAGTTTTGAAATGCAGATAAACTGTATTTTATGTGGATAGCTCAGTGAGTTACTGTCTTTGTCACAGTGATTCTTTTGTTACTTGCAGTTCAGAAGTTACAATCCTAACATAGGACAGTGACCTATGAACTGTCATCAAAGAGCTGCATACAAACCTGAATGGTTTCGTTAGAACTTCACATTTTTTTTGTGTTGCGATATAGTTAGAACTTCCTCAGTCTTTCATTATTCTAATGTTGCTAAAAAGAGTTAGCTTGGGCAGATATACATTTGTATTAGTAAAGCCAACCCACCAACCATTGGGGTATGCTTTAAATCCTGAGTTTGTGCTTCTCCAGACCACACCCTCTTAAAATATACTGCCTACCAGTATGGATGACGTGAGTCCTACACCTTATAATCCTCATTGGCTTATGTGACATTCCCTATAGACTGATTTACCTACTTGCATGATTCATTATCTCTGTATAATGTGTGCGTGATGTAAAGTACTGTGACACCCTACACTGATATGAGTAGCGCTATACAACAAATGAAATGCATATGAGAGAGGGGCTACGGAGAGATGAAGGGCACTGTTGGAGGGTGGTAGTAATGGTATCTACGGAGAAAGAGGTCATTGGTGGGGCGCCAAACAAGACTTTCGCACTAGTGCTAAAGCCGGCCCTGTCATGCCCTTTCTGTTTTTTGTTTATTTAATTAGCAGTCCGGTAATGAGTGCACAAAGACTGTTTGGTCGACCCTCTGGGGCCGCCCAAACTAGTCATGCCCACTCTGCCCTTCTCCATGCAGGCTGCATTGGCTGCAACGCAGCCTGCATGGAGAACATGGCCTCCACATAAGCCCCTGGCTGGGCGGCGTCCCGTCCAATCACAACACTGCTTGCAGCGTTGTGATTGGCTTTGGGGAGGGAGCCTGGCTGCTTGCATCCTGTTCCTGCCGGAGGCAGGAGAGCAGGAGCCGAGAAGAAGTGGGACCCGGCCGGCGGAAAGGTAAGCTAAATTTTTTAAAAATAAATATTATTAAATTAACACCCCCCCTGCGTGACTCCGCCCCGCGTGAACCCCCTGCCCCCTCTCCCTCCCCCCACGAGTCATGCCGGCCGCGACTCCCTCAGTGGCCCACCCGAATGCACCATTGGCCCACCCAAATAAAAATTCCTGGAGCCGAGCTGGCCGTGCCACAGGTGCATTCTGTTGAGTGTCGATATCCACCTCTATGTCACAACACTGGTTACGTTTCATCGTCCGCATCTCACTATGTTGCCATGTCACGGGGGCATTCTGTTGACGGTCTACATCCACAGCACTACCACAGGCCCTTGGCTACATACATCAACACGCCTCCACCTTGCCACAACAAGTTGACTCAGACTTCACTCCGCGGAGTGCCTGCGTCCCGGCCACTACACGCCATCTCTATGTGGCTGTGTGTCACCACCCGCTAGGCGTCCAAGTCCCGTGGTGTGACTTTTGTAGACTGTCCCAAGATGCGAGACTCATGTAAGACAAATGAATTCATTAATGTGTACACCGCGTGTGCCTGGCAGACGCGTGCCTCTACAGTGCCTTTCCCGCCTTTGCTGCTGCATTCGCCCTGAAATATTAATAGGACGCCAACTGCGAGCTCATCTCTGAAAGACAGCAGCGCCCGGAGGAGATCGAGGGAGCCCGTCCTCGCCTCCGGCGGGGGCCTTTGGTTTCTGGCTCCGGCACGCCGGCCTGACCCGGCTCCGCTCCTCGAGGGTGCTAATCAGTCGGCTTTGGTATGAAATATTCATCGGCTGTTCGCCTCCTTAAGAGGCTGCGATGTACTGCTCACGGGGGTGGCTGGTGCTGGTGCTCCCGCCCATGTACTGGAGATGACTGACAGGAGCTGAGGGTGCACGCGCCCTGCATGAGCTCTCGGGCGCCTCTTGTCATCGCGGTTTAACCCTTTCCTGATCTCATCACCTTGACCCCTATGTCCTGTGGGCCCTACTGTGTCCCCTCCCTACCCCCCACCACAACCCCTTATTCATTCAAAGTCTCACAGTTGGTTCTTCCAAAGATGTGATAAGTAAATAAAGTGAGGTGACACCGACTGCGGGGTGCAGGAGACAAAATCAACACCTTTCATGCGATTTGTCTCTGATATTCACTCTGGAATAAATGCGCACGTTTCTTTTCACAGATCGATACCGAGGTCTGCGTAGATGTCTCCAATGAAAGAACACTTTAGAGATGTCTCACACTGGGCCGAGCTGTCAGTTCTGCACTCTAAGGGGCCACACAGCACACAGACATGGAAGGACAGCAGCAGGGGGAGGCAGTGCAAGGCCCCTTCACGTGCTTATCACTGACTGCAGCAGGACAAGCTTCCACGTGCAGACCAGTGGTGGAGCGCTGCAATAGCCACGGTTCCCTCGTGCACATGGGATGTGGAGCACTGCAGCATGGCAAGCTTCCCCCATGCACACAAGATGTGGAGTACTGCAGCACGGAACGCTTCTCCCATGCACATAAGTGGACAGCGCAGCATGGTAAGCTTCCCTCATGCACACAAGATGTGGAGCACTGCGGCATGGCAAGCTTCCCCCATGCACACAAGATGTGGAGCACTGCAGCACGCAAGCTTCCCCCATGCACACAAGTGGAGAGCACAGCATGGTAAGATTTCCTCATGCACACAAGATGTAAAGCACTGCAGCATGGTAAGCTTCCCTCACGCACACTGGATGTGGAGCACTGCAGCATGGTAAGCTTCCCTCACGCACACTGGATGTGGAGCACTGCAGCATGGTAAGCTTCCCTCAATCACACAGAATGTGGAGCACTGCAGAACAGCAAGCTTCCCCCATGCACACAAGATGTGGAGCACTGCAGCACGGCAAGCTTCCCCCATGCACACAAGTGGAGAGCACAGCATGGTAAGCTTTCCTCATGCACACAAGATGTAAAGCACTGCAGCATGGTAAGCTTCCCTCACGCACACTGGATGTGGAGCACTGCAGCACGGTAAGCTTCCCTCATTCACTCAGGATGTGGAGCACTGCAGAACAGCAAGCTTCCCTCATGCATACAGGATGTAAAGCACTGCAGCACGGTAAGCTTCCCTCATGCACATAGGATGTGGAGCACTGCAGCATGGTAAGCTTCCCTCATGCGCACAGGATGTGGAGAACTGCAGCAGTCAGCTTCCCTCATGCACACAGGATATAAAGCACTGCAGCATGGTAAGCTTCCCTCATGCACTCAAGATATGGAACACTGACTGCTGCAGAGCAAGCTTCCCACATGGCCACGAGATGTGTTTCACCAATTGCAGCTGGGAGCTTCAGTCGTGCACACAGCATGTGGAGCCCTGATTCAAGCAGGGCAGGCTTCCCTTGTGCGCACAAGATGTGCAACGATAACTGCAGCACAACAAGCTTCCCTCATGCACACATGTGCTTCACTGACTGCAGCAGGGACCTTCAGTCATGCACACAAGATGTGGAGCAATGCTGCAGTAGGGCAAGCTTCCCTCGTGAACAGAACATGTGCAGCACAGACTGCAGCAGGGCAGACTACCCTTCTGCACACAAGCTGAGCAGCACAGACTGCAGCAGGGCAGGTGTCCCTCCTGCACACAAGATGTGCAGCACTGACTGCAGAATGGCAGGCTTCCATCGTGCACACAAGCTGTGCAGCACAGACTGCAGCAGGGCAGGCTTACTTCCTGCACACAAGCTGTGTAGCACTGACTGCAGAAAGGCAGGCTTCCATCGTGCACTCAAGACATTCAGTACTTACTGCAGCAGGGCAAGCTTCCCTTATGTGGCACACTGACTGCAGTAGGGTAAGGTTCCCTCATGTACCCAATAGATGCAGCACCTACTGCAGAAGGAAGCCTTCCCTCATGCACACGAGAATTGCAGCATTGACCGCAGCAGGGCAAGCTTCACTTGTTTTCACAACAGAGGTTCCAACCTGACAGCAGCAGGACAAGCTTTCCTCAGGCACTGATCCAGCTCTGCAGTACTGACTACAGCAGGGAAAGATTCACTCATTTTCACCGGAAAGGGACAGCACTGAAAGCTGAAAGGCAAGCTTCTCTCGTGCATACAATATGTGCAGCACTAGCTGCATCAATGTAGGTATTCCTCGTGAACACAAGATGTGCAGTACTGACTTCAGTGGGACAGACATTCCTCGTGCACACAAGAGGTGCAGCACTGAACGCAGCAGGACACGAATCCTCGTGCACACAAGAGGTTCAGCACTGAATGCAGCAGGACAGGCATCCCCTGTGCACACAAGAGGTGCATCACTGACTTCAGTGGGTCAGGCATCCTTGTGCACACAAGAAGTGCAGCACTGACTGCAGTGGGACAGGCATTCCTCGTGAACACAAGATGTGCAGCACTGACTGCAGCAGGATAGACATTCCTCGTGCACACAAGCGGTGCAGTACTGAATGCAGCAGGACACGAATCCTTGTGCACACAAGAGGTTCAGCACTGAATGCAGCAGGACAGGCATCCCTCGTGCACACAAGCAGTGCAGCACTGACTGCAGCAAGGACATGCATCCTATGTGCCCACAAGCTGTGCAGCACTGACTGCAGCAGTTCAGGCATCCCTCGTCCACACAGGATATGCAGCCCTTACTGAACTGGGACAAGCTTCCCTCGTGCACACAAGTTGTGGAGCACTGCAGCATGATATACTTTCCTTTTGCAGACAAGAGGTGCAGCACTGACTGCAACAGGGTAGGCATTCCTCGTGCACACAAGAAGTGCAGCACTGACTGCAATTTGATTGATTTGATTTGTTTTATATATTTATAAAGCGCGCGAATGCCCGGTGGCATCTTGGCGCAATGGGACAGGCATCCCTTGTGCACACAGGTCGTGCAGCCTTTACTGCATCCCCTATGCACACAAGATGTGCGGTATGGACTGCAGCAGGAGAACCACCCCTCGTGCACACAAAATGTGCAGCACTGATTGCAGCAGGACATGCATTCCTTGTGCACATAAGATGTGCAGCACTGACTGCAGTGGGACAGGCATTCCCTGTGCACATAAGAGGTTCAGTACTGACTGCAAAAGGACAGGCTTCCCTCATGCACAAAAGATGTGGAGCGCTGCAGCATGATAAGCTTTCCTCATGCGGACAAGAGGTGCAGTACTTACTGCAGTGAGGCAGGCATTTCTCGTGAACACAAGAAGAGTAGAAGTGACTGCAGCAGGACAGGCATCTCTCATGCATCCAAGATGTGCAGCCCTTACTTGCAGCGGAACAGGCATACCTCGTGCACACAAGAAGTACAGCCCTTACTGCAGCGGGGCAGGCTTCTCTCATGCATACAATATGGGCAGCACTAGCTGCATCAATGTAGGCTTTCCTCATGCAGACCAGAGGTGCAGTATTGACTGCAGCAAGACAGGCATCCCTTGTGCACACAAGATGTGCAGCACCGACTGCAGCAAGACAGGCATCCCTCGTGCACACAGGATTTGCAGTACTTACTGCAGCAGGACAGGCATCCCCTGTGCACACTAGATGTGCAGCACTTACTGCAGGAGGACAGGCATCCTTGTGCACACAAGATGTGCAGCACTGACTGCAGCAAGGACAGGCTTCCCCTGTGCGCACAAGCTGTGCAGCACTGACTGCAGCAGGACAGGTATTCCTCATGTAGACAAGCTGTTGTTGGAATAAAAATGTTTTAGCTGTGTTGTTCATGCATTGTACATCTTAAGTTAGCATTTTCGGCACCATTTTATATTCAGCCGCCATTTTGAGCCATGATCAAAACTAACTTCTGTCTCTCTGCCCTAGCCGAAAGCAGCTGCGATAGTTTTCATTTCTCCAAGGTTGAGTCTTGCTGTACTAATGAATACACTGTTCTTATTAGTGCATACCTTTCCCACTAGATAGGCCTGCTCCCACCCTTAGAGCGGCGGGCACAGGCAGAGTGACCTTGGCACTGAGATAGCATGTGCCCGGTCTCAGGATTAAAACTCATCCTTCTGTATCTCCTTTGTTCACCAGCTACCAACTGGAAATTTCCAGTCAGGGCGTGTCTTTATTGGTTCTGAATTGTACATAATGTATCTCCATGCTTGCTGAAGTCAGTCCCTCTGCAGCAATCCCAGGAGGCTGGTCAGACTGGACTCCGCTTGAGTGTACCTCAATAAATATACTTGGTTTGTATTCTCTACTGTTTGACCGACTCTTCATTTGTATGGAAGGCTGATAGGTGGTCGCAAGTGACCCAGGTGACCCGAATCGGGTCACTTCCTTCAGTTGGCGCCCGAACAGGGACCCCATTGGGTGACCCATCCTCGCCCGCGGACGGGTGAGGAGGTCGGGGCCAGCGTCAGGTCGGAAGGGCGGACCAGGGATCCCTGCACGAGAGAGTTCCTAAACTCGCAGCTGCCCCGTCTGTCTGACCGGTCGGTGCCTCGCCCAGCGGTCATCCTGACTGGGGTCCTGAACGGCGAAACCCTTGGATCTGACCTCTTGGTCCGAAGAGTCGGGCAGTGGAGAATAAATTTGTTTGACCTGTGTGCACCAGGTGAGTTTGTTTTGGTTCTTTGTGGATATGATACCATTTTGGTTTGTCTTTGGTACGGTCTGAGGACCGATTTTGGTTTGCATTTGGGACGATCTAAGGTCCGATATGGATACGAAGTGTCTGTGAATACTTTGCCCGGCAACATAACGAATTTGGCTTACTTTTGAAAATACCGGTGTTCAGTCGTTTTTGGTTTCTTGTTGTCATTGTTGTTCTGCTGATGCTCGACTGGAAGAAAGTCAGCCAGCGCCTCCGGAAGGCACTCCAAACTTTGATATATATGTAAAACATGGCCTTGGCCCTATTATGTTTAGTACGCTATGGCACAAATATACAAGGGACAATGCTGAGTTGCAGTGGCCGTTAACGGGCTCTTTTGATGAACAAAAAATTGCTTTTTTACAAAACAAGTTGTTTGCTAGACGAAGTAGGCAGTCTATCTTTGATTCCCTCAGAACATGGCAAAAGGAGGTTAAACAGAGGCGAATGAAAGCAGAGAAAGAGGCCCAGAAGGGTAGGATGCAAACATTGACTCAGAAAACTGTAGCGCATGATAGAGAGAAGCAGGAGATAGGAGTTGAACGTGAAGATAGGAGGTTTTGCCTGAATATTGATAAATCTTATGTAGCCCGAGAAGAAAATGATGCTTTTGTAGAAGAATTGCTAGATGCTCGACCCCCACCTCCGTATGCCCCGCAGAGGGTATATCCCGCCCTTTCCCCACAGGCCCAGCTGCCTGGTTCTTCTGTCTCTGCTGTCTCTGCTTCTGTTACTGTTGATCAGACTGCCTTGGCCATGGCACCTCCTGTCCTTTCTTGGTCTTCGCCGTCTGTGGCAACTACGACTGTTAGCATTCCTGCAACACCTATTGCTTCGGCGTCCCTTTCTCCAGCCCTTACACCCACGACCCAGCCAGCGGCGACGTTAATGCCCACTACCTCTGTTGTCACTCCCATTGTGTTCCTCCATTCCCCGACATTTCAGAGTGGTGGGACACCAGTACGTGGCCCTGAGGATTGAGACCGAACGAAATTTAAGGAACGCCTGGGGCGAACGTTGGTACGATCTGATATGGGAGATGCAGAGAAACAGGTAGTGGCTAACCAGGCTGCACAGTGGGCCCAAAACCCCATTTATAGTGTGGAGTGTGATGAAAGATTATGAGCCTTTTGTACAGCAGCATGCCCTTAAGCACATGTCGGCTACTTTGATCGGACTGTGGGTGCAGTGTTTCAATGATGCAGCACCGCAGATTATCTATGATATTAAGGATCATGTATACGTTGCTGATATGGCGCCTGATCAAGTCTTTGGTAATGTCATGACGCTGGTTGCTTATCGGGGTAGACTGCTTGAGAAGAGTCCGACAACAGTATCTCAGTTTCCGAAGAGGGAGGTTCACCACAAATATCACCCTGAAATACCAGAGTTACGGGATCAGCACAATGTTGTTACAAGACATGGGGTAGCGGCCCGTTTCCAGGAACAGTGGGTTTATACCCCATGGAAAAGGAGTGAGGTCTTGTCCCTTAAACTCAGTTACCTGACACTAGGAAAAACCCTACTGCGTATTATAAAGAATTGACTGAGGCCGCTTCTTCGACAGTAATGACGCTTGCGGATATTGAAATGTTATTTGGTTTGTTGGTTCCTGTTGATATTTGGAGGCAGTTACATACACAGGAACACGTCGCTGAATTGGGTGGTACCTGGGATCAAATTTGAGTATGGGACCAGGAGAGGAAGCCTGGTGAGAAGCCTAAAGCAGAGATACTTGCTTTGCCTGGCCGAATTATCGATTATATGCATTCCCTTATTTACCCCAAAAGGTTGATTGGGACAAGCTATCGGCCTGTCGTCAGAAGAAAGATGAGAGTGTGTCTGATTTTTTCCCCTGGTTTGAAGGAGTGTTCTTAGACTACAGTGGGCAGGATTTGTCGATTGAAGGTGGTGTGCAGCTGTTTGTTAATAGATTCGTCTCCAATTTGATTCCTGAGATTTCGACCCGATTGCAGCTTCCGAGAACACTTGGTCCACCTCTTCCCCTTCCGTTATCTTGAATATGGCCCAGTATTATGAGCACAGGGAAAATGCGGAGAAGGAGAAGACGTAAAGAAGCACAAAGATTTGAAGACGAAGGTGTTGTTACAGCAGGCTTCTAGAGGGAATGGTAGAGGACGAGGTGGTATGGCTCGGCAGCTTCCACGCACTAGCAGACCCGGTAATACCGCGCCTTTGGGGGCGAATCAGTGTGCATACTGTAAAGAGGAGGGACACTGGTGCAGGGAGTGTCCGGTGCTTCTACAGAAGGTGGCGGTCCCAAGAGGGCGAGGGTCTCGGGGACGGGGTCATGAAGATGGTGCCGGGACAGGGCTCAGGATGCTGTGGCATTTCAGGGTTGTACTGATCAGAACTACTGTGATGACCCTCGGGGCAAACAATATTATCATGATGACTATGATACGGATGAGGTGACCAGGATGTCTTACAGCTAGGACAGCCGGGGACAGGGTGAGGGACCAGTTTTGATATCTGTAGACCAGCGAGGTCCGTACGTTAGTGCGGACGTGCATGGTTCAACTAAGGAGTTTTTGGTGGATACAGGTGCAACGAACAGCTCTATTTCTCATTCCTTGGTCCCTGGGGCAGCTCTGTCTGGCCATAATAATGATTCGGTAGGATTTTCTGGTGTACCGGTTGTGAGCCCCATTTCAAAGCCTCTTGCGTTGACTATTGGTCCTTTCACTGTGGATTCGCCATTTTTGTTGACATCTATTGTGGAGAAAATTTGATGGGTTTGGACTTGTTGAAAAAATTGCATGCCACGATTTATTGCTCCCCAGTCGGCGTCTATATGACGATGGGTACTGATGTGGTGTGCGCTAAGCAGTGTCTGTCCAAAGATGCGCCCCTCCCTGCTGAATTTAAAGATGTGCCACCCACACTGTGGGCAACGGGCGACACAGATGTGGGTTTGTTGCAGATATCGCCTGTTTCGATTAGTGTCAAGGAAGGTGCTATTTTACCCCTATTCCTCAGCACAAGATACCGCAGGCAGGTGAGCGAGCTTTGGTGAAAATTGTGCAGGATTTGATTGAGAACGGAGTGGTTGAGGAGACGACTGCTAATGTTTGTAATAGCTCTATTCTTCCTATTCTTAAAAGGACACCTTCGGGTTCCTCTGAGTATCACGAAGATGTTTACCGCTTAGTGATTGATTTGCGAGAAGTTAACAAAATAGTGATTCCCCAGTTTCCGATGGTCCCTGACATTACAACACTCTTGACAATGATTCATTCTTCTGCTAAATTCTTTTCTGTCATTGACTTGAAAAATGCATTCTTCAGTATTCCCATTCATCCTTCAGGACGCCTACACCCCCTTTCGTTATGGATGGCCACTGCGAGACACCCTTGTCGCCCCTTCCTTCTGGCCCTCTCCACTACCTATGGTGCTCTGGCACAGAGAGCGAGTCTGGCCCCGGATGATGTGATTCCGTGACCCCACCAGACTGTGGGCTCGTTGACTGTGACTTTGAGGGCCCCCTGATGTACTATCTTCCAGTGCTGGTTTGCCTGACTTGGTCCGTTTTCCAGCTTCTGGACTCAATTCCCCACCCCCACTCACCCTCTATGCGCCATGGGACTTGTTTTTGTGTTATTTATGCTCTGGTAACTGATGAAATTATGTTCAACTGTTTTTTTTTACTCCACATTCATGTAAAGCGCTCTGATACCTCCGGGTCTAGCTAGCGCTATATAAAACTCTTCAAATAAAATAAAATAAATAAATAAAATCCTGATAGCAGGTATTTGTTCTGGTTCACCCTAGCTGGTAGAAGGTTTAGATTCTGTCGCACTCCTCAAGGCTATACAGAAAGTCCGAGTAATTATAGTCAGGCATTGAAAAGTCAGCTAGATTCCTTGTCACTTCCAACAGGTGATGTATTACTCCAATATGTTGACGACCTGCTCATCGCCTCAGACACAGAACAAGGTTGCAGAGATAGTACAGTTAAATTGTTACTCCATTTAGCTGACCATGGACATAAGGTATCCCTTTCCAAATTTCAATATTTTTGACATGAGGTCACCTATTTAGGTCACCTACTATCGAAGGAGGGTAGGAGATTGACCCCTGAGCGCATGAGTACCATTGTTAAAATGTCTGTCCCGCAAACTCAGAAAGATGTGTGTGCCATCATAGGTATCACTTCCGATTGCAGGAAGTGGATACCTGGTTACTCGTTACTTATTAAGCCCCTGCTTGCCCTAACACTAAAAGATGTGCATGAGCCCCTGCCTTAGAGGCCAGAGTGTCAGCTGTCTTTTGAGCAATTTAAAACTGCACTTTGCTCGGCTCCAGTGCTTGGTACCCCTAATTATGCAAAATGCTTTGTGTTGTACGTCCATGAGCTGGGTGGTTGTGCGATTTCTGTTTTAACACAAAAATTCGGGGATAAGCAACGACTGTGTGCTTATTTCTCTGCTGTACTTGACCCTGACGCCAGAGCCCTCCCGAGCTGTCTAAGAGTGGTCGCGGCTGTGGCTGTCTCGATAAGGCAATCGGCTGGACTCGTACTTGATACTGGCCTCACAGTTATGGTGCCCCATGCTGTGGATACACTTTTGAATAAGACAAGGACGCAGCACCTCACCAGTGCACGTCTGACAGGTTACTAGCTAACGCTCTTTCAAAAGCACATTACGATCAAACGCTGTGCCACTCTGAATCCAGCCACGTTACTACCTCTCCCTTCTGAGAATGAGGAAATTGACATACATGATTGTATCTTCCGGACGGAGGAGGAGACGAAAGGACGGGTAGACCTGACTGATGTTCCCTTATCTGACCCCCAAGGGGAACTATGTCGATGGCTCTTGTTTCAAATTGCCAGATGGCACCACCACTGCAGCATATGCAATTACTACGCTGCGCACGGTAGTTGAGACATCACAAGTTCCTTATCAGTCTGCCAGGCAGCTGAGTTAGTCGCCCTTATTCGAGCTTGTGAATTGAGCGAGGGACAGGTTGTTAATATTTATACTGACAGCCAGTACGCCTTCGGGGTCGCCCATAATTTTGGGCAGCTCTGGGCAGAGAGAGGGTTCTTTACTTCCCTTGGGACACGCATTCAGTATGGTCCTCTTATATATAGGCTTCTGTCCGCTTTGACACTTCTTAAGATATTGGCCATAATAAAATGCAGCGCCCATAAGAAATTTACTGACGATGTGGGTAAGGGGAACGCTTTTGCAGATCAGACAGCTAAGGAAACAGCTCGAACCAAGATGAAAAGAATGTTTGTAGCAGGTCCCGCCAGGTGGGTGCCCGAGCTCTCCATGTTTGAGGATACACTTGAAAATGTGAAGAAGATACTGAGTGTGGCAACGGTAGAGGAATTGGCAGTGTGGCAAGAAAGTACAGTGAACTTGAATGATGAGGGATGGAGATTGATAAGTCAGGGAAGCTGAGATAGATGTTGCCAGATGCATATGTTCTTCTTATAGTGACAATGGCCCACGGCCCAGCCCATATCAGTGCTAAGGGTATTTGCAAGCTGTTAGACCCCGTATGGCAAAATGACAACATCTCCAAGACAGCTACACGTTTTGTGAAATATTGCATGATGTGCATGATGCACAATCCTGGCAAGGGTACCCCTACTCCACCCGGTAATTTTTCACCTCCCACTTTCCCTTTTGAGGTCCTTCAAATGGATTTTATTGAAATGGACAGGATCAATAACTTGAAGTATGTGTTGGTGGTTGATTGTGCGTTCAGTAAATGGGTTGAGGCTTACCCCACTAAAGAGAATACAGCCATTGCAACTGCAAAGATACTCCTGAAGGAGTTCTTTCCTCGCTTTGGCTTGCCCCGTTTGATCTGGAGTGATAACGGAAGTCATTTCAATGCCAAGGTTATTCACCTAGTCTGTGAGGGACTACATATTAGAATTAAATCGGTTTTTATTGGCAGAACACATAACAAGAAAATACAGTGCGTCGTTGCCTACAACCCACTGGGCCAGCGACATCACGAGCAAAGGAAAGGAAACGGAGCTTATGATTCATGAGTCGACTAAGTAGGTAATTAACACAGCATGTCGCCTACAACCCATCTTGGGCCGGCCGCGTTCGACGTAATAAAACAAGAAACAATCTTATTACTATAGGAAGGGAACAAGAGAAAGTTCTATTGCACCACTAGCGTACCTATGACGATGCAACAAGGACACACCTTGGCTCACTTGTGGCGAGTAAGTCTGCTTTTAACGAACCAAAAAAAAAGGAAGAAAACAAACCAGATTTCAAAACAGATAAAACCCCGTGCCCTCCCCCACCCCTCCTCTCTCCCAGTGAGCCATGAGTAAACTCAGACATACACATATGGTCCTAAGTGAAGGTTGCTAGTTCCAGGGAATAGGTGAATTCTTCAGGGGCCGCACACACTAGCATCCCTCCTGACTCTCAGGGATCAGCTTCAGAAGCCGTAAATAGGCTGGGCATGTTAGTTCCCGGAACTCCGAGGATAAGATTGAGATGAAGGGAGCCCAGACCTTAGGGTATTCAGATTTGTCCCCGAGTGTAGCCATAGACAATCGCTCCATACCCAGGAGGGACCACAATTGGAGCAGCCATTGAGAGTGGTCTGGGATCTTCTCGGTCTTCCAGCCCGCTAGCAAAACCCGGTGCGTGGCATTCAAAGCCAAGGCGATCTGCTTGCCTTTGACTGAACGCAAGGGGAAGGTCAGAGCGTTGGGGAGCCCTAAGATAGTGTAAGCGGGGAATCTCGGGATGGCAGTGTCAAAGGCCTTGTCAATTTCGTCGAGGATTTTGTCCCAGTATCTCGTAAGCTTTGGGCAATTCCACAGCAAATGAAGAAGGGTACCCGGACTCCCGCAGCCACGCCAACAGAGGCCGTCGCACTGAGAGCTCCACCTAGTTAATCGAGCCGGGGTATAATACCAGTAGGATACAATTTTAAATGCAGTCTCAGTGTGGCCCATGGAGTGTGCAAAATGGTATGACCTGTAAAAAATATCCTCCCACTCTTTGTCTGAAAGGGTGCAACCTATTTCCGCCTCCCACTGCCTCTGACCCGCGGAACGAGCCCCTTTAGCTCCTTGTGAGAGGAAGGTATAGAGTTCGAAGATGAGCTTGCGGTCATCCTTTTTCAGAAAAAGCCACTTCTCAAATGGTAGCATCGGTCTGCTGACCAGGGGACGTACAAGGGGACCAGATGTCCAGTGCAACATTTGCGTGTGGAGAAAAAGGTCCGAACCTGCCAGGCCATAGTCCTCCCGGAGCTCCTCAAAGGGAATATGGCCCTGCAGATCGAACAGATGCCCCAGACGCTTACACCCGCCCTCCACCCAACGCGCGCCTGCGCCTTTGTCCATCCCAGGAGGGAAATCGGGGTTTGAAAAAATTGGAGACATGGGAGAGGGGAAAGTGGTAAGGTTTGCCCGCTTAGACACCCTGTCCCAGACTAGCATGGTGGGGCGGGTGACTGGCGAGGAATAGAGTCCCCAGGAGCGCGCCGACCTAGGCAGCCAGACCTCCCTCCAGATATGCCAACCAGCCACTGTCTGATCCATGAATACCCCGTGCTTCTCCGTCTTGGGACGGTTCCATTCTATAAGATAGCGCAGCAGCGAGGCCTGGAAATAGCGGGGGAAGTTGGGCAAAGCCAAACCGCCTTCTTTCCTAGGGCGCTGTAGCAAAGTTTTCTGCAGTCTGGGCGAAATCGGGCCCCAAATGACGCGTTCAATCTCCGTTTGGATACGTGAGAGCGTATTCGGGGGAGGCAGTAGGGGAAGGGTCTGGAAAAGATACAGGGCCCGGGGTAGGACATTCATTTTTATCGCGGCCAGTCTACCGAGCCATGACAGGGGTAGGCGCCGCCATTGGGCGAGATCTTTCCGGATGCGTGAGAGTAGAGTAGTATAGTTCACTTCTGCAGGCTTATCTAGACTGTTGTGCAGAACCAACCCAAAGTATGTAATGCCCCCTGTCACCCAGTCAAAGTCGAATTGGGCCTGTAAAGCATCCACGGTGGTGTACCTCACAGTGAGGTTCAGCACTTGCGATTTCTGCAAATTTATTTTAAACCCAGAGACCTGACTGAAGGCCTGCAGATCTGCCACGATGGCTGGCATAGACGTTAAGGGATGTGCCAACGAAAAAATGACATCATCGGCGTAGAGGCTGATTAAATGGCGGTCAGCCCCAAATGGGACACCCTGCGCCTGCGGATTGTCCCGAGCCGCTGCGCAAAGGGCTCCATATATAAGCGAAGAGCAGCGGGGAGAGAGGACAGCCTTGTCTGGTGCCCCTCTCCACCGCAAAGCCTCCCGAGAGTACACCATTGACCCTGGCCTGCGCAGTAGGGGCGCTATAAATGCTTGCCACCCACTTGCGAAACTTGAGCCCTACGCCGAAGCGCTCTAGTGTGGCAAACAAATACGGCCAGTGCACCCGGTCAAAGGCCTTCTCGGTGTCAACTGCCAGCAGAAGAGCCTCCTCCCTCGACCTGTGTACCTTATCAATTAGGTGACAAATCCTTTTGGTATTGTCCATGCACTGCCTACTCGGGATAAAGCCAGACTGATTCGGATCAACCAAGCCGGGCATGAGAGGGTTTAGTCTATGGGCCAGGATGCTCGAGAATAGACTCGCGTCTATATTTAGCAGGGAAATCGGCCGGTAGGAACTGCAGAACACTGGATCTTTCCCTGGTTTGTGGATGATGGAGATCGTCGCCTGGAGCATAGAAGTCGTGAGGGTGCCTGTGTCCGCAAATGAATTAAATAGTCGGGTGAGCAATGGTGCCAGCTCCACGCAGTAAGTCTTATAGAAAAGAGCACTAAAGCCATCCGGACCAGGTGCTTTCATGGGCTTCAGTCGGGCAATGGCGGAGACCACCTCATCAATCCGAATGGGGGCCTCCAACCCGTCCGCCTCGGGAGCCGGAATAGGGGTAACCGCTGCACCGCGTAAGTACTCAAGAGGGTCTACAAGGGTGTGGGACTCGGCAGAATAGAGGCTCGCATAGAAGGCCCGAAAGGCCGCCGCAATATCAGTCATCCGTTACCTCCGACCTTTGGGCCTCCTGAACTGCTTTCACCGCCTGGGCCTGTTGCTGACTGCGGAGGCAATGCGCCAGCATGCGACCGCCCCTGTTAGAGCCTACGTAGTATTTATGTTTCAGCCGTAGCACCGCGTATTCAGCTCTGTCAAGGTCCAACCGCCTCAGCTGGAGCCGCTCCTTCTCTAACTGGCGCCATATTCGAGGAGCACCAGTGCGTTTGTGAATGGCCTCGAGTTCCTTAACCTGGTCCTCGAGATCTTGACGCTTGTCCCGCCTGATTTTGTTATCATAGGCCGCTTTGGCGATGAGAGCCCCCCTCGCGACTAACTTAAGCGCCTCCCAAACGGAGGCCAAGGGCGTGGTGCCATCGTCGTTGAGTGCTAAATAGTCAGTCAGTGTACGTCGGAGATCCTCCACCACTTGCGGAGACCGCAGGAGTGAGTCCCGTAGGCGCCACTGTGGTGGGGACGATTGCGTGAGCGGGAGGCGCAGTGATAGGGTGATATGAGCATGGTCCGAAAGGGAGCGGGCCTCTATGGTAGAGGCCTGGGTACAGGCCCACGCTGCTTGGGTGACAAGGAAGTGGTCCAAGCGGGCGTACGTCTTATGGGCAGCAGAATAGAAGGAGTAATCCCTTTCGTTGGGGTGTAAGCAGCCCCATGCATCTCTGATTCCGCAATCGTCAAGCCACGCCCTCCCTTTCCCCGATATGGCTCCTGCGCCGCCTGATCTCGGGCAGGAGCGATCCTCCCCTGCGTCCATAACCAAATTCAAATCCCCCCCCCCACCACCACCAGGGAGTCAGGTGTATGCAGAACCTCAGCCAAGGCATTCAGCAGGAATTTCTCTTGGTGTTCATTGAGGGAGTAGAGTGAAGCTATTGTAATATTGGTGGAGCCTATGCGTAATCGCAGCGTGAGGAGGCGCCCCTTAATCTCCGCCACCGTAACCACCACAGAGCCTCTAAAGTGTTTAGAAAGCAGAATAGCCACCCCTCCCTTCTTATTCTTCCCCGAAAACCAAAACTGCACAGGAAACCCTCTATGTTGCATGCGGTGTGTATCGCTGTGGAGGAGGTGAGTTTCTTGGAGTAGGCACACTTCCCCTTGCGTATGTTCAAGCAAGGAGAGCACTGCTTTCCTCTTAGCGGGGTTGTTAAGACCTTTGACGTTAAAACTAACTACCTGGACTGCCATCAGTTGAAGAAGAACCACCGGACGCTATGGCTGAGGCGTTGTGACCAGCAATGGGGAGCGGGTCCCATAGGGGACCGTGTGTGTACGTATAGTCGGACGCGCCCTGGCAAAGGAGCCCTGAATAAAAAGCTCACCGGAGAGAGGACCCACCCTAAAACAAAAAAGACAAACCCCATAACAGTAAAACAACATCAAATAGAAATATACCAAGTCCATCGCGAAAGCTGGATAGGAGACAAAGGGCACTGCCAAAGGAATGAAGGACAGCCCTGGGAAGAGGCAGAATAATCCCTCCGCCCCCGCCGGACCTACAAAGGACAATACAGCCCCAGAGGCACGTTACCCTCAATCGCTAACATCCAGAGAGTCCCCTTCTGCACCAGCCAAAGTACGGAGAACTGCAGACTGTTCCTTGATGATTGTGGCCGTGTCAGGGTGAAGACGTTCCAGATCCTGGCCGCCCCTAGGCCCACGCCTTGGAGGCCCCCGCATGCCAGGAGCTGAGGTCTCCGAGTTAGAAGGCAGGTCGTCAAGAGACATATTCAACACCTTGCATGCCTCGGACAGGGAAGGGACCTGGTGCAGCTTCTCTTCAAGACGGAAGATGAGGCGAAAGGGGTGGCCCCAGGCAAATGAGACATTTTTCGAGCATAGGTGGTTAGTGATGGGCCGGAAGTCTCTTCTCTTCTGGAGGGTACTAGCCGCCAAATCCTGGAATAGCTGCAGAGTGTGGTCCTTGAAGCGTAGAGGTTGAGAAGCACGGGCCGCCCTGAGGATCTCTTCTTTCACTGTGTAGTTGTGGACGCAGATTAGGATGTCAGCAGGGGGACGGTTCGGCTGACGAGGCGGACCCACTCGGTGGCAACGGTCTATTTTGACTGAGGACTCCGCTTGGGGTGCCCAAGACCGTGCGGAAGAGCTCTTGCACGTAACCCACAAGATCTTCCCCTTCTGCCCCCGTTGGGACTGCACGGATGCGAATATTGTTCCTCCGTGACCTATTCTCCAGGTCTTCAGAGTGCGACTGGAGGTCGAGCTGCTGGTCCCGCAGCCGCAGGACTTCTTGCTGGAGTGCCGCAATTTCTTCATCCCTGGCAGTCGCAGTGTCCTCCAGAGCGGCAACCCGCTCCCCACAGCATCCACATCTCTCCGTACCTCCCGTAGATCTGCCTGCAGGTCCGTCTTGATGGCCAAAATGTCCTCTCTTTGGGAAGCGAACAAGGCCTCCAAGAACTCCCTTGTAACTGCGCTGTCTGGGCCATCCCCTGCTGGCGTTGCGCCAGAGCTCGTAGCGTCCCCCGCGGACCTCAGCAAGAGGTCTCGAACGGATCTGTCCTTTTTGTTTTTGGCCGTCGCCATTGTGGGGCAGCGCCGAAACTAGGCGGTCAACGGTAGAGTAGGTAAGCGCACCGGTCCCCAAAAAAATTGCTGCTGCGCCCAGGCGCTCCGTAGGCCGCACCGCGTCTCCGCCGCAAGGAGGCCCAGCTCCACCAGTCTCTTTGCACGTGGCGGTGAAGACCAACAGACCCTGTGAGGCCCCCGGGGGAGGCCCGCACTCAAAATGTGGTGAGGGGCTGGCTCCGTGAGGCACCGATGGTGTGGCTTCGTTCGGTACCCTACAGCCCACTACCACCACAGAGATACAGTCCCATCAGGGCGGCCGTCAACCCCAACAGTGACCAATGTACAGCAAAAGCCTTCCCCAGACCGGCTAAATGGAAGCGCCAGAGAGAACCAGCAGGGGCCAGGAAGCTCCGTCACTCCCCCGCGTGGCAAGCCTCACCTGCAGCTAGGCCCGAAGCGTCTCCAACGGCCACTGTGTGTCCAAACGGCCTCTCCCACGGCCACAGTGCTCGCACCATAGGGGGGGCCGTCAATTCGTCCCAATAAGCGCTGTCCCACGCTGTCCACCTAGCGCCAGCTGAAAACGCTGTTCTGTCGGTGCCCACCATCACACAGCTGGCCCCAAGTAGGCCGCAACCAACAGCCGGGCGCTCCAGAGGCCCCGGCGGGCCCGGGGGCAAGGTCGGAGGGGACCGGCTCCTTCGGGGGCACTCATCGAGCCCTGCGGCACTCCAGTTCAGGCCTCACACACGCCCGGGGGCCAGTTCGGGTGCTCCCAGCGAGCTCGCGTGAGAAGTCTGGCCTTCAAAGGCCGCGCTGCAGGCCCGGGGTTGAGCCCGGGCACTCACCCACCAATGGACGCAGGGGGCAAGGTGCAATTGCGGGGGAGCACCCCGAGTCTTTGGAGTGGTGATGGAGATGAGGCACCCTCCAGGGGCCCGCCAGCAAGCCTGGAGAGTGTCCGCCGCACATAGGAGGCCCTCCGGCGGTCCGCGTAACAAGCCTGGCGTCTCCCCGCGATCCACGCCGGAGCCGCGGGACGGTCCGGGGTCACCCAATCCAGCGCTGTCTGGCTACAAAGATACCCCGCCGCTCACCGCCCCAAGTGCTGTGCAGCCACGCAGCCAATGACGGGGGATCTGGGAGCTGGGAGTGCCGTAGTCGATGCTGTAGGCCCGGCGGGAGCGGAGCTCAGGAACAACGCGTCCGCTCACGCCGCCATCTTGGCCACGCCCCCAGGGACTACATATTAGACAGAAGTTTCATGCTGCGAATCACCCCCAGTCAGCAGCTTTGGTTGAGAAGTACAATGGTACTCTCAAACTGAAATTGGCAAAGATTCAAGAGACCACAGGGTTACAGTGGCCAGATGTTTTACCGTTAGCTCTTTTGTCAACGAGAACAACAGCACACTCTAGAACAGGATTGTCACCCTACGAGGTCGTGTTTGGACGCCTGGCAAACGTCTGGGGCGTCCCGCGACCGCGTAGATATTCGGAGATTGAGTATCCATTGTTGACAGATTATCTTTATCAGTTAACTGAAAATTTGCGATCTATTCACCAACAGATACACGAGTCCCTTCCACCTGTACCCGAAGGGCCCAGACATGATATTCGGCCCGGCGATTTTGTCCTGGTGAAGCACTTCCAGCGGAAAAAGAGTTTGGAGCCTCGCTGGAAGGGACCTGTCCAGGTCCTCCTTGCTACCCGCACAGCAGTGAAAGTCGCCGGCCGAAAGAATTGGATACATTCAAGCCATTGCCGCAGAGTACCACTGCCCTTGCCCTATGATCAGTGGGTAAGGGAGGGCATTGGGGACTCTGAGCATGAGAAGGTGCCCCAGTTCATCCCATTAAGCGATGCAATGCTAACGTGGACCCAAAAGGATGCTGAGAACAACGACGCACTAAATGCGGCAGTCCCTCCGGAAATCAGAGCAATAAAAGAGCCCCTTTTCGTTGACCCCTCTGTGCCTGGAGTTACCAGGTACAATTTGCGCCTTCGGTTGAAGAATAGTGCACCAAAGGAGAAGTAAGACTAGTCAGGGATGGACTGTGTAAGTTAGGGTGTACTTTGCTGTAGTACCAACGGTGTTAGTTTAGGGAGAGGCGAGATTGGTGCACTGTTCTGACATTGTACAGGATAAATCGAATGTGCTCCCGCTTGGGGGGGGGGGGGTACATTATCCTGGACGACGTGGGATTCATCAAGAGCTAGGAGTGAGCAGCTCCACCGCCGGTGCTGAAGAGCGCCAACATTGATGAACAATTTGAGTCTACCAGTGAGGCTCTGACGGACACTGGGTACACTTGCCCTTGCCATCAGTCTTATTGCATTCCTTTTTCCTTGTTTCATAATGTACCCGTTTGGTCGACCCATTGAGGAGGAGGAACAGCCATTTGCATCACCGCGACTAGCACAACAGGGCTGGTCCAAAAAGAGTAAAATAGTTTTTGCATTGATAGTTGCTATTGCATTAATAACAGTACATGGAATAGCTTGGTTTCTGGAGGAAAAGTGTCCTGTACATTCCTTGATTGGTACAATGCCCACTTCCCCTGAGCATATGTTCATTACTTTTGTCCCTCATAAAGGGGAGCACAGAAAGACTTACACCGACAATGTATTTATACAAATGTTGCATCAAGCCCATGATGTGTCCAATGCAACAAATTGCTGGGTTTGTGGATTACTCCCATCAGTTACTCACAAGAGCGATAATTTGTTGTCTATGCCATTGTCATATATCGGGGGTTGTGAGGGTTGGTTTGAATTGCTTGTTATGGTGCACCACCACTTCCACCTCTCTACTCAGGTTATGACATCTGCTGACTCCTGCACTGTGACAGATTATATACGTTTTCACAACGGATTTACCCCTATAGGAAAGGCAGGGAATGGGACATCTGGCACATTGTCACCAAAGTCTTGTATGAGAATATATGATAAAATGAAGAATGAGACATGGCTTAAGATGGAAATGGCTGATTTCCAAAGGTTCAACACATCTGAATATTTCCGAGCTTTCCAAGATCGTAATGTCACTGAGGACAAACTGATGCCAGTATCTGTGGTCAACACAACAGCTAGTTTCTGTGTCCAGGGAACAGGGCAGGTAAAGGTGGGGGAAAGTAAATGCAATTTCACTTACAGGTTGAGCACGCTTAACAGTCCGCCCTTGATCCTACCCCAGAATGTCTATTTTGTCTGCGGATCCCAAGCTCATGTCTGGCTTCTGCGGGGGTGGTCCGGGAGATGTTATCTCTCTTTCCTTCTTCCCCCATATATGTTGCACCATCCAATTACCATAAAGATCATCAGCTGCAGCGTAGGAGCGTATACTTTCCCCGAGTCAGAAGTGTCATTGACACGAAAGATATAGATCAGACAGATACCACCTTACAGCAGTTTGAGGATGCTATGAAGGGTATCGTACCTTTTTGGTGCCCCATGTCCAATAGCCTTAACATTCGTCGGCTCACAAGAGTTGTGGAAGGGGTTATTAATACAACAGCAGGGATACTGACCAATATTACTGCTGAGCTCCAGGCTAGGAGGCTCGTTACTTTACAAAACCGGATGGTGTTAGACGTCATCCTTGCTGATCGGGGAGGGGCCTGTCGCGTCATTGGCAGTAGCTGTTGTGTTTACATACCAGACCATGCCCCCAGTGTGTATAAGGCTATACAAAAATTGCACAGATTGTCATCAGACCTACACCAAGAGACCAGTACTTGGACATTATCGGGGTGGCTCTGGAATATGCTAACAACGTGGGGTTGGAAGATCCTTATCTTCTTGGTTGCAGTTGCTGGTATTATCTTTACATGTTGCCTTTGCATACACTGCCTCCCGGCTTGTTGTGCTTATTGTGTAAGTACTCTGATTCCTAAGCCAAAGATATCAGCCCATGACACTAATGATGCGATCATGTTGCAGAACGATATTAACAACATTATGCTGTTTGATGAGGGTATCTTTGAATATTGACTATGTACATATCAGCTTGTAGTGGTAGCTCTTATTCCTGCAATATGTTATCTGTTTCTAGGCAGTAAAAGGTTTAGTAAATGCTAAAAGGAGGGTCTGTTGGAATAAAAATGTTTTAGCTGTGTTGTTCATGCATTGTACCTCTTAAGTTAGCATTCGCGGCACCATTTTATATTCAGCCGCCATTTTGAGCCATGATCAAAACTAACTTCTGTCTCTCTGCCCCAGCCGAAAGCAGCTGCGATATTTTTCATTTCTCCAAGGTTGAGCCTTCCTGTACTAATGAATACACTGTTCTTTTTAGTGCATACCTTTCCCACTAGATAGGCCTGCTCCCACCCTTAGAGCGGCGGGCACAGGCAGAGTGACCTTGGCACTGAGATAGTATGTGCCCGGTCTCAGGATTGAAACTCATCCTTCTGTATCTCCTTTGTTCACCAGCTACCAACTGGAAATTTCCAGTCAGGGCGTGTCTTTATTGGTTTTGAATTGTACATAATGCATCGCCATGCTTGCTGAAGTCAGTCCCTCTACAGCAATCCCAGGAGGCTGGTCAGACTGAACTCCGCTCGAGGGTACCTGAATAAATATACTTGGTTTGTATTCTCTACTGTCTGACCGACTCTTCATTTGTATGGAAGGCTGAGAGGTGGTCGCGAGTGACCCGGGTGACCCTAATCGGGTCACTTCCTTCAGTGTGCAGCCCTGACTGCAGCAAGGACAGGCATTCCTCGTGCACACAGGGTGTGCAGGTCTTATTGCAGCAAGACAGGCATCCCTGAGCACACATGATGTGCAGCCCTTATTGCAGCAAGACAGGCATCCCTTGTGCACACAAGAGGTGCAGCACTGACTGCAGCAAGGACAGGAATTCCTTGTGCACACAGGATGTGCAGCCCTTGTTGCAGCAAGACAGGCATCCCATGTGCACACAAGAGGCGCAGCACTGACTGCAGCAGGACAGGCATCCCTAGTGCACACAGGATGTGTAGCCCTTATTGCAGCAAGACAGGCATCCCTGTGCACACAGGATGTGCAGCCCTTATTGCATCAAGACAGGCATCCCATGTGCACACAAGAGGTGCAGCACTGGCTGCAGCAGGACAGGCAGCCCTTGTGCACACAGGATGTGCAGTCCTTGCAGTCCTTACTGCAGATGGACGGCACACCACTGTGCACACAAGATGTGCAGCCCTTATTGCAGCAAGACAGGCATCCCCTGTGCACACAAGATGTGAAGCACTGACTGCAGCAAGACAGGCACCCCTCGTGCACACAGGATGTGAAGCACTGACTGCAGCAAGACAGGCATCCCTCGTGCACACAGGATGTGCAGCCCTTACTGCAGCAGGTAAAGGTGGGCTAGCCAACAAATTAACAGGGCGAGCCAAGCCAAGGGTCTGGCTTGGCTCCTAGAGCCCTTGCACGAGCCGAGCCCAGAAAATATTTGCTATTTAAATCATACAACAAACCAGGTAAAATGTGATAAATTCTCTTCAAGATTCACAGTGCTTTTCTTTAACACCTGGAAGCTTTGACATTAATGTGTCACATTATAGCATTGAACTGAGAAGTATTCATTAAAAGTGATAGTACTGAAATATGAACTTAGAACCATTCCAGCCCCCAACCCCATACTGGCAACAGTTCCATTAGTGAATCGAGAGGCAGTTTTCACACGAACCCTGTATGTGGCCAAGATTATTATAGAGCAGCATTATGTTCTAGTAAATCAAATACAATAGAATTTTGTACAGATAATATTCTGAACTCACATATTTGAAAGTGTGTGAATACCAAATGTGAAGAAAAATACGTTTTGGTGAAATAAAATATGTGCCTAAGATCTCATAATTTAAGCGGGGAAGCCGCGATTTATCCAGGTTTTCTGGTTTCATTTTTAGGTCTCGCCTAGCGTTGCAGCGCATGCGCTGCTCGCTTTGCGAGGCATGCAGTATACACTATTGCGTGGAAGCTTCGTGGAAGCTCCGCCCACTCTCCGTCCATCTTTTGGATTGGCTTAGATCCTAATTGCTGCCTTCTGATTGGTTTTAGGCTTGTTAGTCCCTCCTCCTGACGTCCATGTTGTGATTTGTATCCTTCCCTGGCTATTGGCCCCTTTACTACAACACTATTTTCTTCCCTGTGTTCCCCCCACCCCCTCCCGCAGTCCGTGACTTCTCGCCCCCCCCCTCTCACCCCCCACACTCCCGTTCGTGCCTTCTTGGACGCCCGCCCTCCCGTTTCCAATGCAATAGGTCTCGCGTAAATACGAGTCCTATTGCATTGCAAATGCTTGTTTGTCATGGGATTGGCTGGGTGATCGCACTCTTTCTTTTGTCTCGCGCGATGTTTGCTATGCTGTCCTCGAGGTTAGGAATGCGCTCAATCGCAGTGCGCATGAAAATGAAAGCTGCAGCGCAGTGCTCCTGAAGTAACGGAAGCAGCAAACGATTTCGATAGTGCTGCAGTGTTGCGGGGAAAGCAAGCTCGTTGACATGTCTATGCAAGCGGCTGTGGTGTTTGTTGTGTTCCTGGCAAGCCTCAGGGACGGCTGGAAACCCCCGTTGCTGCGCACCTGAGCTGCCACTTTGTGACAAGTTTGTGATTATTATCGTAGCTTCCGGTGGCTCTAGCCTTCCGAATGACTGATAGACCTTTTCACCAATCATGGCTCTTAATATTTACCACTTGGTGTCAGTTTGCTGCAATGGCCAATCGGCTGGTGGAATACGGAGAGCGTCTGGCACTAAGTAAGATCCAATAGGCTTTGTCCGTGCACGGCTCGGCAGGGAAGTGTGACCGGTGGCTTTCGATTTGTTTTCGGGCAGTGTGCGGGGTCCAGCTACAGCTACAATCATGGTGAGTGAGAGGGAATGGCCAGTGTGAAGAGAATGAGTGAGCACCACGGAGTGTTGGTGGAGCGGAGGCAACGCCAAAAAGTAGCTTAAAGCGCTAAAGTGAAGGGGCTGAGTGAGCACCACGGAGTGTTAGCCTTCCGAGTGACTGATAGACATTTTCACCAATCATGGGTCTTAATATTTACCACTCGGTGTCAGTTTGCTGCAATGGCCAATCGGCGGGTGGAATACGGAGAGCGTCTGGCACTAAGATCCAATAGGCTTTGTCCGTGGGCGGCTTGGCAGGGAAGTGTGACCGGTGGCTTTCGATTTGTTTTCGGGCAGTGTCCGGGGTCCAGCTACAGCTACAACCATGGTGAGTGAGAGGGAATGGCCATTGTGAAGAGAATGAGTGAGCACCACCGAGTGTTGGTGGAGCGGAGGCAACGCTTAAAAGTAGCTTAAAGCGCTAAAGTGAAGGGGCTGAGTGAGCACCACGGAGTGTGGGTTTGAGGCATTGGGTTAAGATGCCTGACTCGTGCGAAGTTCCAAAGGACTATCGTGTTTTGGGAATCAGTGATTTCAGTGTCCACGGTCGGCAGCTTCACATACGGGGGTTGAGGGGTAGGAAGGATGGGAAGAAGAACAATTCACCATGCCCAGTGAGACGGAACTGGTCAGCTGATGTGGCATGGAAAGCAAGCGCGAGGTGGTATGTGGCGTGGGACACTATTCAGGGCAGAATGTCGTGGATATTACAACAAAGCGCATCAGTCAATGGATATCCTGAAAACTGGTCATGGCTGAACCGTCCATTGGCCAGTGTTGGACAATCAATCGGGTGACCGAATGCAGTCCGAGTAAAGTGGAATATGGAAACTCGTTGGAGCAGAAAAACTGTATCCTTTTTAGATCTGGTGGAAATAACGTGATCGACGCATCCCTGCAAAGTTTTCCGGTTGTAGAAGTGTGAGACTTTTGCAATGTGCCTGTGTCTTATATATGACCATTTGAGTTACGCTGTATTGTGATAGAGCGCACAGCGCTTTAAAATTTGTAAGGGGTGCATTATACTCATGAACGAATTGCACTCATATATATTCAATGTGTGGTTGAACTTCGTGCATATTAAAATGAAGTTTATATATCATCGTTTGAAAATCTGTGAAGAAAAAATCATGACGTGCTTTTAATATTTCGTGTGTATTTAGAGAAATCATGTAATTGTACACATATATGTTGATTAAAAGTAACCAGATGTATTCACTGTTATAAGATTCATATAAAGGCCTGTGTAGCGAATGCATATTAAAGAGTGTTTTAAGTTAGCCAGAATCGTAGGCCTGACTTTCGTTCCTTCAAGGTTTCATTTCTCCTCGTTTGCTCTTAAGGTCAGGAACTAATTAAAATTTATGTGTGTAGAATGTTTTTGTTTCACCCCTACTGCAGGTGCAGGAATTTGACCTCGTTCATTCAGATTTAAGAAGATACATGGGAGGAAAGGAATGTCTTTGAAGCGCTCGGACAAGAGAAAGGGAGGACACCTTCTGTGCCTGGAGAACTTGGGAGCCAAGGTGGGCGGACAGTCGTGTAAATTTAATTGAGTTTGTGGAAGGTTACTGAAGAAGGTGTTCACTGAACAATGTACCATGTGACTCGTCAGGGGTGTAACTTTGCCTTTTTGCCTTTAGGTACAGGGACAGATCTGGAGGACTTCTTCTGTTTTTGACTAAGAGAGGAGAGCATCTTAGAACGAGCTCTGTAGCTCTAAGCTACCTGACCCATTTGACGTGAGTGTACTTCTTTGGAAGTCAACACGTGCTGACACCTTTTGGGGAATTTGCTAGGAAGGGAAGAAAAGGGATGCCACTTTAGATGCAGAGTAGGGACAGATTATTCTAAATTCCGAAATTCAAATGAAAAGAGATTTGGATGCGGCATCTATACTCTGCTGTGCTCTCATACTGGAATTCATCATTTTATGCCTATTTTGTCGTATGAACTATATTCGTAGATTGGGCTCTGTATTAGTTTTCATGTATCTCTATACCTTGATTTTGAGGTGTGTCTACATTTTGTTATTTCTGGCTTTGTAATAAATCTACAAAAGCTAAATTCAGAGTTCGTTGTTATTGGACACGGATGGGAGGGAAATTGTATAATTGGTAAAGTGTATTCTTCCCTCCACATTTTTTAGCAGGCAATAAAAGATCATCGGCCGGAGATACGTAAGTGAAATTAGGGTGCAAAACTCGGCCTTATCAATTGGTAGCGAACGAGGATGGTTGCCTCTAGAAGTGAGGGGAGATTTTCAAAAATTTAGAATAGAATTAGACTTACAGAGCCCAAAAGAGAACCCATGATTGAAAGCAGAGGACGGCGGGTGTTGACGGAGGTCGGCGGAAGCTGATGGTGCGGTGGAAACAGCGGTAGCGTGAGTATGAATAGTGTGTGTGTGTTAGATTGAGGTGAATTGATTGTGTGATGTCTTGCGGAGTTGGAATGATAGTCGAGTGAAAGTGAGGTTATTGTTGGTTTACTGCTCCGAACACAAGCGGATCAGGAGGTTTTGCTAAACGGACTCAAGAGAAGTCCAAGAACCCGGAATAGTTTTGTAGCTGTAATCGTCTGATCATTAATGTGGGTGTCGTGGAGCGCTATCGACGGCTCACTTGGGGTAGGGAACTTTGTGTGAGTGGGTTCTATAGAGCCGCGGGTGGAAAACCTCAGGCCAGGGGTGGACCACAGCGATTCAAGTGACTGACGCAGGTCGGGGGTCACGGAGTGTGAATGTTCTTGGGTGAGAGTATACTATCGATCTTTTAGACGGCAGACGATTACTTGGTTTTATGTAACTGTAAGTTGCTGTGGCTGCCTGATAGGTAGTTACTTGGTTTAGTAGCTTTTTGTAATCAGTTACTTGGTTGTGAGAATGTAAGAGCGAATGTACGAGCTGAAATTGTAAAGGAGGGTGAACAGCTGTGGAGAGGGAACGGTGACGTCAGAGTGTGCCGCGCTGGGATAGGCTGGTTGGTGTAACGTCGCACTGGGATTGGTGGGTTCTCTGCGAAAATTTTGGGAAAGAAAATTGTGTATTGTATCGAATTAAGTTCAAAATGAGATGTTTTAAGGTATTGCGAGATTTATGTAGAGGAGATTCAAGAGTAGTGACTCGAGTCGGAGATAAGCCCCGCCACAGGATTCCCCGGCACACTATATGGCAACGAATGTAGGATTGCATACAATAGTGTGGCTTCAAAACTGGCATAAGATTACAGAAAAGGAAGGAGAATTGGCTTTCCCACGATATGGGTCATTTCAATTGGATGTGTTGTATCAATTGAGAGGTGTAATGTCTTCATTAAAACCTCCACCTAGACCCACCCAATTTGAGGCATTAGATGCATGGATGCGGGCAGCGCAAGCTAGGCGAAGAGAAAACTCTCAAGGAAGGATGAGAAAAGCCATGAAGTCATATCAGGATGCCAGGTGGGATGCACAGTTGAAGAGATGGAGGGTAGATACCATAGAGGGAGAGAGATTGTATCCATTGTTCCTACAGGGAGCTAATGCAAAGACAGGAAACACTGGAGATGACAGCGATACTGATGACAGTTTGTTGGATAGACTGTTGGCAGAGCGTCCTCCACCTTACAATCCTCAGTCTGAAGAGGGAAAGCGAGAAATGATAGAGGGAAGCCCAGAAGGAGTGAGAACGGATCCAACAGGAGTAAGTTCAAGAGTAGTGGGAAGAATTTCATTAGGATCAGAACTTGAAAATACTGAAATGAGAGGAACAAATTGTGACATACGGTTGCCAGAAGCCCTTATGGTACCGGTTACCATTGGACCCGTAGTCTCAATATACAATCCGAGTATGGGAGATAGTGGGAGGCAACAACAAACTGGAAGAAGTGAAGATACAATCTCTGGAGGGAGTCTTACTATGGGATCAAGTGTGCCCTTGGGGCCTGTGGAGACTAGTACCCCGTTGGCAGCAATGGCAGACCCTTCAAGGGTGAATACAGGATCGGAAGTGAGATGAACAGGAGCACTGGCAAATTCTAGATCAGAAATACAAATGTGGGTTCCACCAGTACGGGAAAGTATGAGGAGTACAGCCGAAATAGGAATGAGACAAGAGGCGTTTAGTATAAGACCTAGTGCCCCGAATGTCGGATTGGAAAGTTGATTAAGGAGTCAGAGTTGTGAGAGAGAAGGTCGGCCCATCAGACAAGATGAGGCGACGGGAGAAGGTTGGAGAAGCCGAAGTTGTGATAGAGAGGGACCATGCAATGTGACAAATCAAGGAAGAATTGAAGTTGCAGTGAAGGCAAGATTGTTGGATGTACTGAAACTGAAGGCAGAGGTCGATGAGGTGATAGATGGAAATCTACCATTGGAAAGAATAGATTTATATGAACCAGATGAATTGCTGTTTGTGGCTAAAGACGTCACTCGAAAGGCGAAAAGAGCTCATGAGGCATTGGTCCAGCTGGCGCGAAAGTATGATGTAGATTTGACAAAAACAAAAATGTTACAGGGAAATCACAGATTGAATTACACTGACCAAGAATTAGAGGAGAAGAGAGTAGTAGGGTTGAAAGAACACATTCGAGAATTAGTCATAGGAATGAGGGCATGGAAAGCACTGGATCGATGGGAAGAGAAGTGGTCTAAGAAAAAGACCTTGAGGAGAGGAATAGGAGATACCCCGCCTCCTGGAGGGGGGACAGAGAGAGTAGGAAATTTTCCGTTATGGGAAGTACAGAATGGAAGATACGTTCATGTGCCTTGGAGCAGGGGTGATTTGGCATCCTTCACAAATGATTTCCCTTGGCTGAGGGAAAAGCCTGAGGAATGGTACAAACAAATTGATCGGTTTGTGAAAATCTCCAAGGTTCTGTGGATAGATTTGAATACCCTATTTGATATAGTAGTCCCAGGGGATTTGTGGGCGGCTTGTAAGATCGCAATTGAGTGGCCCACTTCAGAACCAACTAGGGATCCTGTAACTCATGGCCCATCGGCAGAAGTACTGAAAAAATATGAACAGGCAATTACGTGGCTGCAGTCCAAAGTAGCCCCTCGAACTATTGATTGGCTCAAGATAGATCGTACCACACAGGAACCAAAGGAATCAGTGCATGATTATTATGAAAGGCTCTTGTTGGCTTTCAAACAGCATAGTGGCCTTGATGCCCTCGAACAAAAAGACATGGGACAGTTTGTCTCAAAATTTGTGTTAGGATTGAGAGCTGAGATAAGTTTGATGATTCAGTAACATCTGATATGTTGGCAGAATAAGTCGGTGGATGAAATTCTGCGTTATGCTAAGTACTGTAGTGATCAGGTAGAGTCCACGCATAAGAAAATGAAGGATAAGTTGATGATGGTGCAGTTGAGGAATGCTGAAAGACCAGACCAGGTACAGGGAAATGGAGGTACAATGGGTCGACGGCAAGGGAGTGGTCGCGGAATGGGACAAAACATGACAAGTTACCAGGGACAGGGAAGAGGACGAGGAATGGATGCAGGTACAGGAACTGAATGGGTTAACCCTAGGAAAAACACTGCTTGTCATTATTGTCACAAATCCTGCTTGTCATTATTGTCACAAATCCTGCCAATCAAATACAAAATAAGGAAACTGTACAGGTATCTGATGGACTGAACACGGTGACTAGACCTAAGTCCATGTATGGGGGAGGTTTGGAATCTCAAGTTCAGGTGCAGGTGCCTCAACCCCCTAGGATTGCTACAGGAAACTATGTGTACCAGCAAATGCCTTTCATTGAATTGACCGACAACTATGATCCAAATACATCAAGAGGAAGGTGTGAGAGGGGTAGGAGGACTGGGAGCAGTATTAGAAGTAGATCAGAGGGGACCCTTTGTGGAGGGTGATGTCAATGGTCACCCGATCACGTTTTTAATTGACACTGGTGCAGCTCGATCTACTGTGAGGTCAGCGGTAGTTCCAAATTTGTCACTTTCTGGACAGTCAATTCAAGTGGAAGGAGTGACGAATCAGAAGATGACTAATCCTCTAACTAATGAGTTACCTGTGAGAATAGGAACTTTTCAGGACCGACACCAATTTGTGTTGTGTGATTCGAGTCCAGTTTGTCTATTAGGACGTGATCTCTTGTGCAAGTTAAATTGTACCATCTATTGTACTCCGAAGGGAGTGGAACTACAGACCTGTGACGACGATGCTGTTTTTAAAATGGCAAGTCAAAATTTGTGTGCGGAGATGTTCATTGTACTGACCAAAGACGAGCTACCAGTGGATTTGAGGGACTCTGTGAATCCCATGGTGTGGGATTTTACAGGGGAGGAGATAGGTTTGATTCCAGGAGTCGAACCTGTCAAGATACAGGTCAAACCAAATGCAGACTTTCCAAGGACGCCACAGTATAAGTTAACACCTGAGACAGTGGCGGAAATAACACCAGTGATTGAATCCATGATTGTGCAAGGCGTACTGAAGGAGATTAGAGGAAGCCCTTGTAATTCACCTATAATGGGGCTGCAGAAACCCAGCGGCAAGTATAGAATAGTACAGGATTTGCGACGGGTTAATGAGATTGTGATTCCATGTTGTCCTGTGGTACCGAATCCAGCTGTGATTTTGTTTCAAATACCCTGTGAAGCTGAATGGTTTACGGTCATTGACCTATGTCAAACATTTTTCTCGATACCCCTCCACGAGGAGAGCCAATTTTTATTTGCTTTCCGGCTGGAGAACCGTGTGTTAACATGGTGTTGTATCCCACAAGGGTATACAGAAAGTCCGCCTATCTTTAATCAAATTTTGAAAAAGAATCTTGAGGGTCTGACAATGCCACAGAATTCGGTTCTTGTGCAATACATAGACAACCTTTTGGTTGCCTCGGAGACCGAAGATGCTTGTAGGATAGATACTGTGGCTTTGTTGAATCATCTGGCAGACAATGGACATAAGGTGTCACCTGGCAAACTTCAGTACTGTTTGTCTGAAGTACAGTATTTGGGGCATTGAATTGAAAAAGGAAAGAGAAAGGTGTCACCAGATCGCATAGAGGCGATTTTGCAAATGGATACTCCAAAGACGCAGAAGGAAGTCCGAATGTTTTTGGGAATGGTCGGCTATTGTCGACAGTGGATCCCAAATTTTTGTCTGAAGTACAGTATTTGGGGCATTGAATTGAAAAAGGAAAGAGAAAGGTGTCACCAGATCGCATAGAGGCGATTTTGCAAATGGATACTCCAAAGACGCAGAAGGAAGTCCGAATGTTTTTGGGAATGGTCGGCTATTGTCGACAGTGGATCCCAAATTTTTCTCTGCAGGCAAAACCTTTATTAAGGTTAACACGGTAGGACATCAGTGATCCGGTACCATGGGATGACAATTGTTTGAGGGCCTTCCAGGAGCTAAGGGAAAGCTTATGCCGTGCTCCAGCTCTTGGAATGCCTGATTATAATAAAGCGTTTTTGCTTTTCTGTCATGAGAGGGATGGGTGTGCATTGGTAGTATTAGCTCAGACACATGGGGGTGCCCGTAGGCCAGTAGCTTATTTTTCAGCCACCTTAGATCCAGTGGCTTCTGCGTTGCCCGGATGTCTCAGATCCGTTGCTGCAACTGGTGTCAGCATTGAGAGATGTGAAAGCATTGTGATGGGTCATCCCCTTACAGTATATGTGCCGCACTCAGTGGAACTCCTGAAGACGAGAACCAAAACACAGTACCTGACTAACAACAGGCTCACCAAGTATGAGCAAGTGATACTAGCATCTGAAAATGTGACTTTGAAAAGATGTTCTATGTTAAACCCTGCCACACTGATGCCATATCCACCTGTAGAAGGTGAAGATTGTGAGGAGCGTGACTGCCTAGATGTGACTGAGCTTTCTACCAAGCCCCGACCTGACATTGTCGATGAACCTTTACCTGAATCTGATCTGGTCCTCTTTGTTGACGGTTCGTGTTTAAGAGACAATGGAGGTTGTTTGAGAGCAGCTTTTGCTGTTTGTACTATTTCTGGAGTTGTGGAAGCCGCTTGTTTACAAGGAGTATATTCTGCACAGGTGGCGGAAATTATTGCCCTAATACGTGCATGTTTCATTTCTGATCGAGTCCGAGTGACTATCTTTACAGATAGCCAGTATGGGTTCGGAGTAGTTCATGACTTTGGGCAGTTATGGTCACAGAGAGGGTTCCTAACGTCATCAGGATCTCCTATCAGAAATGGAGAATATGTGAGACAGTTGTTAGAAGCGTTACAGAAACCAAAAGAAATAGCGGTGGTGAAATGTGCAGCACACGGGAAGGGGGAGGATTTTGTCACCAAAGGAAACCGCTACGCCGACGAAGTGGCTCGTTTTTGTGCTATACATGCTTGTATATTCAATGGAGAATATGTGGGGAGAGCACAGAAGAGACCGAGCTCAGCATGATGTTGGCTATGGCCGATACCTGGGATGAGATTAAAAGACTACAAGAAGAGGTTTCTGAAGAGGAAGAAGCAGCATGGGTTAGAGAAGGTTGTGAGAGAAGAGGTGATGGCATTTGGGTGTCAACAGATGAAAGAACAGTGTTACCTAACTGTCTATTGAGTCCTATGGCAAGGCAGATACATGGAGCAGTTCATCTTGGAAGAGATGCCATGGTGAGGGCGTTTCGTCAGACATGGTTCAATCCACGGTTCCGTGTGTATGCTGAAGCAGTGTGTCATAGATGTGTTACATGTCAGCAAATGAATGCAGGAAAGAAAACAGTGGCTGCTTTGAGTCATATTGGAAGGTCAGGAGGTCCTTTCAATCGAATGCAGTTAGACTTCATAGAGATGCCCAGGTGCAATGGACTAAGATATGTTTTGGTGGTGGTGTGTGTCTTTTCACGTTGGGTTGAGGCGTATCCGACTAGGAGGTGACAGTCTCACAGTAGCAAAATTGTTGCTTAGGGAGGTCATCCCACGGTTCGGATTTCCGACCTCATTGGAATCGGACAGAGGAACTCACTTTCATAGTGAGATCATGAAGCTGTTGTGTGCTGCCTTACAAGTGGATCAGAGACTGCATTGTAGTTATAGGCCAGAGGCTTCTGGTCTAGTGGAACAGATAAATGGGACGATCAAAATGAGAGTGGCAAAGGTTTGCTCGTCGACGTCTTAAAAATGGCCAGATGCGCTGCTCTTGGTGCTGATGAGTTTGCGTAGCACTCCAGATAGGAAAACAGGATTGTCCCCCCACGAGATACTGATGAGAAGGGCGATGCGTTTGCCTGCAGTGCCAGCAACAGCATTGATAAACATCACCGATGATTTGGTGCTTGACTATTGCAAGGGGTTGGCTGATGTGGTTAATTCTGTGTCCCACCAGGTTGAGGCTGCGACTGCTTCCACCTCGAGAGAACTCCTGCATGACCTAAGTCCGGGGGACTGGGCAGGGGCGTAACACAGGCCCCCGCAGCCCCCGAGTTGCGGGGGGCCCCCGTGCTCCAGGGGCCCCCTCACTCAGCAGAGCAAGCATTATCAAGCCTCTTAGTTCATGAATTAAATGGTGCGCACGGCCATTGTGCGCACGGCCTCCTCATTAATTAAATGGTTCGCGCAAGCCCCCGGGCCGCGTTGCGGGGGGGGGGGCGTGCTCCAGGCAGGGGCCCCCTCACTCAGCCAGCAAGCCTCTTCATGAATTAAATGGTGTGCACGGCGCACGCCCGGCCTCTTAATTAATTAAATGGTGCGCATGTCCGCCGGGCCCCGGGCGGGCCTCTGAGGCTCTTTATTAATTATGGTGCGCGACGCGCAGATGTCTCGGCGTCTGCGCGAGTGTGCGTCTTCGGGGTGGGGCATAGGGTGGGGCTGGTGACCATACCATTGTCATGCGCATTGTACAGAAGCGCAATTAAAAGTGAGCGTGATGAGTGAGGTGAGGCATCCGACCCAGGTCCCAGCCAGAGTGACTAGTGAGAAAGACCGTCACCGTGCCAGTTCGGCGCCCCCCCCGGCCATAATTTAATTATTACTACTAGCCCCTGCCTGGCTAGCTAGCCTTGCCCTTGCCCTCTTCTGCTGCCCGCTCACGCCTGCCACTGAAGGAGCTGCAGGCCAGGCCTCAGGAACGTGGGGCAGGAATGTACCAGTTTGAGCCAGAAATCAGGCGCTGTGCGGCGGGGAGTGGCTACTGGTCCCGGTGGGAGCACCTGAGGTACGGTGGAGGCCTGACAGCGCAGAGACCCGAACACCCGACTGTCCGGGGTCACCCACCGTGCAAGAACCCGAGAGGGCCCCGGGAGCCGAGGATACAAGGTAAGGGCTGAGCAGCAACGGGCTCGAGCCAGACTATGTGGCGTCCGGTCCTTTTAACAAGTGAGGCTTGCGCGCTGGAACATCACCATAGCTGCTGCACATATGCTCACTGCCTTTCATCCACACATTCATTAGTGAGTTGTACTTCTGAGGGACCCTGCAGCAGTGGCCAGACTAGGATGTGGTGAAACGGCCAGAGCGGCCGGCCTTGAAGCTGGGTAACCAGGTTCGAATCTTGGCGAGAGGCTCAAGCATCCTGTGATTCTGGGCAAATCACTTAATCTCCCCGTGCCTGAAAAATGAATGTGTCTGTAATGGAACTGGTGCTCATGTAAAGTGCCCTGATACCTTTGGGTCGAGTTTGCGCTAAATAAAAAACAAAAAAAATAAAATGGAGTTCCCCACAACCCGAGCTGAAGCTCACTGAGCTAAGCCAGGCCCCACCAGCTAGATTATGCACTAACCCACTGCAGCATGGTAAGCTTCCCTCACGCACACTGGATGTGGAGCACTGCAGCATGGTAAGCTTCCCTCAATCACACAGAATGTGGAGCACTGCAGAACAGCAAGCTTCCCCATGCACACAAGATGTGGAGCACTGCAGCACGGCAAGCTTCCCCCATGCACACAAGTGGAGAGCACAGCATGGTAAGCTTTCCTCATGCACACAAGATGTAAAGCACTGCAGCATGGTAAGCTTCCCTCACGCACACTGGATGTGGAGCACTGCAGCACGGTAAGCTTCCCTCATTCACTCAGGATGTGGAGCACTGCAGAACAGCAAGCTTCCCTCATGCACACAGGATGTAAAGCACTGCAGCACGGTAAGCTTCCCTCATGCACATAGGATGTGGAGCACTGCAGCATGGTAAGCTTCCCTCATGCGCACAGGATGTGGAGAACTGCAGCAGTCAGCTTCCCTCATGCACACAGGATATAAAGCACTGCAGCATGGTAAGCTTCCCTCATGCACTCAAGATATGGAACACTGACTGCTGCAGAGCAAGCTTCCCACACGGCCACGAGATGTGTTTCACCAATTGCAGCTGGGAGCTTCAGTCGTGCACACAGCATGTGGAGCCCTGATTCAAGCAGGGCAGGCTTCCCTTGTGCGCACAAGATGTGCAACGATAACTGCAGCACAACAAGCTTCCCTCATGCACACATGTGCTTCACTGACTGCAGCAGGGACCTTCAGTCATGCACACAAGATGTGGAGCAATGCTGCAGTAGGGCAAGCTTCCTCGTGAACAGAACATGTGCAGCACAGACTGCAGCAGGGCAGACTACCCTTCTGCACACAAGCTGAGCAGCACAGACTGCAGCAGGGCAGGTGTCCCTCCTGCACACAAGATGTGCAGCACTGACTGCAGAATGGCAGGCTTCCATCGTGCACACAAGCTGTGCAGCACAGACTGCAGCAGGGCAGGCTTACTTCCTGCACACAAGCTGTGTAGCACTGACTGCAGAAAGGCAGGCTTCCATCGTGCACTCAAGACATTCAGTACTTACTGCAGCAGGGCAAGCTTCCCTTATGTGGCACACTGACTGCAGTAGGGTAAGGTTCCCTCATGTACCCAATAGATGCAGCACCTACTGCAGAAGGAAGCCTTCCCTCATGCACACGAGAATTGCAGCATTGACCGCAGCAGGGCAAGCTTCACTTGTTTTCACAACAGAGGTTCCAACCTGACAGCAGCAGGACAAGCTTTCCTCAGGCACTGATCCAGCTCTGCAGTACTGACTACAGCAGGGAAAGATTCACTCATTTTCACCGGAAAGGGACAGCACTGAAAGCTGAAAGGCAAGCTTCTCTCGTGCATACAATATGTGCAGCACTAGCTGCATCAATGTAGGTATTCCTCGTGAACACAAGATGTGCAGTACTGACTTCAGTGGGACAGACATTCCTCGTGCACACAAGAGGTGCAGCACTGAACGCAGCAGGACACGAATCCTCGTGCACACAAGAGGTTCAGCACTGAATGCAGCAGGACAGGCATCCCCTGTGCACACAAGAGGTGCATCACTGACTTCAGTGGGTCAGGCATCCTTGTGCACACAAGAAGTGCAGCACTGACTGCAGTGGGACAGGCATTCCTCGTGAACACAAGATGTGCAGCACTGACTGCAGCAGGATAGACATTCCTCGTGCACACAAGTGGTGCAGTACTGAATGCAGCAGGACACGAATCCTTGTGCACACAAGAGGTTCAGCACTGAATGCAGCAGGACAGGCATCCCTCGTGCACACAAGCAGTGCAGCACTGACTGCAGCAAGGACATGCATCCTATGTGCACACAAGCTGTGCAGCACTGACTGCAGCAGTTCAGGCATCCCTCGTCCACACAGGATGTGCAGCCCTTACTGAACTGGGACAAGCTTCCCTCGTGCACACAAGTTGTGGAGCACTGCAGCATGATATACTTTCCTTATGCAGACAAGAGGTGCAGCACTGACTGCAACAGGGTAGGCATTCCTCGTGCACACAAGAAGTGCAGCACTGACTGCAATTTGATTGATTTGATTTGTTTGATATATTTATAAAGCGCGCGAATGCCCGGGGGCATCTTGGCGCAATGGGACAGGCATCCCTCGTGCACACAAAATGTGCAGCACTGATTGCAGCAGGACATGCATTCCTTGTGCACATAAGATGTGCAGCACTGACTGCAGTGGGACAGGCATTCCCTGTGCACATAAGAGGTTCAGTACTGACTGCAAAAGGACAGGCTTCCCTCATGCACAAAAGATGTGGAGCGCTGCAGCATGATAAGCTTTCCTCATGCGGACAAGAGGTGCAGTACTTACTGCAGTGAGGCAGGCATTTCTCGTGAACACAAGAAGAGTAGAAGTGACTGCAGCAGGACAGGCATCTCTCATGCATCCAAGATGTGCAGCCCTTACTTGCAGCGGAACAGGCATACCTCGTGCACACAAGAAGTACAGCCCTTACTGCAGCGGGGCAGGCTTCTCTCATGCATACAATATGGGCAGCACTAGCTGCATCAATGTAGGCTTTCCTCATGCAGACCAGAGGTGCAGTATTGACTGCAGCAAGACAGGCATCCCTTGTGCACACAAGATGTGCAGCACTGACTGCAGCAAGACAGGCATCCCTCGTGCACACAGGATTTGCAGTACTTACTGCAGCAGGACAGGCATCCCCTGTGCACACTAGATGTGCAGCACTTACTGCAGGAGGACAGGCATCCTTGTGCACACAAGATGTGCTGCACTGACTGCAGCAAGGACAGGCTTCCCCTGTGCGCACAAGCTGTGCAGCACTGACTGCAGCAGGACAGGTATTCCTCATGTAGACAAGCTGTTGTTGGAATAAAAATGTTTTAGCTGTGTTGTTCATGCATTGTACGTCTTAAGTTAGCATTTGCGGCACCATTTTATATTCAGCCGCCATTTTGAGCCATGATCAAAACTAACTTCTGTCTCTCTGCCCTAGCTTAAAGCAGCTGCGATAGTTTTCATTTCTCCAAGATTGAGTCTTGCTGTACTAATGAATACACTGTTCTTATTAGTGCATACCTTTCCCACTAGATAGGCCTGCTCCCACCCTTAGAGCGGCGGGCACAGGCAGAGTGACTTTGGCACTGAGATAGCATGTGCCCGGTCTCAGGATTAAAACTCATCCTTCTGTATCTCCTTTGTTCACCAGCTACCAACTGGAAATTTCCAGTCAGGGCGTGTCTTTATTGGTTCTGAATTGTACATAATGTATCTCCATGCTTGCTGAAGTCAGTCCCTCTGCAGCAATCCCAGGAGGCTGGTCAGACTGGACTCCGCTTGAGTGTACCTCAATAAATGTACTTGGTTTGTATTCTCTACTGTCTGACCGACTCTTCATTTGTATGGAAGGCTGATAGGTGGTCGCAAGTGACCCAGGTGACCCGAATCGGGTCACTTCCTTCAGTTGGCGCCCGAACAGGGACCCCATTGGGTGACCCATCCTCGCCCGCGGACGGGTGAGGAGGTCGGGGCCAGCGTCAGGTCGGAAGGGCGGACCAGGGATCCCTGCACGAGAGAGTTCCTAAACTCGCAGCTGCCCCGTCTGTCTGACCGGTCGGTGCCTCGCCCAGCGGTCATCCCAACTGGGGTCCTGAACGGCGAAACCCTTGGATCTGACCTCTTGGTCCGAAGAGTCGGGCAGTGGAGAATAAATTTGTTTGACCTGTGTGCACCAGGTGAGTTTGTTTTGGTTCTTTGTGGATATGGTACCATTTTGGTTTGTCTTTGGTACGGTCTGAGGACCGATTTTGGTTTGCATTTGGGACGATCTAAGGTCCGATATGGATACGAAGTGTCTGTGAATACTTTGCCCGGCAACATAACGAATTTGGCTTACTTTTGAAAATACCGGTGTTCAGTCGTTTTTTGGTTTCTTGTTGTCATTGTTGTTCTGCTGATGCTCGACTGGAAGAAAGTCAGCCAGCGCCTCCGGAAGGCACTCCGAACTTTGATATATATGTAAAACATGGCCTTGGCCCTATTATGTTTAGTACGCTATGGCACAAATATACAAGGGACAAAGCTGAGTTGCAGTGGCCGTTAACGGGCTCTTTTGATGAACAAAAAATTGCTTTTTTACAAAACAAGTTGTTTGCTAGACGAAGTAGGCAGTCTATCTTTGATTCCCTCAGAACATGGCAAAAGGAGGTTAAACAGAGGCGAATGAAAGCAGAGAAAGAGGCCCAGAAGGGTAGGATGCAAACATTGACTCAGAAAGCTGTAGCGCATGATAGAGGGAAGCAGGAGATAGGAGTTGAACGTGAAGATAGGAGGTTTTGACTGAATATTGATAAATCTTATGTAGCCCGAGAAGAAAATGATGCTTTTGTAGAAGAATTGCTAGATGCTCGACCCCCACCTCCGTATGCCCCGCAGAGGGTATATCCCGCCCTTTCCCCACAGGCCCAGCTGCCTGGTTCTTCTGTCTCTGCTGTCTCTGCTTCTGTTACTGTTGATCAGACTGCCTTGGCCATGGCACCTCCTGTCCTTTCTTGGTCTTCGCCGTCTGTGGCAACTACGACTGTTAGCATTCCTGCAACACCTATTGCTTCGGCGTCCCTTTCGCCAGCCCTTACACCCACGACCCAGCCAGCGGTGACGTTAATGCCCACTACCTCTGTTGTCACTCCCATTGTGTTCCTCCATTCCCCGACATTTCAGAGTGGTGGGACACCAGTACGTGGCCCTGAGGATTGAGACCGAACGAAATTTAAGGAACGCCTGGGGCGAACGTTGGTGCGATCTGATATGGGAGATGCAGAGAAACAGGTAGTGGCTAACCAGGCTGCACAGTGGGCCCAAAACCCCATTTATAGTGTGGAGTGTGATGAAAGATTATGAGCCTTTTGTACAGCAGCATGCCCTTAAGCACATGTCGGCTACTTTGATCGGACTGTGGGTGCAGTGTTTCAATGATGCAGCACCGCAGATTATCTATGATATTAAGGATCATGTATACGTTGCTGATATGGCGCCTGATCAAGTATTTGGTAATGTCATGACGCTGGTTGCTTATCGGGGTAGACTGCTTGAGAAGAGCCCGACAACAGTATCTCAGTTTCCGAAGAGGGAGGTTCACCACAAATATCACCCTGAAATACCAGAGTTACGGGATCAGCACAATGTTGTTACAAGACATGGGGTAGCGGCCCGTTTCCAGGAACAGTGGGTTTATACCCCATGGAAAAGGAGTGAGGTCTTGTCCCTTAAACTCAGTTACCTGACACTAGGAAAAACCCTACTGCGTATTATAAAGAATTGACTGAGGCCGCTTCTTCGACAGTAATGACGCTTGCGGATATTGAAATGTTATTTGGTTTGTTGGTTCCTGTTGATATTTGGAGGCAGTTACATACACAGGAACACGTCGCTGAATTGGGTGGTACCTGGGATCAAATTTGAGTATGGGACCAGGAGAGGAAGCCTGGTGAGAAGCCTAAAGCAGAGATACTTGCTTTGCCTGGCCGAATTATCGATTATATGCATTCCCTTATTCTACCCCGAAAGGTTGATTGGGACAAGCTATCGGCCTGTCGTCAGAAGAAAGATGAGAGTGTGTCTGATTTTTTCCCCCGGTTTGAAGGAGTGTTCTTAGACTACAGTGGGCAGGATTTGTCGATTGAAGGTGGTGTGCAGCTGTTTGTTAATAGATTCGTCTCCAATTTGATTCCTGAGATTTCGACCCGATTGCAGCTTCCGAGAACACTTGGTCCACCTCTTCCCCTTCCGTTATCTTGAATATGGCCCAGTATTATGAGCACAGGGAAAATGCGGAGAAGGAGAAGACGTAAAGAAGCACAAAGATTTGAAGACGAAGGTGTTGTTACAGCAGGCTTCTAGAGGGAATGGTAGAGGACGAGGTGGTATGGCTCGGCAGCTTCCACGCACTAGCAGACCCGGTAATACCGCGCCTTTGGGGGCGAATCAGTGTGCATACTGTAAAGAGGAGGGACACTGGTGCAGGGAGTGTCCGGTGCTTCTACAGAAGGTGGCGGTCCCAAGAGGGCGAGGGTCTCGGGGACGGGGTTGTGAAGATGGTGCCGGGACAGGGCTCAGGATGCTGTGGCATTTCAGGGTTGTACTGATCAGAACTACTGTGATGACCCTCGGGGCAAACAATATTATCATGATGACTATGATACGGATGAGGTGACCAGGATGTCTTACAGCTAGGACAGCCGGGGACAGGGTGAGGGACCAGTTTTGATATCTGTAGACCAGCGAGGTCCGTACGTTAGCGCGGACGTGCATGGTTCAACTAAGGAGTTTTTGGTGGATACAGGTGCAACGAACAGCTCTATTTCTCATTCCTTGGTCCCTGGGGCAGCTCTGTCTGGCCATAATAATGATTCGGTAGGATTTTCTGGTGTACCGGTTGTGAGCCCCATTTCAAAGCCTCTTGTGTTGACTATTGGTCCTTTCACTGTGGATTCGCCATTTTTGTTGACATCTATTGTGGAGAAAATTTGATGGGTTTGGACTTGTTGAAAAAATTGCATGCCACGATTTATTGCTCCCCAGTCGGCGTCTATATGACGATGGGTCCTGATGTGGTGTGCGCTAAGCAGTGTCTGTCCAAAGATGCGCCCCTCCCTGCTGAATTTAAAGATGTGCCACCCACACTGTGGGCAACGGGCGACACAGATGTGGGTTTGTTGCAGATATCGCCTGTTTCGATTAGTGTCAAGGAAGGTGCTATTTTACCCCCTATTCCTCAGCACAAGATACCGCAGGCAGGTGAGCGAGCTTTGGTGAAAATTGTGCAGGATTTGATTGAGAACGGAGTGGTTGAGGAGACGACTGCTAATGTTTGTAATAGCTCTATTCTTCCTATTCTTAAAAGGACACCTTCGGGTTCCTCTGAGTATCACGAAGATGTTTACCGCTTAGTGATTGATTTGCGAGAAGTTAACAAAATAGTGATTCCCCAGTTTCCGATGGTCCCTGACATTACAACACTCTTGACAATGATTCATTCTTCTGCTAAATTCTTTTCTGTCATTGACTTGAAAAATGCATTCTTCAGTATTCCCATTCATCCTTCAGGACGCCTACACCCCCTTTCGTTATGGATGGCCACTGCGAGACACCCTTGTCGCCCCTTCCTTCTGGCCCTCTCCACTACCTATGGTGCTCTGGCACAGAGAGCGAGTCTGGCCCCGGATGATGTGATTCCGTGACCCCACCGGACTGTGGGCTCGTTGACTGTGACTTTGAGGGCCTCCTGATGTACTATCTTCCATTGCTGGTTTGCCTGACTTGGTCCGTTTTCCAGCTTCTGGACTCAATTCCCCACCCCCACTCACCCTCTATGCGCCATGGGACTTGTTTTTGTGTTATTTATGCTCTGATGAAATTATGTTCAACTGTTTTTTTTTACTCCACATTCATGTAAAGCGCTCTGATACCTCCGGGTCTAGCTAGCGCTATATAAAACTCTTCAAATAAAATAAAATAAATAAATAAAATCCTGATAGCAGGTATTTGTTCTGGTTCACCCTAGCTGGTAGAAGATTTAGATTCTGTCGCACTCCTCAAGGCTATACAGAAAGTCCGAGTAATTATAGTCAGGCATTGAAAAGTCAGCTAGATTCCTTGTCACTTCCAACAGGTGATGTATTACTCCAATATGTTGACGACCTGCTCATCGCCTCAGACACAGAACAAGGTTGCAGAGATAGTACAGTTAAATTGTTACTCCATTTAGCTGACCATGGACATAAGGTATCCCTTTCCAAATTTCAATATTTTCGACATGAGGTCACCTATTTAGGTCACCTACTATCGAAGGAGGGTAGGAGATTGACCCCTGAGCGCATGAGTACCATTGTTAAAATGTCTGTCCCGCAAACTCAGAAAGATGTGTGTGCCATCATAGGTATCACTTCCGATTGCAGGAAGCCTGGTTACTCGTTGCTTATTAAGCCCCTGCTTGCCCTAACACTAAAAGATGTGCATGAGCCCCTGCCTTAGAGGCCAGAGTGTCAGCTGTCTTTTGAGCAATTAAAAACTGCACTTTGCTCGGCTCCAGTGCTTGGTACCCCTAATTATGCAAAATGCTTTGTGTTGTACGTCCATGAGCTGGGTGGTTGTGCGATTTCTGCTTTAACACAAAAATTCGGGGATAAGCAAAGACTGTGTGCTTATTTCTCTGCTGTACTTGACCCTGACGCCAGAGCCCTCCCGAGCTGTCTAAGAGTTGTCGCGGCTGTGGCTGTCTCGATAAGGCAATCGTCTGGACTCGTACTTGATACTGGCCTCACAGTTATGGTGCCCCATGCTGTGGATACACTTTTGAATAAGACAAGGACGCAGCACCTCACCAGTGCACGTCTGACAGGTTACGAGCTAACGCTCTTTCAAAAGCACATTACGATCAAACGCTGTGCCACTCTGAATCCAGCCACGTTACTACCCCTCCCTTCTGAGAATGAGGAAATTGACATACATGATTGTATCTTCCGGACGGAGGAGGAGACGAAAGGACGGGTAGACCTGACTGATGTTCCCTTATCTGACCCCCAAGGGGATCTATGTCGATGGCTCTTGTTTCAAATTGCCAGATGGCACCACCACTGCAGCATATGCAATTACTACGCTGCGCACGGTAGTTGAGACATCACGAGTTCCTTATCAGTCTGCCCAGGCAGCTGAGTTAGTCGCCCTTATTCGAGCTTGTGAATTGAGCGAGGGACAGGTTGTTAATATTTATACTGACAGCCAGTACGCCTTCGGGGTCGCCCATAATTTTGGGCAGCTCTGGGCAGAGAGAGGGTTCTTTACTTCCCTTGGGACACGCATTCAGTATGGTCCTCTTATATATAGGCTTCTGTCCGCTTTGACACTTCCTAAGATATTGGCCATAATAAAATGCAGCGCCCATAAGAAATTTACTGACGATGTGGGTAAGGGGAACGCTTTTGCAGATCAGACAGCTAAGGAAACAGCTCGAACCAAGATGAAAAGAATGTTTGTAGCAGGTCCCGCCAGGTGGGTGCCCGAGCTCTCCATGTTTGAAGATACACTTGAAAATGTGAAGAAGATACTGAGTGTGGCAACGGTAGAGGAATTGGCAGTGTGGCAAGAAAGTACAGTGAACTTGAATGATGAGGGATGGAGATTGATAAGTCAGGGAAGCTGAGATAGATGTTGCCAGATGCATATGTTCTTCTTGTAGTGACAATGGCCCACGGTCCAGCCCATATCAGTGCTAAGGGTATTTGCAAGCTGTTAGACCCCGTATGGCAAAATGACAACATCTCCAAGACAGCTACACGTTTTGTGAAATATTGCATGATGTGCATGATGCACAATCCTGGCAAGGGTACCCCTACTCCACCCGGTAATTTTTCACCTCCCACTTTCCCTTTTGAGGTCCTTCAAATGGATTTTATTGAAATGGACAGGATCAATAACTTGAAGTATGTGTTGGTGGTTGATTGTGCGTTCAGTAAATGGGTTGAGGCTTACCCCACTAAAGAGAATACAGCCATTGCAACTGCAAAGATACTCCTGAAGGAGTTCTTTCCTCGCTTTGGCTTGCCCCGTTTGATCTGGAGTGATAACGGAAGTCATTTCAATGCCAAGGTTATTCACCTAGTCTGTGAGGGACTACATATTAGAATTAAATCGGTTTTTATTGGCAGAACACATAACAAGAAAATACAGTGCGTCGTTGCCTACAACCCACTGGGCCAGCGACATCACGAGCAAAGGAAAGGAAACGGAGCTTATGATTCATGAGTCGACTAAGTAGGTAATTAACACAGCATGTCGCCTACAACCCATCTTGGGCCGGCTGCGTTCGACGTAATAAAACAAGAAACAATCTTATTACTATAGGAAGGGAACAAGAGAAAGTTCTATTGCACCACTAGCGTACCTATGACGATGCAACAAGGACACACCTTGGCTCACTTGTGGCGAGTAAGTCTGCTGTTAACGAACCAAAAAAAAAGGAAGAAAACAAACCAGATTTCAAAACAGATAAAACCCCGTGCCCTCCCCCACCCCTCCTCTCTCCCAGTGAGCCATGAGTAAACTCAGACATACACATATGGTCCTAAGTGAAGGTTGCTAGTCCCCCAGGGAATAGGTGAATTCTTCAGGGGCCGCACACACTAGCATCCCTCCTGACTCTCAGGGATCAGCTTCAGAAGCCGTAAATAGGCAGGGCATGTTAGTTCCCGGAACTCCGAGGATAAGATTGAGATGAAGGGAGCCCAGACCTTAGGGTATTCAGATTTGTCCCCGAGTGTAGCCATAGACAATCGCTCCATACCCAGGAGGGACCACAATTGGAGCAGCCATTGAGAGTGGTCTGGGATCTTCTCGGTCTTCCAGCCCGCTAGCAAAACCCGGTGCGTGGCATTCAAAGCCAAGGCGATCTGCTTGCCTTTGACTGAACGCAAGGGAAGGTCAGAGCGTTGGGGAGCCCTAAGATAGTGTAAGCGGGGAATCTCGGGATGGCAGTGTCAAAGGCCTTGTCAATTTCGTCGAGGATTTTGTCCCAGTATCTCGTAAGCTTTGGGCAATTCCACAGCAAATGAAGAAGGGTACCCGGACTCCCGCAGCCACGCCAGCAGAGGCCGTCGCACTGAGAGCTCCACCTAGTTAATCGAGCCGGGGTATAATACCAGTAGGATACAATTTTAAATGCAGTCTCAGTGTGGCCCATGGAGTGTGCAAAATGGTATGACCTGTAAAAAATATCCTCCCACTCTTTGTCTGAAAGGGTGCAACCTATTTCCGCCTCCCACTGCCTCTGACCCGCGGAACGAGCCCCTTTAGCTCCTTGTGAGAGGAAGGTATAGAGTTCGAAGATGAGCTTGCGGTCATCCTTTTTCAGAAAAAGCCACTTCTCAAATGGTAGCATCGGTCTGCTGACCAGGGGACGTACAAGGGGACCAGATGTCCAGTGCAACATTTGCGTGTGGAGAAAAAGGTCCGAACCTGCCAGGCCATAGTCCTCCCGGAGCTCCTCAAAGGGAATATGGCCCTGCAGATCGAACAGATGCCCCAGACGCTTACACCCGCCCTCCACCCAACGCGCGCCTGCGCCTTTGTCCATCCCAGGAGGGAAATCGGGGTTTGAAAAAATTGGAGACATGGGAGAGGGGAAAGTGGTAAGGTTTGCCCGCTTAGACACCCTGTCCCAGACTAGCATGGTGGGGCGGGTGACTGGCGAGGAATAGAGTCCCCAGGAGCGCGCCGACCTAGGCAGCCAGACCTCCCTCCAGATATGCCAACCAGCCACTGTCTGATCCATGAATACCCCGTGCTTCTCCGTCTTGGGACGGTTCCATTCTACAAGATAACGCAGCAGCGAGGCCTGGAAATAGCGGGGGAAGTTGGGCAAAGCCAAACCGCCTTCTTTCCTAGGGCGCTGTAGCAAAGTTTTCTGCAGTGTGGGCGAAATCGGGCCCCAAATGACGCGTTCAATCTCCGTTTGGATACGTGAGAGCGTATTCGGCGGAGGCAGTAGGGGAAGGGTCTGGAAAAGATACAGGGCCCGGGGTAGGACATTCATTTTTATCGCGGCCAGTCTACCGAGCCATGACAGGGGTAGGCGCCGCCATTGGGCGAGATCTTTCCGGATGCGTGAGAGTAGAGTAGTATAGTTCACTTCTGCAGTCTTATCTAGACTGTTGTGCAGAACCAACCCAAAGTATGTAATGCCCCCTGTCACCCAGTCAAAGTCGAATTGGGCCTGTAAAGCATCCACGGTGGTGTACCTCACAGTGAGGTTCAGCACTTGCGATTTCTGCAAATTTATTTTAAACCCAGAGACCTGACTGAAGGCCTGCAGATCTGCCACGATGGCTGGCATAGACGTTAAGGGATGTGCCAACGAAAAAATGACATCATCGGCGTAGAGGCTGATTAAATGGCGGTCAGCCCCAAATGGGACACCCTGCGCCTGCGGATTGTCCCGAAGCCGCTGCGCAAAGGGCTCCATATATAAAGCGAAGAGCAGCGGGGAGAGAGGACAGCCTTGTCTGGTGCCCCTCTCCACCGCAAAGCCTCCAGAGAGTACCTCATTGACCCTGGCCTGCGCAGTAGGGGCGCTATAAATGCTTGCCACCCACTTGCGAAACTTAAGCCCTACGCCGAAGCGCTCTAGTGTGGCAAACAAATACGGCCAGTGCACCCGGTCAAAGGCCTTCTCGGTGTCAACTGCCAGCAGAAGAGCCTCCTCCCTCGACCTGTGTACCTTATCAATTAGGTGACAAATCCTTTTGGTATTGTCCATGCACTGCCTACTCGGGATAAAGCCAGACTGATTCGGATCAACCAAGCCGGGCATGAGAGGGTTTAGTCTATGGGCCAGGATGCTCGAGAATAGACTCGCGTCTATATTTAGCAGGGAAATCGGCCGATAGGAACTGCAGAACACTGGATCTTTCCCTGGTTTGTGGATGATGGAGATCGTCGCCTGGAGCATAGAAGTCGTGAGGGTGCCTGTGTCCGCAAATGAATTAAATAGTCGGGTGAGCAATGGTGCCAGCTCCACGCAGTAAGTCTTATAGAAAAGAGCACTAAAGCCATCCGGACCAGGTGCTTTCATGGGCTTCAGTCGGGCAATGGCGGAGACCACCTCATCAATCCGAATGGGGGCCTCCAACCCGTCCGCCTCGGGAGCCGGAATAGGGGTAACCGCTGCACCGCGTAAGTACTCAAGAGGGTCTACAAGGGTGTGGGACTCGGCAGAATAGAGGCTCGCATAGAAGGCCCGAAAGGCCGCCGCAATATCAGTCATCCGTTACCTCCGACCCTTGGGCCTCCTGAACTGCTTTCACCGCCTGGGCCTGTTGCTGACTGCGGAGGCAATGCGCCAGCATGCGACCGCCCCTGTTAGAGCCTACGTAGTATTTATGTTTCAGCCGCAGCACCGCGTATTCGGCTCTGTCAAGGTCCAACCGCCTCAGCTGGTGCCGCTCCTTCTCTAACTGGCGCCATATTCGAGGAGCACCAGTGCGTTTGTGAATGGCCTCGAGTTCCTTAACCTGGTCCTCGAGATCTTGACGCTTGTCCCGCCTGATTTTGTTATCATAGGCCGCTTTGGCGATGAGAGCCCCCCTCGCGACTAACTTAAGCGCCTCCCAAACGGAGGCCAAGGGCGTGGTGCCATCGTCGTTGAGTGCTAAATAGTCAGTCAGTGTACGTCGGAGATCCTCCACCACTTGCGGAGACCGCAGGAGTGAGTCCCGTAGGCGCCACTGTGGTGGGGACGATTGCGTGAGCGGGAGGCGCAGTGATAGGGTGATATGAGCATGGTCCGAAAGGGAGCGGGCCTCTATGGTAGAGGCCTGGGTACAGGCCCACGCTGCTTGGGTGACAAGGAAGTGGTCCAAGCGGGCGTACGTCTTATGGGCAGCAGAATAGAAGGAGTAATCCCTTTCGTTGGGGTGTAAGCAGCCCCATGCATCTCTGATTCCGCAATCGTCAAGCCACGCCCTCCCTTTCCCCGATATGGCTCCTGCGCCGCCTGATCTCGGGCAGGAGCGATCCTCCCCTGCGTCCATAACCAAATTCAAATCCCCCCCCACCACCACCAGGGAGTCAGGTGTATGCAGAACCTCGGCCAAGGCATTCAGCAGGAATTTCTCTTGGTGTTCATTGGGGGAGTAGAGTGAAGCTATTGTAATATTGGTGGAGCCTATGCGTAATCGCAGCGTGAGGAGGCGCCCCTTAATCTCCGCCACTGTAACCACCACGGAGCCTCTAAAGTGTTTAGAAAGCAGAATAGCCACCCCTCCCTTCTTATTCTTCCCCGAAAACCAAAACTGCACAGGAAACCCTCTTTGTTGCATGCGGTGTGTATCGCTGTGGAGGAGGTGAGTTTCTTGGAGTAGGCACACTTCCCCTTGCGTATGTTCAAGCAAGGAGAGCACTGCTTTCCTCTTAGCGGGGTTGTTAAGACCTTTGACGTTAAAACTAACTACCTGGACTGCCATCAGTTGAAGAAGAACCACCGGACGCTATGGCTGAGGCGTTGTGACCAGCAATGGGGAGCGGGTCCCATAGGGGACCGTGTGTGTACGTGTAGTCGGACGCGCCCTGGCAAAGGAGCCCTGAATAAAAAGCTCACCGGAGAGAGGACCCACCCTAAAACAAAAAAGACAAACCCCATAACAGTAAAACAACATCAAATAGAAATATACCAAGTCCATCACGAAAGCTGGATAGGAGACAAAGGGGACTGCCAAAGGAATGAAGGACAGCCCTGGGAAGAGGCAGAATAATCCCTCCGCCCCCGCCGGATCTACAAAGGACAATACAGCCCCAGAGGCACGTTACCCTCAATCGCTAACATCCAGAGAGTCCCCTTCTGCACCAGCCAAAGTACGGAGAACTGCAGACTGTTCCTTGATGATTGTGGCCGTGTCAGGGCGAAGACGTTCCAGATCCCGGCCGCCCCTAGGCCCACGCCTTGGAGGCCCCCGCATGCCAGGAGCTGAGGTCTCCGAGTTAGAAGGCAGGTCGTCAAGAGACATATTCAACACCTTGCATGCCTCGGACAGGGAAGGGACCTGGTGCAGCTTCCCTTCAAGACGGAAGATGAGGCGAAAGGGGTGGCCCCAGGCAAATGAGACATTTTTCGAGCGTAGGTGGTTAGTGATGGGCCGGAAGTCTCTTCTCTTCTGGAGGGTACTAGCCGCCAAATCCTGGAATAGCTGCAGAGTGTGGTCCTTGAAGCGTAGAGGTTGAGAAGCACGGGCCGCCCTGAGGATCTCTTCTTTCACTGTGTAGTTGTGGACGCAGATTAGGATGTCAGCAGGGGGACGGTTCGGCTGACGAGGCGGACCCACTCAGTGGCAACGGTCTATTTTGACTGAGGACTCCGCTGGGGTGCCCAAGACCGTGCGGAAGAGCTCTTGCACGTAACCCACAAGATCTTCCCCTTCTGCCCCCGTTGGGACTGCACGGATGCGAATATTGTTCCTCCGTGACCTATTCTCCAGGTCTTCAGAGTGCGACTGGAGGTCGAGCTGCTGGTCCCGCAGCCGCAGGACTTCTTGCTGGAGTGCCGCAATTTCTTCATCCCTGGCAGTCGCAGTGTCCTCCAGAGCGGCAACCCGCTCCCCCACAGCATCCACATCTCTCCGTACCTCCCGTAGATCTGCCTGCAGGTCCGTCTTGATGGCCAAAATGTCCTCTCTTTGGGAAGCGAACAAGGCCTCCAAGAACTCCCTTGTAACTGCGCTGTCTGGGCCATCCCCTGCTGGCGTTGCGCCAGAGCTCGTAGCGTCCCCCGCGGACCTCAGCAAGAGGTCTCGAACGGATCTGTCCTTTTTGTTTTTGGCCGTCGCCATTGTGGGGCAGCGCCGAAACTAGGCGGTCAACGGTAGAGTAGGTAAGCGCACCGGTCCCCAAAAAAATTGCTGCTGCGCCCAGGCGCTCCGTAGGCCGCACTGCGTCTCTGCCGCAAGGAGGCCCAGCTCCACCAGTCTCTTTGCACGTGGCGGTGAAGACCAACAGACCCTGTGAGGCTCCCGGGGGAGGCCAGCACTCAAAATGTGGTGAGGGGCTGGCTCCGTGAGGCACCGATGGTGTGGCTTCGTTCGGTACCCTACAGCCCACTACCACCACAGAGATACAGTCCCATCAGGGCGGCCGTCAACCCCAACAGTGACCAATGTACAGCAAAGGCCTTCCCCAGACCGGCTAATTGGAAGCGCCAGCGAGAACCAGCAGGGGCCAGGAAGCTCCGTCACTCCCCCGCGTGGCAAGCCTCACCTGCAGCTAGGCCCGAAGAGTCTCCAACGGCCACTGTGTGTCCAAACGGCCTCTCCCACGGCCACAGTGCTCGCACCATAGGGGGGGCCATCAATTCGTCCCAATAAGCGCTGTTCCACGCTGTCCACCTAGCGCCAGCTGAAAACGCTGTTCTGTCGGTGCCCACCGTCACACAGCTGGCCCCAAGTAGGCCGCAACCAACAGCCGGGCGCTCCAGAGGCCCCGGCGGGCCCGGGGGCAAGGTCGGAGGGGACCGGCTCCTTCGGGGGCACTCATCGAGCCCTGCGGCAGTCCAGTTCGGGCCTCACACACGGGCCAGTTCGGGTGCTCCCAGCGAGCTCGCGTGAGAAGTCTGGCCTTCAAAGGCCGCGCTGCAGGCCCGGGGTTGAGCCCGGGCACTCACCCACCAATGGACGCAGGGGGCAAGGTGCAATTGCGGGGGAGCACCCCGAGTCTTCGGAGTGGTGATGGAGATGAGGCACCCTCCAGGGGCCCGCCAGCAAGCCCGGAGAGTGTCCGCCGCACATAGGAGGCCCTCCGGCGGTCCGCGTAACAAGCCTGGTGTCTCCCCGCCATCCGCGCCGGAGCCGCGGGACGGTCCGGGGTCACCCAATCCAGCGCTGTCCGGCTACAAAGATACCCCGCCGCTCACCGCCCCAAGTGCTGTGCAGCCACGCAGCCGATGACGGGGGATCTGGGAGCTGGGAGTGCCGTAGTCGATGCTGTAGGCCCGGCGGGAGCGGAGCTCAGGAACAACGCGTCCGCTCACGCCGCCATCTTGGCCACGCCCCCAGGGACTACATATTAGACAGAAGT